>CAOLHI010001507.1:0-470274 GCA_948474755.1 Ctenosaura bakeri
CCAAGAACGGGCGGGCAGGCGGGCTCTGAAGTAGGACACGGCACCATCTTTTCCTCCCCCTGTGGAGCTGCCAAGGCGAGAGACCAAGCGCTGGGTAGGAAAGGAGCGCGGCTGAGCCCGCGTCTGGAAAGAGGCTCTGCAGCGGGAATGGGGCCTCAGGCGAGCAGGGAAGCTCCGGGCGCCCTACAACGGGAGGAGGGATTGTGCTTTGCATGGAGAGGGAAGAGCCTGGTCGGTGCTGCCTCTTGCCGGGCTCACCCCCTCCCTCCCTCCCTCCCTCCCGGCTCTCGGTGCCCGCAGCACCATTTGCTGTGGGTGGCTTGCGTTGCCTTTCCCGCCCGTGCTTTGGGCGAGCGGTGGAGAGGCAGAAGGAGACGCGCCACCTGCGCTCGCACTGGGTTTGCTATCACAGGAGTGCAGGGGGCGGCAGCATGGGGGAGGGCTCTGAGCCCCCGGGCTCCCTCCCTCGCCCCCGCCCCTGCGTGTGCGCCGAGCATGACTGCCAGCTTCCAGGGCTACCATTTTGTCACCGGTGTAACTGACTCAGAAGGTGGGGCGGAGAGCTGTAACCCCACCCGATCGGGTGCCGTTTGCACGGGCATTGGGTGGGGAGGGGGCAGGGTTGGCAGGTTGCAGGAGGGGGAGGTGTTTTGATGGAGCCCTTGCATGGGGCGGGGGGCGGGCGCATCCATCCACCGGGAAAGAGAGCTGTGTGTTGGAGCAGCTTCCAGGCAGCCCGGCACTCCATGGGGTTCAGTGGGTGGCCTGGGTGGCTGCCCAGCACGGGTCTCAGCCCCTTTGGCGTAGGCAGGGAGCTTGTCATGCTACCTCAGGGATTTCTGGCCAGGCCTGTAAGAGGAGTTTATTTCAGAACAAGGGGGAGTCCTCCTTTTCCTAGGAGATGGACAGTCTTCTCTCTCTCTTTCCAGCCTACTTTTGGAAACTTCTTGCTTGAATTTTGCATTGCAGTTACTTGCCCTCTTCTCATTTGCCCACCCACCTACCCTCCTACCCAATGGTAGGCCCACCTTAGGGTCAACATAAATCAGGAACAACTTGAGGGCACACACAAGAAGCTTGTGTAGTCCCCTGAGATGTAATTAGAAATAAATATTTCACAATATATAATTGCATATTGTTTTTGTGATTAATTACTATGCTTTAATTATGTTCAATTTGTAACAATGAAAATACATCCTGCATATCAGATATTTACATTACGATTCATAACAGTAGCAAAATTACAGTTATGAAGTAGCAACAAAAATAATTTTATGGTTGGGGGTCACCACAACTTGAGGAACTGTATTAAAAGGTCGCGGCATTAGGAAGGCTGAGAACCACTGCCCTAAGGCAAACCTATCATGGAGTTTTCTGGGGCTGAAAGCGTGTGATGCATCCAAGGTCAACCAGTGGGTTCCCATGGCTGAGCGGGGAATTAAACTTTTATCTCCACGGTTCCAAATCAGGAACCAGGCTAACTCTCTGACTCTCTATAGAATATGCCCCCTCCAACATTTCACGTGTCTCTTTTTTTTCCCCTTTCTTTCTTTCTTTCTTTCTTTCTTTCTTTCTTTCTTTTTCTCTTTCCAGCATTTATACTCTGCCCTTCATACAAACAGGCTCTCAGGGCCTTTCAGCCCTATCTGTTTTAGTGCTATTATTCCACTTTCAGCATCCTGTGGAATCCTGGGGTTTGGAGTTTAGGGAGGGTCCTTTCAAATTCTCAGCCAGAGAGCTCTTTAGCCTCAGTAAACTACAAACTGCAGAATTCCATAGGATGTTGAAAGTGGAATAATACCACTGTAACAATGTAGGGCTGAAAGGCCCCAAGTGGCTTACAAATAATAAACTTGACAGTTCCCTTCCCTCAGGCTTAAAGTCTAAAAAGACAGGAAACACAAAGGAAAAAGCCCAAGTAACATCAGAGTGTATTCAAAATGGCAAAAGTTATTAATAGGGAGGGGGGAATACAAGTCAGCAGAGGCTGAGTGCTTTGCTTTTGCCTGAAACTACTGGAAAGGGCAAGATTTGACCCCTGTCCTCTCCTCCTGCAGAGCTGAGGGCAAACTACTTTTGTCTTTTTAACTTAGTTTGCAGCAACTGAAGAAAGTTGGGGGCAAAGGAGGAAAGTTGGAGTAAGAGAAATGAGGACATTTTAAAAACAGCTGAAAAACTAGATGAGAAAAAATAAACTGGGACTGTCGATGCCAAATTGGGACATTTGGAGGGTATGGTATAGTAAGTGATAGAATGAACAGCTTCCTCAATCCCGACCAGCTACTGACAGAAATGGAAATTTGCAGTCATTCTTTGGAGAACTAGAATTAAAGAGATAAGGACAGTGTCAGAGGTCTGGGGGCCTACACAGCAGCAGTAGCTGAGCTGATAACATTCCCTGGTCCTACTTCTTGAGCATTGCACCATTGCTTTTTCCACTGTCTCTCATTCAGTCTCAGACGATTATGACATACATGAACTGTGTCTGTTTGGGAGGGACAGTCCCTGTTAATCCTCTGTCATTCCACTTTTTCAGCTACTTTTAAAATATCCCATTTTCTCTCTTCTCCTTCCACTTTCCCCCATGTCCTCGGCTTATTCAATTGCTGCAAACTGAGTTCAAAGTGCAAAAGCAGTTTGTATTCAATTAACTGACCTTGCCCTTCACAGTGTGCTTAGGAAAAAGGAAATGCTAAAGCTTTTGCTACTTTGTGTATTCTTCTTCATTAATAATGTTTGCCATCTTGACTACATTCAGATGTTGCCTTGCTTCTCCACATCACCATTGCAATTTCTTGTTCCATTGCCTTTCATTCTGGCCCAGACAGTCATGGTGGCATACAGAGGAGCAATAGAGAACTACTGTCTACTGGCTTGCTGGCTCTCTGCTTGGTAGTAAGGAAAATGAGCAGGTGTGAAAATAGGAACCATCTGGTGAAAAATGCTGGGAAGATGATAGATTCACTGTTGGAAGGGAGCTGTTGAGGGATTATTGCCCAAGGCCCTTCCAAAACATGGAGACAGCACTTGTTCCATGACTGAAGAGCAGTCACATAGACTACTTCTCACTGTTATATTTTTCCCAGCAGTGTCATTGCCACTGGGAAACCAACTCATGATGGCACCTTGCTGCATATTTAGCTGTCGGTACAAAGAGCTGCCCTAATGCTTCAGGCAGACAGTAACCACACCAGGAGAAGTTATCATTAAGTAAGTTAAAAATACATTAGCTTGAGCTTAAATAAAGTTTTGCAAATGTGAAGCTATAATAGTGGGCCTGGTTAGTGACTACTTAGCTTCCAATTGTTATGGCTACACTGGGGAGCTTCATTCAGTACCAATAGTCCCTCTGAGTTTTTTTGTCTCTATCCTTTTCTCTTCCTGATCGATTTTTTTTAAAAAATGGAACCAACTCTTTGTTCTTTAATTGGGCACTGCTCTGCAATTTTGAATCTATCGAGAGCAATTCTAAAGCATACTGGGAAAGCAAATAATGCATTTTACAGACAAATCCTCAAATTAGTGAAACCTCTCTCTCTTTTTGTAACCACTGTTGTTTGCTGACAACTCCACAACATAACTGCAATTTTTCTCGTTCTGTTTAGCCCTCTAGATCATGTTGGACCTCAACTCCCAGCATCCCTTGCTATTGCCTGTGCTGGGAGTTAAGAGTCCAACAACATCAGGCCATCAGGCCAGCCCCAGGCCCTTTTTGCACTGCAAAAGGGCCCCTTGAGCATCGCGCAAATGTGAGGAGTGGTCCACAAAATGCACTCACAATCACAAGACACTCCAGGGGTTGGCAGGTGCCAACCACGCACTTTTTCATTTTCGGCTGTGAGCTGAAAATGGTGCACGATCGCGCATTGCTCTGGGGCCCCATGCACACTTGCTCCAGAGCTGCAGCACATGTGCTTCCTGCCCCAGCGCAGCCTGGGAAAATCCCAGGCTGCACTGCGGAAGGAAGAGGTGGAGCTCTCGAGCGAGCAGGTGGCAACTGCAGAGTTGAAGGAACTGGGACGCAAGATCCTCTCACTAGAAGCTGCTTGCATGATCCTTGCACCCCAGCTCCACGAAAGGGTGCATTGCGGAAAGGGCCCCAGAGTAAAGATTAGGTCCAGCCAACCATTTTTGTTTAGCTAATGACATGCTAAAACTAAGTTGTTGTTTGTTTGTTTTTTTAAAAAATCTGTTCACATCCAAAACCACATAAAATCATTTTTCCCTTTGCAGTTTTATTGCTAAAGGTAAAAAGATAAAGGCAACAATTTTAATGCTAAAACTTAAAGAAAAACTTGTAAAGCCAGGAATGGTGCGTTTGTTTTTTAGTCACCTCTACCCCATTCTCTCTCACCCCCCCCATTCAACAGTAGTACAAGTAAGGAATTCTACAAAATCTTCTACTAAAAATCTGAAATCTGGCGCTTCTGTCTGCAGAAATCAAAGAATATCAGAGTAACAAACTGCTAACAACAGCATGGCTGAGATGACACTCCTAATATCTTCTCACCTCCTACCTAAGAAGCTGGCTTATATATTGAGTTAGACAGTCTCAGTCAGTACTGTTAACTTGTATCTAGCAGAAATTCTTCAGAGTATTGGGAGGAAGATCCTTGATATTGTCTTGGGGCCTTCCATGCAGCCAATAATACCCACCCTGCTTTGTTTCCAAAATCTGAGGATATTCTAAGGGGTCTAATCTTGGCAAATCCTAGTTCCCCTGTTTGATCAGGCCATTGTTGTTGTTCTCTAAAAATGAATAATCAAGATATTCACAGGGGCTGTGTCTTCTATGAAGTTCTTCCATCTCTAAGTACTGTCCAAATTTAGTTTTTTGCATGCAAAATCTTGCAGTATACCACTTCTACCAGCTTTCTTCTTGCCTTACAATTTTGTTTTCATTTGCTGTTCTGCACTGGAACTTATAATACTATTCCCCTGAGATTTTTTCTCCATATATAGTCACCATAAATACGGACAATAACACCAATGTTATTTAGAGACAAACCACTGCCTTTCCATTTCATTTCTTCCATTCCATTCCTTCCATTCCCCTGTATTTTTGTTAGGGTTGCCAGCAAGCCAGGCTCTGGGATTTTTTGGACTGAACCCCGGTTGTGTTATTAAGTATACCTTTTCCAGCCTTTCCCAGTCTCTAGTTGTGGTTTAACGCATGGGATGAGATTATGGCACTTATACTGAAACAAATGAACCTTTTCCAGTTATTGTATAGCCTAGTACATTATAGGTTGCACAGTTGCAGCTCATCCTCATTTGGATCCCATGTTTCACTGGTAATGTTTGATTATTAGAAGCACATGAAATTGACATAGTATGTGAAAAATCCTAATATAAACTCTGATAGCTTGTGGGATTGTATCATTTAATCATTACTGGTGCAGTATAGGATTAATAGGAGATGCAGCAATCATACCTTGCATTCATAATCAGCCATTAGGTATTTGGACATTTATTAAATGTGAAATGTCCCAATGAGATAGGCTAGTTTTATCACTTTTAAAAAACTTCGTAACAGTTAAACTGACACAATTATCCCAACCATTGCAAACATCTTAACTCATAAAAGGAAAATAACCATCCATGGAATGAATCCAACCTTTGGTTTCCAGTAGGCCAACCAGGCAGATGTTCATGCTGCAGCTCATCAGCAAGGACATTTTTTATGGTAAAAGTAGCAGCCAGAAGGTCTGTGGCTAGAGTATTACCCTTCCTGGATAAAGGAGGAATGGAGGATTACCCATTTGGATCTAAAATTCTCTTTATATGCATTTGCTTCTTAGTAAACACATTGGGAATGGGAAGGACTAAGGGTATAACAATGTGTCCTTGGCATGAAACACAACTGTTTAGATTGGAAGATCTGATATATCTACGCTAGTAATCTGCTTTTTAAAATAAGAACTTCTAATTAACCTTTGAAGAACGCTTCTGGTTAAAATGAGATAGCAGAGCCTTTGCAGCTGTCTTTCTTTTGCCAGTCAAGAGCTAAGTCTGTTTGCCCCATAAGACTAAGATGGTTCAATTATAAAATTGAGGGACAATATTTTAAAAAAGAATAAATAAGGATTAAAATGTATACACTTGGTGAATAGAGTGAATTGCATTTTATTCTTAAGAAGGAATTGGATTTTAATAATGAAAAATCACAGTGTGAGAAAGTATGGACATTATCGTTTGGATGTTGTTTTCTTGGCAGTGTATGGCTAGACTCAGTGGAAGTGAATTATTAACTCTGTAACTGCTGGATTAAGTGAAAAATGGAACCTTCTCTGAAACAGTTAGAGGATGCTTTACAATGGACTATGGAGGAAATATGTAGAGAGTTCTTAAATTGGTAAATGAACATGATAGACATCATGAGGAAAGAATTCAAGGAACTGATGTGAGAGCTAAGACAAAAGTGACATGTCGAAGTAGCAGAAAGAGACATAATAATAATAATAATAATAATAATAATAATAATAATAATAATAATAATAATAATTATTATTATTATTATTATTATTATTATTATTATTATTATTATTATTATTATTATTATTCTATCCGCCTCTCCCAATGGATCGAGGCGGCATTACAAAAATATATAAAAACATTAAAACATAGAACCTGACATGGAAGCAAAAGAAGATGAAAACCAGATAAAGACACAAGCACAAGCCAGTTAATGAAGAGAGATAAGGGGGAGATTTATGACAAAGAGATTTTGGTTTGTGAAAAGATTATCCCCCAAGTGAGGGGAAGGAGCAGAAGGATTTAAGTTTGATCTGTAAGCAAACTCTTTTGATGGCTAAACAAAAGCAAGTTGATTTAGTTTGCATGATTGAAAGAGGTGTGAGATGGGATGTTAAAAACAAGGGTGCTGTCTTAGGACTGTGATTTTATAATGTCATGTGTGAGGGTTGAACAAATCAAGTTGATTGTTTGTACGATTGAAAGGTATGTGAGAATGACGTTAATAAGGCTGCTGTCTCAAGACAGTGATTTTGAAATGTTATGTGTTAAATGTTAAATGAGAAGCAATGGGGAGTTAAGTTCAAAATGAAAAATCAAGACTAAGTTAGGTTAAAATGGTTACGCATTTAGGGTAATGGCTAGTGGATTGGGTCTATGAATTCTGTAATGAATTTTAGAATGTAAAATAGTATTGAAGAATTTCAAACTTAGTGATGTCATAAAACATGCAATAGGTTTACAGTTTGAAGTAGTGAATATGCTATGTAATTAAGTCATAGGTTTAGGATAATGGTACTGGATTGTATCTATAAAGATACTGACATATTTGGATTTAGGGATGTTATTAAATCTGTAATAGATTTATATTCTTAGCAAGTAAAAATAAAATGCAATTAAGTTAGTAAGCAGCATTTAGAAAAATTAGTAGCATCAAGGTTATTTAGTAGTATTAATGCTATTTACTATGCAGTGTCATTTACCATGTAAGTAAATTGTAACAGAATGTAATAGAACTAATATGGAGATATTATACTTGAGACATTAACAAGGAAAAAAAGTTCATATGATTTCTCTTTTCAAAAGCACAAATTGAGTGGGAGGAAAAAAAGAGAAAGGTTATATATTCTTTTTTGGAGAGGCTTGAATCAACTGGTATGCTATAATCCACTCAAAGGAAGGCAAGAAGTCAATTTTCCCCTTTCTTCTTTTTGTATCTTTTATTCTTTAATTTTTAATTGATATCTTTTTATGATTTCTTGGATTATCTTTTCTTTTTCTTTTATGTGTTCTTTTATGTATTTAGAGGGTTTTTAAGGGTTGTTTTTTTTTAAAAAAAAGAAAAGAAAATATTGATAAATAAATTTTTCAAAAAGCATAAATCCAGTCTTCTTTCAAGCATAGAGCACTGTGTATTATATAGGCCCAATTTTCTGATCCATCTTGGATCCTCTGCATTCTAGAAATCAAAAACATAACAGTCTGGATCAGTATGTAAAGAGATCCTCCAGCACCTTTGAACTAAATGACAGAAATAAGTTCTCTTTGTCACATCTTGCATTTGATGAAGTAGACTGAAGCCATTTCTGCACTAGACTGTTATGGTGTTATTATTCCACTTTCAACATACTATGGAATCCTGGGGTTAACAGTTTACCGAGGCCAAAGAGCTCACTGGCTGAAAATTTTAAACACCCTTCCCTAAGCTGCAAACCCCAGGATTCCATGGGATGTTGAAAGTGGAATAATAGCATGGTAACAGTCTAGTTATGCAAAAATGGCCTCAGTCTACAAAACTGTATGCTACCAACTTCTTTCTCAAAAGTGCTACAAGATTCCATGGCATTCTAGTAATTTAAGATTGCTCCAGAATTTACATATCTGTGTGAAAAATGCATGTATATCATAACATAAGCAATGCAGCACAGAAGCTGACTTCACTGCAGAATCTATTCATTTGAAATGTGATGCTGGAGAAGAGTTCCACAGATATCATGAACTTCCAAAAATTAGAAATGTATCTGGGAGCAAATCAAGCTTGAACTTTCTACAAACCAAAATGACCAAAGTGAGGCTATTGAACTTTGGCTGTATCATGAGACAACATAGCTCATTAGAAAGAAGAAAATGGTTGGTAAAGTGGGAGGCAGTAGGAAAAGAGAAAGGGAACATTACGGATCCAATCTATCCTGCTGTGCCTCCAGAGAGTTTAAGGTGGTCTACATAGCTCTCCTTTCCTTCACTTTCTAACAACACTCTGAGATGCGTCAGGATAGCAGAAAGTAGCTGGCTTAAATTAGGCCAGCAATTTTATAGATCAGCAAGGATTTGGGATTTCCTGGTCCATGTACAATGCTCTACTACAGCTTTAACTTTTCTGCTCTGTTTTGATATTACACTTACACAAGTTCATTTCATTTGCAAAAGAAAGAGGAAAGTGATCTTTCTCTGCATCCATAAAAAGGGTTGAGGGGTCTAAATTTCATACCCATTCTTTTGCTAGGAGATCATCTTTAATCTCCCCATCTCCTCTTTTTACAAGTCTTGAGTTACCAGATCTCCCAGCTGAAAACACAGAAGCCAATGCAATCAAACCTAGCACACTGGTTTGGATATTGGAGGGAGAGTGGGCAGTTTAAGAACTTTCCAGACTAGATTCTTCCTTTCTCCTGCATGTCTTCTAAAAGCACTTCTATGGCCATTTCCACACCAGGCATTTAAAATGGTGCAGAGCGACCTCCTACGGAGGTCTTCTACACTATAGAGTGGACTGGGGTGGATTACTTTTGGTAGTTCCACACCTCAGTACAGTTCTGCGTGACCGGAACTGGTCTCACAGTGTGCTTTTTAAAAAGCATGGAGCAGGCAACCCGTGCTCCGGAGCAGATATGCAGGCACACACAAGTGTGTGCCTGCAGATCTTCTGGGGCGGGCTTTCAGCTGGTGAGCTTCTCCAGTTGGTGGAGAGCCTCCACCAACGGGAAGCCACCATTTTGGACACCGGAGAACTGTAGAGCGTCGAACTCGCGCTGCTGTTCTTCATGACGGACTCGCCTGGACTCAGGAAAAATCTGGTGAGTCCCATTTCTGCCCATTTCTGCCCGATTCACACTCCACGTGCGGAAAGGGCCTATGTTCAAGGGCCTTGCCTTCCACTGGACTTCATCTATTTCTGTGTGCTGTGTAGTTCAGATTTATGTCTATTATCCATGTGTGCCTTCTAGTTGCCTGTTGACTTATGGTGACCCCATGAATTTCATAGGGTTTTTTCTGGAAAAATATATGCAGCAGTGGTTTTGCCACTTCTTTGCTTTGAAACAAAGCCTACAGCATCTGATATTCATTGATGGTCTCCCATCCAAGTACTAACCATGACCAACCCTGATTAGCCTCCAAGATGAGACAGGATCTGATGCCTTTAGGGTATTTAGGTCCCATGCATTTCAATAACTATATCTATTTACAGAGTTTTCCACTCTATCATGAAGCCATCATAATAGAAGCACTTAAACGGACAATATTCCCATACAAACCTGCCAGGACCTTGAGAACTTCAGAAGAAACCCTTCTCTTAGTCCCAACACCCTCACAGGGATCTTTGCTTAGAAAATGAGAGAATGACTTCTTGGTGATTGCCCCTAGGCACTGAAACTCCCTTCCTAGGCAAGCTGTCCTTCTGTCCTTTTTCTTGGCCTTCTGTTAACAGGCAGAGATTTATTATTATTATTTATTTCTCACAAGTTCAAAAACTGTTTTTAAATAAAGGGCTTCTATAGGATACTATCCAGTTTTTACAAACTGCTATTGTATGTTCTAAATAGTTTTTAAAGGCATAATTTAATTATTTTTTAATTATTGTATTTTGTATCTGGGTACCACTTTGAGTTCTGATTTGTGGAAGCAGAGTTAGGATGTAAATAAAAGGAGTAATCTTCACCATCATCCAACCAAACTAGCTGTCACTCATTTTCTCTGAAGGCTGCCAGTGAGAGAATATAACCCTATTCTGTCTCTCCAAAAAGGTTTTGCAACAGGCAACTCACAGTATCTTTACTGCAGCATCTGGCAATTGAACAGCGGATCGGAAGGAATAGTTACGTACCTTTGTTCCTGCTACGGTATAACTGAATCTATAGTGACAACTACTTTGGAGTCCTTGGAACTATAGCCACAGTTAAATTATTTTTTAAAAAGACAATGTTCTAAGCTTTGACAGAGATTTGCCCTTGCAGGGTGTTTGCATGTATTGTTTTTATTTTCTGTTGTTGTTGTTGTTGTTGTTGTGAGCCTTCAAGTCATTTCCAACTTTTAGCAACCCTAAGGTGAAGCTATCACAGGGTTTTCTGGAGCTGAGAATGTGCAGTGTTCCCAAAGTCACACATTAGGTTTCTGTGGCCAAGGATGGGGGGATCCAGGGTCATAGTCCAATGCTCGAATTATGCCACCATGTTGGCTCTCATACACCATGCTGGCTTGTTTACATTCTACCACAAGATTATTGTATCCACTTTGGACCATGACAGTTGAAAAGAACATTGACAACTTAGAATGAGTCCAAAGAAAAACAACCAAAATGTGTTTCTGTAATCTTAACAGTAGCCAGGGTCATCTGATTTTTCTGGAGGTAGAAATCCCTCCGTGAAAGAGTTACTCCTTGGGGATTACTTTGGTTTTGCATAGACAATGAAGATGTATTAGGTTTGCAAAAAGGCTTCTCACAGCAGAAGTGAAACCAGTTTGGAATGGATCTTTAACATGGATCAACTCAGTTCTCAAAGCTGGTCCCTTCCTATGACTGCTTCCATTCCACCTTAGCAATATCAACTGATCTGTCCAGCTCTTCAGAAGTTGGGGCTGACTTGTCTTAGAACCTGTCCAAGAAGTTGACCACAGATCCAAAGACCATGGAAGCCCCCATGACGCCACCTACAGCTAGTTCTGTGAAACTCCTGCTCTCTGAATCCTTTGCTCTGTAGTTGCTCAAAGCCAAAGGTGCTGCAACATTTTCTAGTCATTCCTGCCTATTCCACAGTATCTGACTCTGAAGACCCATAGAGCAGTTATTCAGCAAACCGCTGGCACCAGCATGGGGAGTTGGCTATTGTCTGCACCTTTGCCTGTTTCTGGAGGGAACACCATTCTGCCATGTTACCATGCAGTATTGCCATGGCATTCTTGTCATTCTTCTCCATGTTTTTCTCATTCCTGAGTGTTCAAGGTGTTGCTTGGGTGGGTGGAAGGTGAGTGTGTGAGCAGGGAGGGAACCAGCCACAGCCACATCTCCTCTCCTCTACTAAGGGAGGAGAGGGCCATTAACACTGTGATGTGGGACAGTGTTTCATTCCCATTTTAGATAGCAAGAGCATATGGGCAGATACCTCCATTTTTGGTCTCTCCATGGAAAAAGTTATCATGCTGACCTGCTTTGATAATTCATCTGTACTTCAAAGTTTACCAAGTCCTGACTGGATAACACTGAGGTTTCATGGGAAACTTCTTTATATTAAATCAGATTATTTGTCTGACTAGCTGACATTGTTTGCTTCCAGGTGTCCACACAGAGCCCTTTCCCCTATGTTTTTATTTGGAGATACCAGGCATTGTACCTGGGACCTTCTACATGCAAGGAGCCCTGACCTGTGCTTCTTCTCTAGAAAAGTTTTCATTTGTGTAACTTCTTTTGCCATAAAACTGCATGCAGGTCCCCTAATGAATTTTGTCTTGGTTACAAAGTATCCGAGCATATATCAAGGCTGGGAAAGTCAAGCTGCACAGAGCAACTGCTAGGCCATGTGAGGGTTCATGTTTTGGCAGGGGATTCTTAAGCTGATGAGACTAGGCATAATCAGGCTGAATCACGAGCCACGTAGTTTGTATCATGACATTATGAAGAGAAGTCAGAAGAAGACTGGAGCTGCAATTTTGTTACAGCAACTACAGTGGCTGCAAACAGAAAAGCCCAAAGCAACAGAGGCTCACAGATGGCCTGTTAGTGCGGCAGGAATTCTTCAAGCTGTCAGAAGAAGATGGAGTAAAGTCTGACTTGGCAAAGGCACCATAAGCGATACCTATACTCTCTGAAAGATTGTAAGAAAGGTAAAATCTTAACTTCTCACCAGGGCACTGAAATACCTTGTACATATATGGATTGGATGCCAAATTCACATTCCCCCAGACACGTTAAAGATCATCTTAAATCAGAGCTTTCCAAACTTTTCATGTTGGCGACACAGTTTTTAGACATGCATCATTTCGTGACACAGTAATTCAGTTTTACTAGCAAACCAAAGACTGAACTAACCGATTACACATATGCAGTACCAGAGGTGTATGGGGGGGGAGGCAGCCCCCCCATCCTGCCCAGGGTCTGTCACCCTCACCAGGAAATACCCTGATGAGGGTGGCGGCAGTGGGAAAGACAGCCCCCCTTACCTGATCCTGGCCCATGGCCATTGCCATTGCCATTGGCAAAAAAAGACCCCAGCGAGAGCAGTGGCAGCAGGAATGGGTCAGGAAAGGGGGGGTCTTTCTCAGCCCAGGAAGGCAACACACCTACACACTTCAGGCAACACACTAATGTGTCATGACACCCCATTTGGGAAGCCTTCCCTTAAATGTTGTTGTTGTTGATTTTTGTTGTTGTTATTTTGTTATTGTTATTATTGTTGTGTGCCTTTAAATCACACCTGGCTTATGGTAATTCTAAGGGGAATCTATCATGGGGTTTGCTTGGCAGGATTTGTTCAGTGGGGGTTTGCCTTTGCCTTCCTCTGAGATGGAGAGGGTGTGACAAGCTCAGGGTCACCCAGTAGGTTTCAGTGGCCAAGAGAAGATTCAAACCCTGGTGTCTGGTGTAAAAGTCCAATGCTTAAACCATTATACCATGCTGGCTTTCCCTGAGACTGATTAAACCAGCTAAATTGATCACACCAGCATTATGGGATGCTGCAACTAACCAGTGTAAACGTCCACTCTCTTCTGCCATCTCCTAAAGGTGGGACAGAAAATGCCGCACCCTGGGATATTGATGGTTTTCATCTCTCATACTTGGATCTGCCTTGGATCTGCCTTGGATCCTGTATAAGGGGAAAGGTCAGATGTTGAAATAAAATATAGAATAAAATAATACAATAATAAAATAAATCCTTGACTATGTTTTCTGAAGCTGACGGGAATTGTACTCCAACAACATCCTGAATTCCCCACATTCCCCACCCCTTCACAGAAGCTGGATCATAGCCATCATTTATGAAGAGAAGATAATGATAAAATACAGAGAAAAAGATCTGAGTAAATATTAAAGGCTTTATATATAGGACAAAATGGGAAACATTTTGAAATTTCTCTTCCTCTGTCTTTTAATGTTTTCACCCTAGCGCACGCTGGAATATAGCATATTCTGAAAATTGAGGAGATAAAAAGTATTAAAGTCACTGGGTTAAAGAGCTGAGATAAAAGTCATGAAAAGCAATTGTCATTTCCTCTTGCAGTTATCTCCCAGCTAATAAATTCAACAGAATTAGCTAACATATTGCAGAAAGCCACACACACACACACACACACACACACACAAATGTACAGGGTTACTACCTTAATTATGAACATTTTTTTTCCTCTACAAAATTCTTCCCCTCCCCCCTCCCTACAAGTTCCACATACACTATCTAACGAGCAAATATTAATTAAAATTGCATCCTGATAGTGTGCCCTGTTTGCATGATGTCCTGTGAATGTAAGATTAAATGGCATGCATTAGCTACAATCAGGCTCTTGGCTGAGGTCACTATGATGATTTATGCACACGGAATAGGAATCCAGGTTGACTCCCAGCTGAATTCAGCAAACACCGTCCCTTCTGTTTTCCATTTTCAAATTTCAGTTTTGTACTTATTTCTAAACTCAGTTCTAAATCTGACATGGTGGATTTCAGATTAGAATATCCAACTATCTGACACTCTGCCATGCCTGGACAACAAATTTCTCTATGTGAATGAGGCATTTAAATATGCACTGAAATAAAAATCTAGAAGAGAAACACAATACAAATTCTTTTATCCATATTCTTTAAGGGATTATCTCCCTCGCAAAAAAAAATCAGTAAGAGAGCAGCTTGAGCTATTTACACAAAGATGTTTTCTTATGAACTTAAAATTCAAAGACACATATCTTGTGTTGTGTTTTCTTTGGATAACAGAAGATTCATAAAAATCCAGATGTGTTGCAAGTTTCTACGTTTCTGCTATTGTACTATTACAGGATGTTTAATTGTTTAACCTAAATTTAAATGCTAATCCCAACTAAAGTAGAATCACTTACAGCATAGTTTCATCAACACTTATGTAAATGTCAATCATTCGATAGGATTACTCTAACAAGGACTAGCAATTGGATTTAAGCCACTGTTTTCCACCTTGTACACCTTTAAATATTTGAAGTGCTGTCATAGAGAAGATGGTGTTACTGCAGTTGCTAGCCTGGATTCGTGGGATATTAGATATCACTTTGATATCAATAATTTGGCTTTCTTTTACCATCCCTCTCCCCATGTCTGTGAGGTCCCCTGGACAAGCTCGCAGACAGGCACGGCCACTAATCGCTGTAATATTCCAACACAATACAGGCTGGCAAGAAATAGCCGTCCCGCCACTTCAGGAGACCTGAAAGGCATGTATTCTATTATGTATGTGTGCTACTTACAAAGAACTCCCTGCCCCAAGCATGAGGCTTGATTAGGAGAATCCTCATCTGTCAAGCACTCTGCGTTTGTATACTATCTACTCCTTTATCAATTTGGACTTAACTCAATCATGCTAAATTCTTATGGGCTTTGTCTCCAGCCCGAAACTCATTGTTTTCCCCAAGTACGGACTAGCTTGTGGCTACATTTTCCCCTATATAAACCCCTGACTTTGTGATCTTCTTTGGATCACTCCTGACTTCCATCCAGCCCTGCTGCCGCTTTGCTTGGCGAGCCTTCCCCTCAGTCCCACGTACTGAGATTCCATATCTCTGAACTCAATCTTCAGACTATCCGGGCTTCAGGACAGGTGTAGTATTACCCAAACCAACAATTCCTCTAAAAATCCCTCTATCCCACTCCAACCTTTATTTCTTTAGTTCTCTGTGTGAGTGTGTTGCATACACTGTTTGATTGTATTTTTAATAAAACAACATTTATTATTACAATTCTGTTTGCTCCTTGATTTGGCCTGACCCCGTAGACATTGGGTAAAATATTCCGCTCCGTTGCCCTGCCTCTCGTATTGCTATCTTGTGCTTTGTGCTAATTTCCCCAACTTATATAATTGAGAACGTATTTAGGTGTCCCTCCCAGGACCCCCAGAAAACAGGGTAACAATGGAACAAGCTTGTTTTCTGCTGCACCAGAAAATCAGTGGTTTCAAATTAGAGGAAAAGGTATTCTGACTAAACATTGGGAGCAGCTTTTTGATGAGAACTGTTCAATGTTGGATGAGGCTGTCTTAGAAGGTGATGGAATCTTTCTCATTGGAGACTTTTAAACTGAGTTTACAGGATCTCCTTTCAGGAATATTTGAGATGTGGATTCCTGCCTTGGCACGAGATTGGACTCAATGGCACTCAGGATCCCTTCCAGCTTTATGATTTTATGATTCCTCTGGCATGTTTCTGCCTCTCTTCTCCCACCAAATATTTCCTGCCTGTTTTCACATTTTTATACATGACAAACCTATTTAACAGTTTTCTTCTCCTTTATCTTATTTTCTTTTCATACCAATCACATTCCTTCAATTACCATCTTTTTTTTTTAATATGGACTCTCAAGTCAGCTGCTGTTAAAGGTCCCTTCTTGATGCATTGTGGCTACCATGATAAAGAGGGCAGCTATTGCAATCTGACACTACTTTATCTGCCATGGCCCCATTCTACAGAATCCTGGATATTTGTAGTTTGCTGAGGTACCAGAACATTGTGCCAGAGAGTTTAAAAGCAATTTCCTGAATCACAATACTACAGCTCTCTGGAAGGGAATTCTCAGTACCTTGGCAAACCCCAAATCCCAGGATTTTCTAGGGTGAAGCCATAGGCTGATAAAGTTGTATCACATTGCTAAAACCACCAAATGTAAATACAATATGATCACACAGTTTTTTATGTACAGAAATCTCCACCTGCCTTCTCCCACGACTTCCTAGCCCAGGAAGACAAATGTGGGGAAAAAACACAAGACCAAAACCCACACACAAGCAAACAAAATTGTGAAAAAGAAAGCCATAGAAATAAAATTCTTTTGGTGTAAACACATTTTATCTCCAGTCAAATCCTTCTTCATGTCTTTTTCCTCCTTCATTACATGGTCCAACAACCTTCCAGCTTTAACAATTCACCTGTTGTTGTTGTTTTTTTCTTTTATTATGTGGTTTAAGTCTATCACCCATGCTAATAGATTTGCTACTCAATGCTAACAAGACAATTTTCCTGCTAGCTCTCCAATCTCCGGGTTGTTAACTATCATACTAAACTCTTCTGAAAGATTTCTGCCTTGTTGCAGTGTTCACATTGGGCACTGATAACTATGTATCCCTCTGCTGTATATATTCGTTTTCTGAGATATATTCCTGACCAGTTACTCTGCCACTTGGAGATGTGATCCTTCTTTAAAAACTAAGTACAACCATAGCCTGGGTATGCAGCACATTTAATACTAGAATATCAAGGGGTATTCAAAGGTCAAGACAGAGTTCTTGCATGTCAGGCAAAAAAAACACCTTCTGAATTCTAATTACCGACTTGTCAGTCATTCATGTGTGCTATGGAGTGGCCTTAGGGTTGTTTTTCCCCCTGTGGTCAGTACTAGAAGAATATCAGCAACTTCCACTGAGGACTGAACTTTGTTCTACATGCCATTAAACACACACCATTTTTTTCCAGGGGACCTAAACACATCTGCTATTGGATTGTTTTTCAAGCCCAAACCAAACTATTAGGAAACTCTCTCATAGTTATTCAGCTGCTCTATACTTATTATTAACTGTGTGACAAAGAAGGTTAAGGTAAAAGCTTATAATAATCTGTTGAACATGAGCATGTATTTTCAGACTGCCCAAATTGAATACCAGGATTTGTCCTGAGAATACCTGCAAAATGCAATCAATAACTATTGTAAAACTCTTGATCATTCTGGGAACATCAGATGGGGAAATCAAACATTTCTGCAACATTCCAAACGAGCAGAGAATGTCCCTTACTTACATTTATGTTTTTAAAAGTCCAGAATAGTTACAAGTGTTTGTTGGCAGATGTTAGCTAATACCCTGGTGTGATATTTTTAAGGTATCATCCCAATTCTCTTTTGGAACGAATGGACAGAAAACATATATGTGACCATTCCATGAGAAACTTAGGGATAAAGTTAATTTAGGGATAGTCAGCCATGCAGCAAAATATAACAAACCCCACCAAGTCCACTGAACATTGATATCTTTATTAGCCAACCAAAATGCACAATCTTTTGAAGCTTCATGGTTTTTTTTCATCAAGCAAAGATGTTAAAAACCATTCAGAAGAAAAATGACAATGTTAAAGTTACAGGCCTACATTTTGTCTCAGATGTTAACTTCTGTTGTTTGCTAAGATGGTCTAGAGGGATCTCAATGTAGGGAAAGGTCACTCGTCTTTTTGAATTTCATCACTCTTCTTCTCCTCTATGATGTTTAACATCCTTGCCTGATAAAGAAGCCAGTGAAGCTTCTGAAGCTTGCATGATGCATTTTGTATATTTAGATTAACCAGTGGAAGGTATCACTCCTTTGTGGATTAGAGAGAAATCTGTAGTTTGGTGGTATTTGCTTTGCATCCAAAATGTCCCAGTTTCAGTCCCTGGCACCTCCTTAATATTTTAGGGAAAGACTCCTGTCAGAAATGTTGGAAACCCATTCCTGCATACTGAGGTAGAGGCACTGAACCAGGGTCTAAATGACTAAAGAGAACAGACTCTTGAATGGAGATGCCCACATTCTGATGCTGATCATCAGCCACATTCTCCGCATCTAGTAATTATATGCAAACTAGAGTTTCAAAGTAACTACTTATGAATAACTAGTTACTTGCACTTTCCCCTTTTTTTGCAATAATGAAAGTTTAATTATTGCTGATTACAGTTTTCATTATTAATTTATTAAAATATTTTTATCCCAGCTTGTTTCATGAGAACTCAGGGTGGTGTACATCAATTTAATAATAATTTAATTATCAATTAATTTAATTGCAAGGTAATGAGGGGATAGCCCCATTCATTTTACAGAATGAAGGGATAGCCTCACTCTTTATGTGGAACTTTTTGTACTTTTATATTAATTGGGGGTGTATTCTCTCTAAATTTTGAAGAAAGAATGTGCCATGGCTGAAGGCTTGCCCCCTCCTGTACTTCTTGCTTATGGTGACTGCAGAAGTGACAACAAGGTGGGTGGAAAGGGAATGTGTCTTATAACACAGGCTACCCAAATTTTATCATTCAGATCTACTGTTAGAAAAAAAGAGCTACTTAAAAAAAAAATCACTGACAATGGTACCTAATTTTTGGGTAGCGGAGGGAACCTTTGAGGCTATAAATTGGCCTAAATGACCTGAAGAACCAGATCCAATCTGATCTTAGAAGGTAAGCAGGGTCAGACCTGGTTAGTACTTTTATGGCAGACTGTGAATGAATACTAGGTGCTGTAGGCTAAATTTCGGAAAAAGGCAATGGCAGACCATCTCTCAGTATTCCTTGCCTAAGAAAATCCTACAAAAACCTTACAAAAGTCACCATAAATCAACAAGTGGTTGAAACACACAAGGGTTGCATTGATCCTTCCACCAACTGGAAGGCATATGCTTTAATTTTGAAATTATGACTTATTACTCTCAAAAGTAATATTTCAAGCTCTGGCATACCAAGAACTGTGCTGGCAATGAAAGTTTTGTTCCACTGCACCATTGGGGCACTGTAACTGTCTACAACTACAGTGCAGCAAGTAAGGGATCCTGGTTGCTTGAACAATGGAAATGCATACATTTTCTTTCCTGATATTCACTCTTAAACCTGCAGCAGAATGAGGCAACGGCACCTGTAAGCAGGCACAAATAAATGTGCAGAAAGTGGGAGGTTTTCATTGACCAATTTCATGGACCTCTTTTCTCCAGCAAAATTCAGTACAGCCCCAGTGAAAGGAGGAAAGAGGTTAAGAAGAGGTTAAGAAGAACAAATATGGAAGAATCAAAATAATTCATGCTGTGTAATCACATACCTGCTGCAATTCCCATATGATGCCAGCTATCACAGTTGATGTCACCAAATGTTCACCAAATGTTACCCAAAGAACATCAATTACAAAGTGATGATGAAAGTCCTATGACATCTGCATCCAGGGTGTCTTCAGATACATGTATATTCTGGGAGGGAAAAAAGTAAAAAAGAAATGAAAGTTTTGCTGGGTGGTGGTGATCTTGGAACACTGGCAGAAGAAAGAAGAAATTTATTTGTTGATGGCTTTTCTCATACATTGCAATAGCAGGTTCAACAACAATGGTAGTCATCTGAGTTGGTGGAACACACCATTGTTTATGTTTTCATGCATAGGGTTTGGAGGAATCTCACCACATCATCAGGAACTTTTGAAAAGCAACATCATGAGCCTATGAAAAGAGTTTTCTGGGGACGAACAATGATTTGACCAAAAAAAGTATCACAAAATTCAACCAGTAATCGCAAGAAAAATAGTTTTGTGAAATGACTCTTCTCTTAGTCTTGTCCCTCAAAATCATTCCACTGATTCTCTACCACCTTTACTTGGGATAAAAACCCTCTGCACTGTGTGGGGTTTCCTTCTATGTCTGGGGAGATGTCATAAAATCTGACAAAAGGACAAATATGGTGGGTGAGAAAGGGCAAGAAAAGGCAGTGGTAGTGTGCAGAGGGCTGCTGCCTAGCTTTTGTGAGGCACATCCACAGATCCAGGGCATTATGAGAGGAAGTGGCTTAGGCAATCACCTGTCTTGTGGCACAGACAATTGTCCAAGCCATCCTACCCCATGCTTGCGTGGTTCTATGTACTACACCCTTGGAAGACAGGAATTCAAGAAACAAGTAGCACAGTCTTCTCCTCCTGCATCTGATTTGCAGGTGAGAAGAAAGAGAAGGCAATAGTATAATGTATCATTACCATCTGCATAGATCCCTGTCTCCACCATTAGTAAAATTAACTTGGAATCTTTGAATGCTTTGTCTCTTTCTTCAAATAAAACATTGTTGAGTTTTCACAAAACATTGGCTAGAATTCTATATGGAGCTATATCTTCATAAGTTGACTTAGGTATCTGGGAATTAGAATTGATCTGTTTTGTGACATCTGCATCCAGTAGAGGGTTGCTGTTAAGTTACTACATAGCTAAGCTGGCAAAGTCCCCAATGTGCATTGCACACTGATATACAGTGTCCATTAATGCACACAGGTCCCAATGCACATTATGCACTCTTATCAGGGTCCTCATATGCATATTCACAATTCACTAACAGAGTTCATCAGCCCATGAGCTACTTAGCTAAGTATATGTAAAGTTCCATGAAATAAATGGTGATATAGGAGTCCAGCAAATATCTTTAAAAAACAAATCTATTTTGTGAGGTCATTTTCCCTCACTAATTCAGAGTTAAAGATAATGTTGCACTTAACAAAGCTTACAAAGTTTGTTTTAACTACTGTCCTTCCCCTCCCCACAAATATTCTGAATATCTCAAATAAGTTGAGCTACAGAGGGAGGGATCTACCCTGTAAATCACTGTGTTCTCCTTCAGATATACAGTCACTGACAAAGAAAGCTTCTACATTTAATAATAACACTTGAAACTCAAAAACCCCAAATTCAAAAAAAGTACTTTTGAAACGACTTTTTCCCTCAATCCCAAGAAAAATATCCTCACTACTCAATAATTATGTTTCACTTCCCAAAACAAATTGGCCAATTTTGAGATGGCTCGAGTTGCTAAGAATTTAAACATCCTTACTCTGCACACTGGTACATGCATAGAGGCATGCATGTTCAAACAAATGTACATGGGTCAGGGCATGGTTTGCCATTTTGATACCCCATGCATCTGAGGATTTTATGGTTTATTGACTGCAAATAAAGAAAATTAATTTAAAGATCTAACAAGGGAAATGAAAGCTGTTTATTCAGGAAAGAGTCTGGAATGTCCCAGAGAGCCCCTGTATGTGGTTATCTCCTTTGGCCATCATTGTGTCCCTGGATAGGTTTGGATTTTTGATAAATACATTTATAAATAAGATAAATAAATTTATAAATATAAATAAATATGACTCCATCCACATGAGGAATATATAACCTCACGTACCTGTCTTTTGCAAAGGAAAAAGAAAAATTACTTCTCAGATGAGATGATGGCAAGAAGATTTTTTTTCATTTTCAAAGACATATTTATCTTTGCAAGTTGCAGATTTGCAAAACACAAATTGTGTGAACAATTTGACATGAATTATGATTGCTGCTGTCTTGCTGTGTGGACTTTGGATGCCTTGCTTGCATCTCTTTGATCAATAACCCTGTTGTGATATTGCTGTGTGTAACTGCTTTGCTTAGCAAAGGGAAAAGAGTCTACTTTTGTGCAGAGACATTTTGCACAAACTGTGAAGAAATTGATGGTGGGGAGTGCTCATAGTTTTCTTCATTGCACAAGAGACAAAAAAAAAAAACTTCACTGCTGTTGTCAGTCTTTTGAAAGGGTGCTGTAATGTTTTGAGACGGCCTTTCTCATTGATTTTAAGTAACTGGCAAATATTTTTTACATCCCTATTTCACACCTCTTTCATATGCCAGGGGCACTTAAGGAAATGCCTTTGTATATTCCACAGTGTGTACTGATTAAAAAGCCATAGACCAGACAGATGAATGTTACTACAATATGAATCATTCCCGGATGGAAGGAAATGCGTACCAATTGAGCTTGCTGATATAAGTTGAAGAATGAACAATTAACAGTTCCTATTCAAATTTAATATGACTTCAGTCTTGAGTAACAACCTTATCATTAGCTTTTTCAGAGCATGCTAAAGCATTGCTTAACAAATCAGTAAATAGAATTCCAGTCTATTTGAACCTTGGGTGTATGCATACCAATATATCATATACAGACACAATGAACCAGGCGAACAGAACCTCTAAAGGCCTCCTCCATCACTCTGATTTGCAACAGTAACTGAAACAGTTTTGATTTGAAACAGTATGATGTTATTCTGAATCTTCTGTATTTCAGTACCTTCATGCATTACATTTCAGTCTCTGTTTTATACTAAGAATCCATAAAATCTGTCTCAAAATAGGTCATTGTGGAAGAGAATTTAGTAGCTATCTAGTTCCTAGTTCAAAGAACAAATGAGGGCTTTCACCTATCCACACTTTATCTTCTCAAAAGAGTACCTTT
This sequence comes from Ctenosaura bakeri, assembly GCA_948474755.1. Classification (NCBI taxonomy): domain Eukaryota; kingdom Metazoa; phylum Chordata; class Lepidosauria; order Squamata; family Iguanidae; genus Ctenosaura; species Ctenosaura bakeri. The sequence continues at coordinate 22,934 of CAOLHI010001507.1, forward strand.
TTAAAAAAAATTCTGAACTATATGCCAAAGTTCAAACTTTCTTGAATTCAGGCCATTTCTGCACGAGGTGAGGGAATCGCTCCGTGCCGTTACTTACCGGATCTTCTGGGCACGGACCAATGTAGACTGTCCCTTAAGCCCTTCCACAGGGCTCCGCCGTTTCATCCAGGGTGAATCAGAGCAGTGCGAGGTCTTAGATCTGCACTGCTCCGGCTTCCAAAATGGCGGCTTCTGGTTGTTCGTGGGTCCCAACCAACCACTGAAGCTCACCACACCTAAAGCCCATGCTCCATAGATCGCAGGCTTGCAGTGGTGTGAGCCTGTGAATCTGTACAAGTGAGCAGGAACGCAATGGTGTGCTCTGAAAAATAAAAGAACGGCTTTCTACTGTTCTTTAAAAAGCGTGCTGGAGGACCAGTTGGGGGCATTTCAGAGCAGACTGAGGTGCAGATCTCAGGTAAGTAGTCTGGACCTAGTCCGCTCCAAGGTGCAGACGACCTCCGTGAGAGGACGCACTGGGCCGTTTTAATTCCCTCGTACGGAAATGGCCATAGTCTCATGTTTGAGGAGCCTGTGTTGTAAATTCTGGAAACATGTGTCAGATAAGTTTGTCTCTAGTGTTAAAAGAACAAAGAACTAACAAAGGAGATGCTACCTTCGCTGTTGTTAATGCACAGGCTAGGGAAACTGAGGAATTTAATTTATACAGTACCTCCACATAGTATCCTGTTGTACTGCATTACCTAAATGTTTGCAGACTAAAACATCTTAATGATACAGTGGATAATACTTAGGTTAGTTCACTTACAATCTAAAATAAGAGCTAGCATTTTCTGTGCCACCTGCTGCAAAGGCAGTGTTTGAAGCTCTAATGCCAATTGTCAAATCAGCATCATGTTCCTAGCACCGAGAAGCTGCTTTTTGGAACTCACCGTGTTGACATTTGTTACTTGCGGCAGATAGAAACAATCCAAGCTATCCCCATTAGACTAAAAAGCAGAAATATCATATGGTGTCACAGCCATACAGCTAGCCAAGTTTAAACAACCAATACAAAAGCCTATATTCTGACAAGGTTTGACATTCTTGTGTGTACAGTTCATCATTGTTATAGACCACACAGGTAATGCAGTGGAAGTCAGACTTGAGCATACTGTAAATGACATATCTGGGGAAATAAGTCCACAAAATATCTTCAAAGCCTCAATTTTTTTTTTTTCGTTTCTACAATTGCATACAGAACTTACAAATGCAAATACCTGAACAGCAACATGGCCCTTTGGGGTGCTTAATTAGTTAGGTGCATGATATAATACCCATTCTTGGCACACAGACATTCAGCATTTGTTTCATTTAATTAAGAATATAATCACTTTAGACATGTTTGCTAAAGGTTGTCCTATATATGCTGTGGTAGACTGCTGTCACAGAATTCTTCAGAGTGCAGATAAAGAAATTCACTCCGTGTGATAACCTTTAAGGGTGGGAGAAATTCTATCAGGTTTCCTTTCTCACACAATCTTATTTTTTAAACTTCAAATTCTTTTCATCCCAAGGATGAGGATAATGCTATTCATCATAAATTCCTCAAAAAAGGAAGTGAGGCAAAATTATTTTTTAGTGCTTCTGGTCAGATTCAATAGGTGTCCCTCCTTCCAGTCTGGAGAGGATCATGTTATGCTTATCTGTTTATATAGGTGCTAAAAGTATGGAGAATCTCAGAGAGAAAGAGGTGGCAACATGAATTCTCTGCTTAAATATGCAGAGATTCAAACTAGGATGGAAAGTATATTAGAAAATACTTGAAAATGGTCAAAATATGTGTTTCTTGGGTGTCAAGAAGACTTCATGAGAATATCAACAGCCTGCTGCAAAGAATTTGCTCAGATTCACCCTGAATTGGATGCCAAATCTAGTGAACATACCCTTGGCCCCTGCTTGTCCACTTGATGCATACTTTTCAATTTTTGCAGCCTGAGGCTGTGGACAGAATCCTTGGAGAGGCAAGAGCCACCATATGTGAACTAGGTCCTTGCCCTTCCTGACTAATTAAACATGCCAGAGGAGGACTGGCTGACTGGGTTTAAAACAAGGCAGAATCCCAACATGCTTGAAGGAGGCTGTGGTTAAGACTTCTTCCTGGGTGGGGGAACACCCTTTCCCTAGATCCTGGTATACTGCATGGCCACTGTCCAACATTCTGTTTTGGGGCAAGCTACTAGTACATGTGGTAGCTTCTCAACTCCAGGGTTCCTGGGTGAAGCAAATTATCTAGATCCATTCCAGTCTTGTTTCAGGCCTGTTGGTTGAATGGAAACACCTTTGGTCACCTTGGTGGATGATCTACACAGAGAACTAGACAGGGGGAGTATGTCCCTGCTGGTTCTTCTGGACTTCTCAGCAGATTTGATATCATTAACAATGGTATCCTTCTGAGTCACCTATCTGAGATAGGGTTTGGGGGTACCGTTCTACAGTGCCTCCATTCTTTCCTGGAAAGACGCTATCAGAGGATGGTGGTTGACTGCTTGGTCATTGGCCTGTGGAGTGCCTTAGGGTTCTGTCTTACCCCCTATATTATTTAACATATATATAAAACTGCTGAGCGAAGTTGTCTGCAGTTTTGAGTTCAGCTATTACCAGTGTGCTGATGATATCACGCCCTATTGCTCCTTCTACCGCATTCTAAGGAAGCTGTTCCTGTGCCAAACCAGTCCTTGGCAGCTGTAGTGGACTGGATAAGGGCCAACAAATTGAAGCTTAATCCAAACAAGACAGAGGTGTTTCTGGTCAGTTGAAAGACAGATCTGGGAACAGAGATTCAGACTGAGTTAGCTTCCTCTGAAATGCAGATTCTCAGGTTGGAGATACTTCAGTTTGTCCACAGAGCTACAGTCAGCTAGTTAACTGCAGCTGGCAACAGGGAGCATACAACTTCCTTATTGAAACAGATCCACAGGCTGCTGTTTCATTTCCAGACACAATTCGAAGTACTGGTGATGATACTATATAGCTTGGGTACAGGGTATTTGCCTTGGGTCTAGGGTTGGTTTGGATATAGGCGATATGGCTTAGGTCCAAGGTATTTGAGGGACCTCTTATGAACCCATTAGAGCTCTAAGATCATCTGGATTGGCCTTTCTCTCTGTTGCACCACATTTTCAGGCTCATTTGGCAAGAATGAGGGAGAGGGCCTTTCCAGTGGCTGCTCTGACTTTGGAATTCTCTTCTAGGCAGGCCTGAATGTCCTAGCTCTGCTTTTGTCATCAAGTTAAAACATTTTTATGCTACCAGGATTTTGGAAACTGACTGAGGTGGTATTTCAATGCTATGTGTTGTTGTTGTTGTTCTTGTTGTAGTTTTTAATTATGTAGTCTTTTAATGAATTTTATTTTTTTATGTTTGATGTTTTCAGCTTCATCAATTGTTTTATTGTTTTTAATATTTTATAGTTATACAGTTTATAGTTACACAGTTATAAAGTTATACAGTTATATAGTTTAATATTTTATAGTTATTGAAGCTTTTGTATAGTAGTTTTAATCTGTATTGTTTTTAAATACGTCATCACCTACTTGGAACCTCTATATTGAGAGAAAAGCAAGGTACAAAGAGATAGGAGGACGAGGAGGTAGAGAATCCTTGATTGACTAGAATTTTCTCAGTTGGAGACTAATTCTATGCAAAATTTACACATGCTTCTTTTATGCAGCAAACATTATTTTCTCCACAGGAAGCATTATTTTCTTTGCATAAAATAATGTTCCTCCCAGAAATATTACCTTCTGTGTAGAAAATCCTGTTTTCTATACAAAAATTTCATGTGTGAATTTTATACAAAATAAATCCTGAGCTGTGAGCAGTGTTCAAAAACTGAAGTTTTCAAAGACTTTCTCACAGTGGGAAGGACATTGTAAAACTACTCATTTTAAATTACTCATAACTTCTTTCAAGAAGAAAATTAATTAAGTGTTACACCCAAGCCTTGCAGAGTTAAACATTCAAAGCCTAGATGTGTGAATCTGTCAGTTTCAATTTCTCTCTCTGTCTAACTAATATGGCCAAAACATGAATATGGTGACAATATTTTTTAATCAATTTGATTAATTTTTTGATCAATTTTGTCCAATTCACATGGACAGAAATGTAAGTTTCACCCAACTGTAGATAAACTACCCTACTAGACAGGTATGCTAAACCTTGTTTTCTACATATGAGCAGCTTAGAACGTGGATGTTTGCTCAAAAACAAGGTGTTCCCACCAGTAGGCAAAAGTGATAAGACTCCAGGATTTTCTCACTAATTTCTTCCAAAATGTTGTGTTTCTGTTTGGGATCAGCAAAGCAGCCATACCCTCTGACAGGAGATTCCATTCCATTCCATCCTCCATTTTTTCACATTTCTCCAGCAGCTAATTAACACTCTGTACCTACAAAGCATGTTCTGTCCTGAATGAGCCATTCTGGTCTTGTTTTGCTTTGTTTTGTCCTTACAGCTCCACTGAGTTTCTTGATAAAGATGCTAACCTTGAGGTTCCCTTGAGCTTGCCTATGCCTTCCATTTTGTCTCTCAATAGACCTGTTTGGCTACAGGCCTATTGGCACTTTCCACCTCTGTTCACTAATTAGAAGGAGTGGTGTTCAGGAGAGCTTAAAAGGAAGAGATCCAGAACCTGTATCTGGGAAGGTAAGCTTAGCCTTAAGGAAAAAGATTGTAGGCTAGGGCCTGACAATCACCTCACTGAACATAAAACAAATGGAATTGGATTGATGGCCTGAAATGCCTGATCTGGCATGAGTTCATGAGGCTGCAGTCAGATGTTATGTGACCAAAAATGTTCTGCCTCCCTTTACACATAGCTTGCATGATTACACCCATGGCTGAATAGTTATTGAATATTCGTTTATACTACTTAGCCCTAAAGTCAATATAAATCCATACTAAAAAGTGCTGAGTGTATAAGTATAATACGGATGACACTGCCACCGATGCAAATTACAAAATGATATCAGGGGACAAATAAATCTTCAGGGAGAGAGGGTGAGGCACAGAGCAGGCCAACAGATTTGAAATAAATCAGATGGAAGCTGATGTACAGAAGCCCATGTGCTTTTTCCTTTATAGTGCACAATGCGTTGTACATTTACTCAAGATTCCAGTCAATAGCATGCATTAAACATGGAGCTTGAGACGCAACATATACACAGATTTTTTTTTCCTGTCCAAACCCATCTGGGCCTTTTTGCAAATCAAAACTGCAGGATTATCTGCCTTCTTGCAGAAGGACTAAAGAAGTCACAACAGAATTATTTCACAAATGCAAACAGCACTGATACTCATAGAACTCAATTAAATATTCAATTTGTACACCATTTCAGAGGAAAGGCAAAATTCCTCTGAAATTTCAGAGGAAGGGCAAATGTCTTCTTTTCTACAGAAGAGCACCAGAAGAGTTAAAAGGATACACTGCATGGGGGTGGGAGGAAGAGGCTGTGTTTTTCCTTTCTTTTCATTTTTAAAATTTTAATTCATTCTGCTTTCTGTTTGCTGGAATTGAATCCGTGCATTTTTTTGCCTTACTATGGAAGACCCAGACTCAGAGACTGTATGCTTCAGAGTGTTGCACATAAACAATAAATATTTAGGAAAATGTAACATAAGAACAATAATGTGCAACCACATCTGATGTCCATCTCCTGCCTAAAAGGAACAAAACAAACAAACAAACAAACAAAAACAGAAACACTATGGATCAATCAAGAGGTAAATTTTTCCCTCTCATATTTCCATGTTTGTTTGTTTCTGTAGGTCAGGGATGGGAATTCTGCAGCCCCTGTAGACTGTTTGTGTGTCCATCAGGTTCCTCCTGGACCCTGTGGTCCCTGATCTAATTAAGAATAAGAATTATAATTATAATTACAGTGCGAAAGTAATGCAGAGAGCATGAATCTCCATTTAAACATTAGCCCCCTTGTAAAGACCTAAAATAGCAACTTGAAGTGACCTGAAATGAACAGGAAAGCGTGGCAAATGTGTTATGACGGCTCCAGACTGTAGATCTGGTCAGTGGCGGAGCTTAGAGTGTTGGGTGGGGGCTACAGGATGCGGTGGTGGTCACTGTGTGCGGGGGCATGGCTGCGGTGTGGAGGTGTGTGGCCAGGGCACATGGGGGCATGGCCAGCACATGCAGGGGCGTGGCTACGGGCTGGGACACCTCAAAAACATTGTTGCCTGGGACAAATCAATCCCCCCACCCATCTCTATGCAACCAGATCTGGTTGCTCATCTCTGTGTAGCTGGAGTAGATCTCCAACCTTTTTTTTAATAGAGTAATCTCAATAACCCTAATAAAGGCTTATCCACAAATACATTGCTTCTGGAATCCAGCTAGTGTTGAACTATTGTTTGTGTCAATTATAGTATTGAACTATTAATTGTGTCAATTAATCATTCCATCAGTAATTTGGACCAGTGATACTCAAGCTATCTGAAATGGGAGGTGGGCTTCTTTTTTCCCCTAATGTGCCCAGGACCAATACTATATTTGTGTCCATTGATTACAACAGTATCTTGTTCTCCCGAGAACTCACCACAGGCTTGCAGTTGTGGACCCTTGCTCTACTAGACCCAGTCTACCAAAACTTATGCTACTTATGCTTTAAAGATCATAACCAATATTTTGAATTCTGCCTGTAAATAGACCAGTAGCGAGTGGAGGTATTTCAACAAAGGAGTTGTATGCTTCCTATAACCAGCCCCATTTAGCAGCCTTGATGCAGCATTTTAGACCCATTTAAATTTCCAAACAATTTCCAAGGACAGCCTCCCCACCTCAGTAGTCGAAATGTATGTAATCAAGGCATGTGTCACCATACCTCAAAAAAAGAAAAAAAAGAAAAAAGAAATAAAGGTGCAGCTAGAACCTTTTAAATGCACTCCTGGACACTGCTGAAATCTGGGCATCCAGGTTTAAATCTGAGTCCAGGAGTATGCACAAGCTGCAAACCTGAGATTTAAAGGGAGTGAAAACAGGATGAATCCTTGTTCCTTGATCTGTCTAGTCAGGATTAAACTTCAATTGGTTTGCCTTCATCCAGTCTGTTGCTGACAGCAGATACTGGTATAGCACAAATATAGTTTTCTTGGACCTGGATGGAAAGGATTGATAGCATGCTGATGACATTCCCAAACTCTGAATAATCTCTGCAAGTGGTTTCATGTAGATATTAAAAAATAGCAAGACAAAACCAAGCTTTTAGGGACTGTACAGGAATCTCTCAGCTCCACCTTCTGAGCTTGCCTCTCCAAGGACTGGGAACACAGTAGAAGGTGCCTCCAGGTCCCATCCCAGAGAGGCAGATTAGAATGGTATCTACAGGTCAGTGGTATCGACAGCTCGTCAGAGGTCCAGTAGAAGCATCTGGGACATACACACCCTGTCCAGTTGACAGTGTAGGTCTTCTACTATGATGACAAGGGCCATCTCCATCCCATAGTCAGGTTAGAGGTCAGATTGAAATGGATCTTGTTAACTAATATCATGTAAAATCTCCTGAAACTAGGAAACCACTACATACTCCAGAACCTTGCTCCAAAAGGGGGGTATTGTGAGGTGTTCTTGCTTTTGCTTTTTTTGGTAAAGGCCTCATGATACCTTCTTTTAGAGCGAATGGAACTCTGCCTTGCTGAAATGAGCCATTCACTATACCTCTTACTCACTTGGCCAGTCCCCTCTAGGTGGCTTTTTTCAAGAGATGAAGGGCAAGGATCCAGTATACCCCTTCTGCCTTTTGTATCTCCAAGGATCCTGTTCACGTCTTCAGGATGCACAAATTGTTAAATGTATCTAATATCATGGGACAAGAGGGATCAAAGATCATATCCAGTTAGAAGAGGGACAAATAAAACAGGTGATGGAGCAAGATTCAAGACTATCAGGATGCATCCAGTTTGGTCATCCTGTCAATTATCTGCCCATTATTTCAATCCTGTGATCATTTAGTTTTCCTCAGTCCCTTCTGTATTTTTTTTTCCTTTTCCTTGTTTTGTTGGGTTAAAAACTGCCAATAGTGACTTTTGTGCAGCTTTAAAACATTTTTTCCTAAATTGTGTGTTTAGTTGTACAATTTTTTCTAATTTCCCCCTTTGATCTGAATGTATTGTATATATTTTAAATATTACTTGTATTTTAGCCATTCTTATTTTAAAAATGTGTGTGTTGTTTTGCATGCTGTTTATTTTTTGGAAAGACGTGATCACCGTCACAAACATGCGTGAGGTCAGGTGCACTTTTTTGACAACAACGCTTAAGAGGTAAGAAAATGCTTCTTCTCTTGAGACTGTTGAGTCCAATTAAACTGATTTCCATTCCTACTCCCCACCCACTCCCTTCGATGTAAGTAGAACTCCACTGAGTGTCACTTTGGGTCCAACTTCACTGGGGCCAATTGCACTAGTAACCATACTGTTTTAGAATTAGTGTAAAGGTGATATACAGAACAAGTTGTCTGCCCCTCGCACTGCAGTGCAACATCTTGTATAAGCTCTTGCACAATGATGCATTAAGTGTAACTGCAGAAGCAGTGATTTTTTCACTCAGCTAAAATTACACTGGAATTAGACCATTAAGTTTCAATTAAAAATTAGTCCTTATTACTGCCACCAGAAACCATGAAACCAGGGACTAAAAGTGGTATCTAACTTGTCTGTTCCATAGTCATGAGACAAATGAAGAGGAGCCTACTGAACCTTTTAAAATTTACATATAGTAGTGAAAGAAAACACATTTTAAAACCTTCTTGTATAACAATTAAGAGATTTGTGCATCTGTAATTCACATGAAAAGTAAACACACACACCATTCTCTCAGTTCTGAAATACTATTCTGAAAATAGCACATGTTTTCACACTGACTGTATTTCTTGGAGAATGCAGCAACTCCCCAGTGTTACAAACAGGCTCAGGCAAAGGCATGGCTGTCATCTGGTGTCCTATATCCAGACGCATTTTGACACAATTCCCCCATGCTGTTTGCTGGGGGGTCATTCAGGCAGGAGAACATTAAACATTTCTATTATTTATTGAGCAAGTCTGTTTAAAGCCAGCAATATAGCTGGCTAATGGGAAAGATGGCAATGGAATAAGCAGGTCAGCCAGGCGAGGAGTCGGCAAAAAGCCAGGATTGTTTTTTTAAAGCCAGATTTATGTGAATAATAAATGCAAAGTTTGCTTTTATATTTTCTCCCAATATCCTCTCAATATTGCTTCTGAAAAAAAATGTTCCCTGATGCTCTAAGGCAATCATAACTGTGGGAATATTAACTGAGAAAAATTAATTCCATACTCAGGTTTTTCCTTATATACATTGTCAATACCATTGGATCTGTACCTTTGGTCTCCAGATGTTTTGGACTTCAGTTTCCATAATCCTTAGCCTTTGGCCATGCCGACTGGGTATTCTGGGAAGCATTTTTGTTTTTTGTTTTTTTGAGGGACAAGGTTGAGAATCATTCATATGGACTTTTAATATCATAATATCATATGATACTACTGTATACGCCTGAGCAGAAGATAATGAAACCACCAAGATGATGGTTAGATTGCAGAGGAAAAACTCACACTATGCCAAAACTGATGAAACACATCTTAGAAACCATTATTGAGTATTAAGTGATGATGAGGGTAGCAAAGAAGGAAACCACCTCCCTATACATCTTGACTGGGTTACCCACTGGAGATCTGGATGGTGAAAGACCTCTTCCAATTTGGCCCACAGAGATACAGAGCTAGTTATACCCTTAGTGCCACTCTTTTGTCTTTCTCAAGACACTTCTAAGGCCCTTTTTGCATGGTATCTGCCATGCAAAAGAGGGCCTGGAGACTCGCGCGATTGCAAGGAGCAATCTGCATGACACCCTTGCAATTGCGCAAGGCTCCAGGGGCCGGTAGGCAACCATCGCACACCTTTGCATTTTCGGCTTTCAACTGAAAATGCTGCACAATTGCGAATTGCTCTCAGGCCCCGTGCACACTTACCTGGCATGTGGAGCCTCAGAAGCTGGGCCAGTCGTGCTTCCTGTCTCAGTGCAGCCTGGGAAGGTCCCAGGCTGCACTGCGAAAGGAAAGAGGCGGGGCTGTTGCGCGAGCAAGAAACTTGTGTGGAGCTGAAGAAGCAGAGAAGCGAGAGCCTCTCACAAGAGGCTGCTCGCGCGATCACCGCACCCCAGCACCGAGAAAAGGTAGGATGCAGAAAGGGCAAAAGAGAAGTTTAAAATACGGAGTATTATCTGAAAGCTGTAGTATAGATCTAGGTACACCAGTAGGTAAGACATTTTATCAAATGAGACAGAAGGAATGTGCAGCATGACCTAGTTGGGCATTTCCATGTTTAATTCTTCTAATTTTTTTTTATATTGAGCAAGGCTGCTTAAATAATTTAGTTCCTATTGGCCTGCAGGTTACCAGGGATCTGTTGTTACAGATTCCATTTTGATCTCTTTCAAGGTGAGAGATGTTACTTCCTTCTCATGTTTTTTCCCCAGCCTTGTGCTAGCTTGACTTCTGTCCTCCATCCTTTGTAACTATTCTTGTTAACATTCCATTGCTGTTTGTCCCTTAACAAATGAAACATTTATTATATTAGCAGCCCACTTTCATAGGTTACAAGAAGTCACAGTGTCTTGTACAATAAATTGACAGATATTATGCTACTATTTTTTAAAAATTATCTTTTTATTAGATATTATGCTACTTTAAAAATTACAGAGGGCCAAATTGCCTGGTTCTTGTAGGACTCTCTCCCCCCCCCGTGCATGTGCGTGCGTGTGTAAGTTTTAAAAAGGAAGCATTCCTTTTGGTCAATTCACCTTCTAAGGGCCTTTCTGCACTGTACTGTTATACTGCTATTATTCACTTTCAACATCCTATGGAATCCTGGGGTTTGCAGTTTAGGGAAGGGCCTTTAGAATTCCCAGCCAGAGAGCTCTTTGGCCTCAGTAAACTACAAACCCCAGAATTCCACAGGATGTTGAAAGTAGAATAATAGCACTATAAGAATGTAATGCAGAAAGGCTCTATGTCAAGCAAGCAATCCCCCTCTCAACAAATTCAGAGATCATTGTCAGTCTCCCAGTCTTTAGGGTAGGAATGGCCAACTATGGTTCACAGGCCACATGCAGCCCTTGGAATCCCAGAATATGGTCCTTGAATCCCCTTTAAGTTGTCCAAAGTCCCTGGATGAATATTTTGGCTTTTGGATGATTTTATGCCTGAAAACCAAATCCATCCCAAACTGGATGCAAATGGTGCGGTTTATTTTACCTACTTCATAAATCTCTCCAAGAATCCTCAAACCAAACCAAACCAAACCGGCCTGGTATCAGCCTCAACTGTGGCCAGAAGTGCACCAAAACGGAGAGTGACACCCACTGAGTAGGCAACAGGGGAGGAGATCCTGTCCCCTCTGCAATTGCCCACTCCAGCTGTAGGGCATGGTAGCTTTCCCTGCCTCTCAATGAATAGGCAATTTTAGCTAGAGTAAAAAAAGTCTTCCCTGCTTTAATCTAAACCTAGATATCTTGTGAAACAAAACTATGAAACATGTCGCCTTTAAACCATAGTTTACTCAGGCTAAGACAATAGTGACCACAGTTTACATTTGGGATGACACACCAAAATGTGGTGAGTCTGAAATGTAAGTGGAAACATCTAGGCCTAAATCAAATTAAAAATCCCTAGGAAATGTAGGCTCATTCAATCAATGGGAACTTGTTAATTAACACTTTTTTTAAGTTCTACTCATTCAGTGGGGTCTATTCTAATTGGGACTATCAACTGGATTTAGAACCTAATTTCCTTTTAGAGGAAAATTAGAAGGGAGTGTATGATCCAAGGCTTGCTGTAGCTTGTTCATGGAATTTGAATGTAGCCATTCTGTCTGCACAGCTGTGCTTTGTAATATTCCTAACATAAATCAGGCCTACTATAAAAGAGAACAGTTTATTGTCTCTGAAGACATTCAGTCTCACACATTAAATGCATTTCCGAGCCAATGGCTAAGACTAAATGGTGTGTCTGGTAATGCACAAACAAGGAAATAGTTGTATCCTGTGTGAAGTCTAAGAAGGAACTATAGTAACCACAAGGCTATCTACTTAGTCCTGCATCTCTTCAGCCTGGAGAGATGGAGCCAAGCTTCCAGAAAGAGCTTTGTCTGCCTTGATGAAATAATTTAAACATCACCCATGGATGAATTCTTTGAGTTGAGTCATTGGCAGTTAGACAGATACTCCAGGCACTGTTTGCACTGCTTTGAAAGTGAATATGGTATTACTTATAGAAAGAAAATTGTCCAGTATCTCCCACCTCTTGTCAGATTAGCATTACCGGAACCTGTGGGTTAGCCAGCTTTCCTTATATGCAGCATTTTTCAAGACATACTGTTAACAGAAAGAGAAAGCAAGGCCTGGACAAACATAAGTATTATTCGGAAAATATGAACTGTATTTGAATGATGCTGTGTTACACAAATCTGCTACATTTGACCTTTTTGCTTCCTTATTTGTGTTGTATTCTTTCCTACCCCCTACAAACCAAGCTGGCTATCCCAGAAGTTCCCTTCAGCATTTTCCTCTGGATGTAAGGCATTCTTATTCATCCCAACATGCATCAAGTTATCAGACAGTTGCAGCCACCTATGTAATTCCACACAGTGTCCTGAGCCAGGAACTGTAGGCTGACATGATGTAGTCCATGAATATAAAACATGGGGCAAGAAATTAAGCTATAGCTGAAAGGAAGTACTAGCATACTAACTACACAGGAAGAAGATTTCTTTCAATTGAAGAAAGTATGCTTGTTTGATAGTCTCTGGATTACATTGAAAGTTGGTCATCTTCACTCTACAACCTGAACTGTTCTGTATGCCTGTTTCTAATTGCATGTTGTTCTTGTATTTTGGGTATCTTCTCATCATTTCTCATTCTTTGTCTCTCTGTGGTTCTGGAAAGGCTTGCAATATACAAGAAGAAACTTCAAGATAGTTTAACAGAAAACAAGAAACACAGGACCAAAATATTAAGAATGGGATGGAGTGGTTGCTCCAAAGCAGATTTGTATCTGTATCCCATCTTTGTTACATCATGAAAATCAGGGCAGTGTGCGTAAGATTCACAGGCAATCTCTTATTCAGGGTACCACACTGACCAATTAGAGATCAAACTTTAATTTTAACAAGGCTGCCATATCATGTGCCTTTAATCATGACCTTGGCACAATGTGTTTCATGATATCAGAGCCTGGAAAAGTGACTTGTTTGGACTACTATTTCCAGAATTTCCCAGCGAACATGACTACCAGTCATGATAACTGTGTGAGTTGTACACCCAAAATTATTTTTCCAAACTCTGGATATCCAGACATTGCAAAGAACATTGTGGGGGAAAAAATAGAATCCTTTTAAAAAGATATTGTTTCCTCTGTAATTAACTGTAAAAACAAAGCTATTTTCTGGGTTTGTGTTGTTCCATTCATTTCTGATGTGCCCTAAGAAGAAGATTCAAGCCATATTCATCATTCTTTTTCAAAGAAAAACAATCACAGTTTGGGTTCTGGCATTGTTTGACTCCAGTTGGATTACTTTACATATAGTGAACCATGTACACAATGGACTAGCAGCACAAAGTATGTCACTGTACCTATGTGCACACTTGGATTGGATACAATAATATCCTTCCCAAAATACATATTGGAGACAAGGGGACACGCCTGCAAATCCACAATCTCTTTGTGTGTATCAACCCTTAAAAGATTCTAAACAATAGGCTTATATCATTCTTGAATTTCCATATTCATGTCCTTCTATTGAAGCTTTCTATGCATGAATTGAAAGGTACACGGTTTACACTTCCTAACAAGGGCAGCATTCCTTTACTGACGCAATGAAAATATGTCAACAGAGAATAATTTAGGGTCCTATCCCATTAGAATAACACTACACTACTGGTGTTTTCAACTGTGACTCTGTTTCTGCTAATGTGACAAGGAAAGGGCTGGGAAGATTTTCCATTTTGTGAGTGTTTTCAATTTCAGTGAATACTGAACAAAATTGAAAGCATTGTTTATCAGCACGATAGAAAGTGATAATAGGTTGAGCTGGGGGCAATTAAGAACAGTATCAGTTTTCTAGCTTGGTTTTGTGCAAATGAGGAAATGTAAATAGGGGAAGAAAGATGCAGAGAGATGCTATTACCTCACAGGAGCCATGCTCAACACATGCCCTTCAGAAATGTTGCCTCTGATGCCCTCATCTTCCTTCAACATGGTCATGCTAGCCAGGAATTATGACACATACAGAGGATTTGGGAAACTTGCCTCATGATCTAATAGCTAATGCCTACCACATCTACCTTATATGAGCAGTGAAGAGATGAATGCAGCTCCCTTGTAGTAATCCAAGACTGGGAAGAAGTCCCACTGAACCCAATGAAATTTACTCCTGAGTAAACATCAATAGAAATGAATCTATAAACCACATGTTGGATCCTTCCAAATGTTTTGGTCCACAACTCCCATTGTGCATTTTCATTGGCCAAGAAGGCTGGACCTGATGAGAGTCGTAAGCCCAAATATGTGGTTATCCTCAGATTGTGGAACACTGCTTTCAAGTATTCTGATCTAGGAGACAAGCCATTCTTTGACGTAGACAGGGCATATTTTGTACTGAAAATCTGAAGATTTTGTTGCTTAGTTTTTCAGTAAATATAAAGTACTGAGATACTAGAAGAGTGCAGAGGTGTAGCCATGATGATCATAAACCAAAAACCAAAGTATTTATTATGGTGGTATGTCAATTAAAAGATGCAACAAACATCATGCTAGCTTTCAAAACTTACTCATTTCCTTTCTTCAGGCAAAGGTGCTGAAAGAAATCATGCAAGGGGAGAAAGTACAGCATGACCACATGTGCAGAGAGTGGTTGGACTGCAAGAGCCAGTGTGGTGTAGTGGTTTGAACATTGGACTACAACACTGGAGATCAAGGTTTGATTCCCCATTTGGCCATAGATACTCACTGAGTGACCTTGGGCAAGTCACACATAATCAGCCCCTAGAAAACCTCATTATGGGTTCACCTTAGGGTCGCCATAAGTTGGAATGACTTGAAAGCACAAAGTAATAACATTTGGACTGCAAGGAAGACCAGCGATACACTGCCTGGCCTGACTGAATCCTGCTTGACTTAGGGCTGAGAAGGGCTGGTTTTCTCAGATATTATAGGATTTCCTTGAAGAAAGGGTATCCAACTTCATGTTGGTGAAAGTTTATTGAGATCTGAGAGGAACTTAAATCCACTGCCATCTGAGATTACATATCCTCTGACATTCCATAGATGAAAACCAGGACACAGGTAGCCAACGAAAATGAGAGTGTGGTCAAAAAGGCAAAAGTTATTGAGGAAGAACATATAAAGAAGGGAAGCTGCTGCAGTTCGCTTTCACCCAAGCCTACCTGGAAGAATAAGATTCTGCCCCTCCTCTCCCCACTGCTGCTAAAACAACTTTTGCACTTTGAACTCAGTTTGCAGAAACTGACATGAAGCGAGGACAAAAGGGACAATTGGAGGAATAGGGAGAAACTGGCACATTTTTCAAAGTGGTTGAAAAAGTCAGATGACAGAGGATTAATTGGTACTGGCCCTGCCAAATCAGGAAGATTGGAGGGTGCGTGATTGGCTATTTTTGGCCAGTCTTCAGCAAACTCACCCTCCCTAAAGTCTGTTCAATATGTATTAACACAGGCTGATGCTGACCCCCAGAAAAGAACTTTTTCCATGTAACTGTGGGATATCTTTTGGCATTCCCTGTGGGTTTTCTGGGACCTGGCCTCTACTTAGTTAAAATTTGCCTCTGTTTTCTGCTTTATGACTCATGCTTCTGAATAAAAGAAAGGCAATCAAAATCCCTGCAGTAAAAGTAAGGGAATAAAAATTTCCTCTGCCTTTGGCAGGAACAAAGCACATGACAGAGAAAGATGAAGAAAATCTCTACATCCACTAACATACATCCCAAATATAAATGCATCCTTCTAGAATTAATCTTTAGATTGCATACTTCCTATATTAAGGACTGCCTTAAATATATCCTTTCCTCCAAAAAGATGGCTGTTTTAATATGTTAACTGTAGAAAATGTGATAATTTCCCCCCTTTGGCAATGTGTTGCTCAGCGTTTTATGAAATAAATGGGTGGCAATGTGTTTTTTTGTTTGTCAATCTGTTTTATGATGTAGTCTTCTCTCTACCATAGTCACTGGAATCTTGAATTGTGTGTCTCTAGTGGGGCATTTCAGGGAGTAGAGACCATGTGCATATACAAGATGAATCATGTCAGTTAGTCTTAAGAAGTTGCTGGGAAAAGAAGCACATAGGGCAGCCATTATTATTGGACATTTCTACACTACACTATTATAGTGCTATTATTCCACTTTCAACATTGTATGGCATTCTGGGGTTTGTAGTTTACTGAGGCTAAGGAGCTCTCTCACTGAGGATTCTTTTTTTATTCTTTTTTTTTATTTACAAACAATAAAACAAGACAATAACATTCATACTAACTCAGAAAAGGTATAGCATATAAATATCTACATACATACAAACTTATTTCGATTGCATTTCACAGATAACATTCTACATTCATTCTTGACTCCCCCCCCCGAGTAAGAAGTAATAATAAATCGAATAGAAAAAGTTATAGATGTTTGTCCATCGTATCTAAAAGTTCCATGTTCCTGTGTTACAACCACATATTCAAAAATCAATATTCATCATCTTTATATCCCCCCCAAACATTTCTGAAATATAATATCACTGATTCCCAATCTTTGGCAAATTTTTCAAA
This sequence comes from Ctenosaura bakeri, assembly GCA_948474755.1. Classification (NCBI taxonomy): domain Eukaryota; kingdom Metazoa; phylum Chordata; class Lepidosauria; order Squamata; family Iguanidae; genus Ctenosaura; species Ctenosaura bakeri. The sequence goes on from CAOLHI010001507.1 coordinate 39,827, forward strand.
ATTATCTCCTTTTAATATGTATGTAAACCTATCCATTTGTAGCATATCGAACAGTTTCATCTCCCATTCAACTGTTGAGGGAAGAATTTTTTGTTTCCGTTTTTGAGCTATCAACATTCTAGCAGCTGCTGTCATATAAAATATTAACTTTCCTGCCTTTTTTTCCTAAGTCATCACTCATTATTGAAAGAAGATAGACCTCGGGAGACATTTCATAATTAAACCCTAACATTTTTTCCATCTGGGTATGAATTATATTCCAATTTTTTTTACCTTTTTACAAGACCACTACTGGTAAAAGAAGGTGCCAACTTCAGATTCACATTTCCAACATTTGTTTGAACAATTTACATGCATTTTTTTATAATCATTTGGGTGTAATATATTTTCTCTAACATCTTGGCATGTTGTATATTTTATTCCTTTGTTCCAGATTTTCTTTGGCTGAAGATTCTAAATGGCTGTCCCTAAACTGCAAACACCAGGATTCCATAGGATGTTGAAAGTGGAATAATAGCAGTATAACAGTGTAGTGCAGAAATGGCCTCCCATCATTATTATGATTATTTCCTGCTGTCTCCCAAGTTGAGGACTACAGCATTTTACAAAAAGCAGATGAAGCTGAAACAGATACAGCCTTCTTCAGCCTAGGGCTCTAGATGATTCAGAAAACGTCTCACATAATTCTTGACTATTGGTCATGTCAATAGTCAAGGACTGGTGGGGGTTACAATCCAAAAGAAAACAGTTGATGTTGCCTAAATCCATTTGTTAGTTCTAATTAGGACAGACCTATTGAATCACACTCTTTTCAATATATGGCATGCTACAGTCTGTTTATGATTGATGAAGAACTTGGACTGTTTTAGTGGAAGGCATTTGAACAATGAAACTGTTGTTCCATTGCAGAACAGCATAGCAAAAACACCAGGATTGTTCCTCATTACTGATCTGCAGTGATTTTTGCTAGAACATGGTAACATCCATATATATTCTTACTGGTGATACAAGGCCAGTGCTAGTAATAGTGTTTGTACGAGAGAAACTCCTACACTGACTGTTCTTCTTTACAGCAACAATTTAATTTGCCCAAGTTAATATAAGAAATTAAAGAAAGGATTATGTCCTTTGCATAGCTGCTCCAAAGAACAATGCTCAGTTCACAAGAAAATCTGGTGCAAACACCATTACTAGCATTAACACAAGATTGCCGATAAGAATAAATACAGATGTTACATTATCCTAGAGGAATTCACTGCAGATCAGTAAGGAAGAACAAATGTGATGTTTCTAATATGCTATGCTCTATAGTGAAGCAACATTCTGAATCCTATCTTCAAACAAGGTACAATTCAGAAGCTAATTTTAAGCCATGGCTTCAGACCCTGGTTCTTCAGAAGATATTAACCATAGTTTCTTGGTCTGGATGTAGCATTAAAGTATACTTAACTCAAATGTGAATTCCTGCATTCCTTCCTTCACTCACACACACAGAGGAATGAAGTTGGAACAAAAAGCTTGAGTGAAAGGGAAGTTAAATGATAGCAGGATGAGCATGTGGCACCCAAAACTGGTGCGTATTCTTGTTTATTAAACCAAGATCAGTATATCTATTTCTAAGTTCCATATTAGCTTCTGTAAGTAAATGAAGAAGTGATTATGGATTTCACAGAGCAAAGGGCCACAACTTAAATCCAAGCAAAAACCTTTTTAGAGCAGATGTACTGGATTGTACCTTTCAATAAATAAGTGTGCAAAGCAGTTGAACAAGAGGTTATGCAAGTAACCAATCTGATTGAGGAAGAGACTGTGCAATCAGTTATCAAATTAATTACACAACTAGTTTCCCAAAGCCCCACATGTCCCCCTAACCAGGGCATCAAGAACTAGCTGGGTTTTTTCCCCCTACTGTACTAAATAGAAATGCGAATAAATAAAAAGGAAAAGAAAATATGTTTGTTTATTCTGGGTACACTCCAAGTGTGCATCTTGAAGAAATGTCAACAACTTTAATTTACATTTCCTGATAATTTGTTAAAGATAGATCAGTCATATTGTCACAAGAAAAATGGCCTTGAATTCTGCATATTTCATATTTGTGACTGCTTCTCCACATAACATACTGCAATATTTCTTTTTGAAGTACCTCCCAAATTTCTTCTGGAGATAAATTAGATGACCATGTTGGGGAGGGGAGAGCACTTCTCTCTTCGTCTCCTCTGCCCCATCTTCCAGCAGGTAAAATGAAAACTTAATCTGTAAAACAAACCTGGAGACTGATAAGAAGCAAAATTTATTACACATGTCCATGGTCTTAGAGGAACTATATGTCTGTGCATAATTTACTAGATAACTGCCACCAAGTTGGTTCTTGTAGGCTGAACATCTATTTAATGGTTAGAGATATAATAGTCATAACTTTCTGTCTGCTCCTTTCTCTCTTTTCCCCCCAAAGAGGAACAGAACATGAACAAAAATAAGAAAGGAGAAATAAATGACTTTAAAACTAAAAGTAGAACTGTGCTAAATTTCACCGCCTAACATATTCTTTCTTAAATGCTTTTTGGTTCCTCTGTGGCTTTCCCACAATAAATGAATAACCTCCACATACACATACCACATATTGGGTTAGTGCTCTAGTCTTCTGCAATATGCATGTAGGAACTGCACCGAAAGTGTGACAGCACTCAAAGTTACCAGAATCTTGCTGAGAGACCACAGAGCTGAAGGCTCTACCAGTGTAACTCTGTAGGATTAGGGAGGATGGAGGTGGTCTGTGAGGTGGAAGGGGGGAAACCTTTTTACCTGACCATCAGATCAGTGGTGTCATGCACTATTGAACTTCCAGGGAAGCATGGTGGAACTACTTGTAAAAGGAGACATTCTTGTAAAAGCCTATTAAAATTACATCCACTAGCACAACTGAGTAAGAATTGTGTTAACTCATAAATTGGACTATAACAGAGATCTGGGGGGGGGGATCGCACTACATTCCCAAGATCAAACACCCTCATCAATATGGCCATGCTGTTTAGCATATTTTGGGAATTGTAGTCCCCAAGGAAATTTTTCCAAGCTATGTAACTGAGACCCATTCTATCACTGCCCAGTTATAGAAATGGTGTTAGTAAATCACTATTACATTCATTCAACTTAAAAGTAATATTCAGTGATTGGCACTGATTGGCACTGTGGCATCTCTTTAAAAGAGTAACTATCTACACTATCTTTCATCATGAATGTTTTATGCTACTTGAGGAAACTGAAAATTCTTCCACACACACACCTGGTTTAAAGATGACCTAGCATCCAACTCATATAATGCATTCCTTACAATAGGGAAGCCCTTCAAGATGGAAGGCTGTTTACTAGTTTAGTGTGGCTAGATTAATGTAATATCATCTACCTACCCCACAAACTTTTTATCTTGACAGGACATGTACACCTAACTTCATAGTAAAGGTGAGTCAAAGGTGAGAAAAGCAAGGGCAAAATGGGTATGTTCATTGAAGCAACCTTTCCCATCTTCTCAATTAAACATATTTCAGATTTCTCTACCTCTTCATAACTTCAGAGCTGATGATCAACAGCATTCTTCTCTTTTCCCTCATTGCAGCTCAGAGCTGGAAGTCAGGAAGAGTTGTTCCATTATCCAGGCAATCAGAACACTGACCAGAACAACAGTGGACTGCCTAATGCAGAGGATGAATTTAATATGCCTCCTCAGATCAAAGTATCAGCAAAAGATGGGAACAGATTTGCTGCCTTCAAACGAGGATGCTAAGGTAAGGGGACTGCTTTGATTCAGGTCTTTGGGTAAGCTGCCCTTGATTGCTTCCCAAGCTTTAGTAGGCTTCAACTTACAAACTGATTCAACCAGGATTTTCAGAACTCTGTCCTGGAGAAAACTCCAACCTGTAGACATCTGAAGATTTAAAGAAGATGCTAAGCTTCTTCCAGTTTCCCCAAGTGCTGTAGCAGCTAAAAACTGATGCCTAGAAATTGGCATGCAAAAGGGATTGCTATCTGAACTTATGTTGATATATTCTTGATAATGTTTAAGATGATTCAAAAGGCAATACATTTTGATCCCCTTACTATAAGTTTTACTCTAAAAGAAAGACACTGAAATAATAAAACTTGTTCATTTAAGTAAACTCTCTGACTTTTGTATACCCTGCAAAATTGTTATGCTGGATACATAATTTGTTAATATGATGTTGTTGTTTTTTAAAAAGATTTTTATGTTGTGTTTTGAGCAACTGGGATGGGAAAGGATGAACGGTACAGGTGGGAAAAAACAGGAGTAACTTTCTGTCAGGCAACTTGAGTCATTTTTTGTGTCCCTGAAGACAGGAAACAGAAATTGTTCAGTGGTGAGACATACTCAGGAATTCTTACGTTCTATGATTCAAACTGAAAACACATCTCTGGGCTGAATTCTGATAACTCTTAGCACAACTACTTTGAGGAACTGGAAAGCTTAAGTAAAAAATGGACAGTGATCTGCTTTTGTAAAGTGTTGTTGCATAGCAAGTGAGGGAGGAAAACAGCAGATTGTTGTGAGAACTGGAACACAATGTTCTCTAAAGACAGTTTACTGCCAACAGATGTGGTCTCATTTCCTAAATTTTAAAGCAGTGGTTCTCAACATTCCTAATGCCGTGACCCTTTAATACAGTTCCTCATGTTGTGGTGACCCTCAACCATAAAATTATTTATTTATTAATTATTTACAATGCCTCCCCCCCACAAGCAAAGGCCACCTTGCTGGCCAGGAACGGGGGGTGGGCGGGCAGGGAGGGAAAGAGGGGCTGCGTGTCTCCCCCGGGAAAAAACTCTGAGAACCCCCCGGGCTCTGGTTCTGCTTCGCTCTCATTTCTGCTGGGGGGGCAGTGTGGGAAAAGTTTCCAGAGTGTCAACCCTGGCCTGGGGGGAGGAATCCCAGGGCCTTTGTCTTTTGCGCCAGGCGCAGCTCGCCCCCGTGGAAAAGTTCCGCCTTGCGGCCCCCCGGCCCTTCTGCAGCACCCCTTCCATGGTAAGAGGGGCAGGGGCTGTGGCAAGGAGGGGACCTGCCCCTCATGCTTCCACCGCCCCCCCAAGCTGGCCCATCAGACGGGAGGTTCTCCTGGTAGCGGAGACGGGGAGCGATTTCAGTCTTTTCTGAACAGGGGGCAGGAGGACACGGACGCATGGCTCGTGCTTGCGCACCACCACTCCTGGGCCTTTTCTGCATGTTACCTTATCGAGGAGGTGGGGGGTGCCATTCGCGCAAGCAGGTTCTTGCACGAGGCGCTGTCTTCGCTACTCCTTCGGCCTGCAGCTGGCTTCCTGGTCACGTGACCTCCCCGCCCCTTCCTCCCCCAGCACAGCCTACAGCTCCCAGGAAGCAGACTAAAGTAAATGTGTATGTCCATTCGCTATTTCTTTTTCTCCCTAACCCAGATATGAGGAAAGGCACTCCGCACTAAGAAACCTGAGCGGGTCTCTTCCCTGTTTCTTCCATCGATTTGTTCAGCCAAACCCCAACAGTGGTGACCCCCACCTTCACTACAGGACTTTTCCTCCCTTCCTCCCTTAAAGGGAGTGCGGCTGCTCTGATGCCCTCACTCCCACATCACACGGTCACCCCTTCCTTCCTCCTTTTGTCCCTCTGATGGCTCAGGAGTGGGGTGCGATACCTGCTGTAGCCCCTCGACCACATTACACCAGTGATCCCCTCTCGCTCTCTCCACCTCTGGCTCCTACAACGCCTCCCCACCTGGCAGGGAAAGACAGGGAAACATCCCTGCACACGCCCAGCACACCTCCTCTCCCCTTCTCCCAGCGCGGGGTCTCAGAAACAGCGCTCCCATTGGCTGTGAGGCCTCCTTGTTTCAAAAGGGGGTGGGGCGGGATAGAGGAGCAGCGACCCCTGTGAAATGGTTCTTCGACCCCCAAAGGGGTCACGACCCATAGGTTGAGAACCGCTGTTTTAACGGGAAATGTGGACAAAAGAAAAGCATAAGAAAGTCCATGCAGGGGGAATAAACTAAAGTCTGGCAACCTGATAATGATCAAAGGAACTGGAGAAACACAATGACATTTCATGTCCTTTGTTAATAGTAGTGCTTTTTTCTTCAGCCACTCATCAACTGAAGTGCTCTTACTTTCATCCATAAGAACTTCATCCATGAGACATTCTGTGTAAATGTCAGTGCATGTACATGTTAGTGATGTTCAGAGTGCAAAATATCAAGCCATGTTAATTTTCAACAGCAGGGGCTACTGAATTACAGCAATTTCCATTTTACTGAATTAAAAGTGAGAGAGATGGACTAGTTGCATAATTTCCCCTTAGAGTAACAGCATTTACCATTTCTAATCATCCTTCACTTTTTGTCCCTCACTTTTACATGACAATTCCATTGTGAGTCTTTCAATTGGTTTGAAGGAAAAAAAAGTTGTTCTTTCTTTGTCCTTCAGGAAGAGATTGGTATAAGTAGTATAAGATCATTTCTGCACTACACTGTTATAGCACTATTATTCCATTTCCCCAAAATCTTGTGGAATTCTGGGGTTTGTAGTTTAATTAGGATAGAGAGCTGTCTAGCTGAGACTTCTGAATGCCTCTCCCTAAACTGCAAATCCCAGAATTCCACAAGATGTTGAAAGTGGAATAATGGCGCTATAACAATGTAGTGCAGAAATGGCCTAAGCTGGACCATCATGTCCTACCTGTGTTAGAATTAAAAATATATCAGGGTTTACAACAAAGAATAAATGAGGAAAGGGATGATAGAAAGATAACCATATGGTCTTGCACTTCTTTTCTTTACTTCTTACAAATGACCACCTGTTATGCAAATTGTGCTAATTCCTCCTTCTTTAAAGAAGTAAGTTAGCAGTTGTTGACTATCTTTGAGTTGGTGTATTTCGGTAGCAGCTGAAATTTTTCCAGGGTTGCATAGTGACAGTAGGCAGATTATGGTGAGGGAAGGCATGCAAAAATCAAGAATGTATATCACAATGACAGAGTGTAAAACTCTGTCAGTGTATTTCCTCTTCCTCCACCAGTGCAATGGGCCTTTTCACATCTACACAACCAATTAGTAGCCAGGGACAGTGGGGGCATAGTTCTGCAAAATTCTGGGACAAAAACAGCTTTCATCATCCTGGATCCCCAGTGGATTTCTAGAAGCTTCAGGATGATTCAACTAGAGATCTGGAAAAATGGTACATGTTATTTTCTTCTAGATGAGAAACTGCAGCTGGGCCAGTGGCAGAGGAATGTGGGGGCGGTGGGGGCGCATCGCTCCCAGCAGCAAAAAATTTTTGGCACCCAGGTTCACGGCCACACCCCTGCGTGCTGTGGCCCTGCCCCTATGTGCCGAGACCACATCCCCACATACTGTGGCCATGCCCCCATGTGCTGTAGCCCTGCCCCACACTGGCCCCCACCCCCACCCCACTCATTCCAAGCTCTGCCACTGAGCTAGGCAATGCCTAGATACCCTCCCCTTCCAGACTGATTAGCCATGGAAGCTCACTCTGGTGCTGGAAAGATCTGTTGTGTTGGTGAGGTCATTGCACAGGGAGACATCAAATACCTCTTTCCACAGTGATTAAAATGATATATACTGTTTCCTGTGCAGAAAACAAGTTTACTGAACAGATTCACTATGTTATGTGCACAAACATTTATCTTCTGCTTAAAAAAAACAAAAAAACCCACTCATCTGTTTTCTGTGGGAGCAAAACACCATATTAATTTTATTCCCAGAATAAGTCCTAAAAGATTGCCATCCATCCAGACTTCCCCTTGTCAGAGTTTTATTACTCTTCAGAAACCTGTTTGCTGACCATTTTTTTGAAAATTGTTTTGATCCCTATAATCAAATCTATTTCTTCCTTTTCTGTATTGTCAACAATGATCCAAAGTAGTTTCTTCCTCTTTATAGCCATATACTCAGCATTAGACCCTTATAATCTGCTGGCATTAAGTGCCAAATATTCTTACCATCTGACAATATGCTTGCTTTCCACACAATATGCGTTCTTGGCTGTGTATAGGCAAAATGTGCCTAAACAGTGAAAAGTGAGATATAGACCTCATTCACATAAAAATCCCTCCTGTTACAAAGCTCAGCTAGGTACTTTCCTCACTCACAGTGCAATCCTATGAAGTTTTATTCAGAAGTATGACACCTTACACCGAATGGGAATTACAGGTTCATGAGCATAGATTTTCAACCTCAGTTACCCTGATATAGAAATAGAAAGAGTATTCTCAGTTATTTGTTTCCAGGTTGGAAGATGGGAAGAATATTAGAACAATGAGACTTTTGTACCGTTTCCTTTGGTATTTGAATGCCCTGAAGTGTTGTGGAGGAATTATTCCATTGAGAATGCCTTATTTCTGCAAAAATAAGCAAATAAACAAGAGGTTTTCTGTACTGAAAACAGATTTCCTATGCAGAAAATATGGTTGTCTGAACAGGAGACACATGGGTTTATGCACCCCCCAAAATGTGTATTTTTACACCTAATAATCTCCCTGCAATACTTCAAGACATTAAAATATGGGGATAACATTGTGCAGAAATGTTTGTTTTCTTCTGTAGTGGAAAGAAAACTACAGTAATTATTTGCCTTTTTACATATGGATGAAATAACCAGAGATGCACATCCCCACACTGATATGACTCTCCTTGAACTCGTAGATGGGTTTACTACAGGCCATTTTCACACAACACTGTTATAATGGTATTATTCCACTTTCAACATCCTGTGGAATTCTGGGATTTGCTGTTTACTGAGGCCTCTGGCTGAGAATTCTAAATACCCCTCCCTAAACTGCAAACCATAGGATTCCATAGCATGTTAAAAGTAGAATAATAGCACTATAACAGTGTGGTGAGGAAATAGCTACAGAAAGCTGAGGACAATTTCAGCATTAAACCAAAGCACTCCTTTTAGTCTTAGAATGAAAAAGAAGTTATGGCAATGGTTTGAGGAGTGGGAGCCAATTTGTGGTGATAGTCTGTGTGTAGGACTCTGAGAGACCAGAGCATGGGCAAGTCAGATGTTCTCAGCCTCAAAGGAAGGTGAAGGCAAACCCCTTTTGAACAAATCTTACAACGAAAACCCCATGATAAGAGGGTAGTCCAACCCACCTTCCCATCCAGCAACTTTGAGCTAACATTTAAGACATATTAATAGTAATGCTGACATGCCCTGCTAAATTGACATATTTTGGTCAACTTCTACTAATAAAGAAAATGGAATGAGACATAGCATGTTCTTTATATAGCAGTCTTACTTATGAGTATCTGGTTATAGAGCAAAACTGGTTGCTTGCAAGTATACTTTTGATGGGTTGGATGTTGAGCAGGGAGATGGTTAGGAAGAAAGCCTATGGTCTTTAGGATTTCTTTCCAGCCTCCTCTGATATTCTGTTTGCACCTGTAAAGAAGTCATGTAAGACACTTGCACAGCTATTGAATATTAAAGCATCTTAACTACATCACTCTCTTCACGATTATAGCTTGTAAACATACATCTGAGAATATGATGGTGACAAGGCAAATTCAAAACTCAAAAGGATGTCCAGCTAATAGCTAACATGTTGCACTTTGTGTTCTGAGGATCCTAATATGGACCCAGCCTCAGGAATCCAGATACAAACATGTACCCAGAAACTGGACTCTACTGTTGCTTTTGGAATTCCATGGGCAAGATTAGAAGGAGAATCTGTATTTCAAAGGGTGACTTTCAATACCTATCAGCTTCCCAAGCTGTGCCATCAGAAGCATTTCATTCTTTCCTCTAAAGAGCAGCTTGTGGTCTAAGCTGGGGAAACAACCCCTGCCATTTGGTGGAGGCACCTTCTTTCTCAGTCCATGACCCCTGCCCTAAAGTCCTCCCTTTCTCTAGTAAGTTGCAATGCTTTCTTCCACAGAAAAGTAATTGGGAGTAGTAGACATTGAAGAGTAGGTATCACCTATCACATGAAATGCTGAGCAATAAGAGATCTTCATTAAGAACAATTTTAGTGCATCCGTTTCAGATGAACACTGTGCCTTTTCACAATTCAGTAATGAAGATGGCAAGGATTATTCTGTCTCTCCAAATCTTACAAGCGGAGCAGGCAGAGAAGCTCCTGATACTCATTCAAATGAAATTGTGGTTTCACTTTGATGGTATTTGCTGCCCTTTAGGTTTGCCTTTTAATAATACTGAGGCAGCAGATTTTATTTTTCTGCAAGAACGTTAGGGCATCGGAAAGCACCACAGACTTTAGTGGAAAGAAAATCAGAATGAAATTCAGTTCATTCTTTCCAGTGATCAAATCTCCATTTTTTTTAAAAAAACAAACTGATTACTGTGATGGATTGAAGCATTACACTCTTTCAGGTAAGAGAGGTCAGGAGAGAACTCACAATTGAGTTCTGAATATCAGTAGCAGACTTTCTTTAGTTAAAGCAGGGGTAGGTTGGTGAATCTGGGGGACAATTCTCCCCTAAGAGTTTCCCATAAACTATAAAGCTCACCACCACCATTACTCTATGCTGCCAAAATCAGTGGCATATGACTGGATTTTGGTTGCAGACCTGGAAGAACCCTCTAAATGAAGCACAAAATACTCACATTAAAGGGTGGTTTGGTTTGGTTGTTCGCTGTTTAGATAGCCTAGTGGGATGCCTGTAGGCTGTGTGCTTAAGTGTTGACCATGATGACCTAAAATAAACAGTCAACCACCATCTTTATCTTGAACTGGAAAGATTAATAATCTGGCCTGGTGTACAGTAGCTCTCTATATTCCAGTGTGTGTTTGATCTCACTAATTCTTGCAAAAGTATGAGGCAGTATTATAGCAATAACAATAGCATGTATATTTATATGCCTAAGCTAGGTGTTCTCTAAGCATTTTACAATGTGTTAGCTAATTGACCCCAGCAAAGCTGGCTACTCATTTTACCGACCTGCAGAAGGATGGAAGGCTGAGTCAACCTGGAGCCCAGCAGGATCAAACTCATAACCTTGTGGCTGCAGTACTGGCATTTAACCACTGTACCACTAGTGTCTAAAATATGAGGCACATGCTTTTTGAGGTGATATAAAAATAATCTAATTGTGGTAGAATAAGTAGATAATCTGAATCATCCTCATTGCATGCACACACACACTTTCACACTTTTTTTAGATTGTCTCATTGTAGACTTGAAGATACGCACCTTTTTAGTTCTTGTTGTGCATTTGCTCATCAGTAGGCAGGTGGCATAGACACACATGGGGGAAGAGGAGTGTACAAAACAAATTGGGTAGCATTGCATTACCCTACACACACACACACACACACACACACTCATACCAATTTTGCCACAACACTGCTTGCCCACCCCTCAAAATGTCCCATGTGTCTCATTCCTTTTATAGCTACAATCTATAAACTAAAGTTCCAATTTTATTAAAACCAAATTTTTCAACTGGAACCTATTATAATGGGCTCAAGGAAAATACCCAGATCAATAACTACAGCTTTGTAGTACCTAGTGAGAATTTTATAAATGATAAGAAACCTGCCTACAATTCCCCTTCAATAATTTTGCACCAAGGCTATAATTTGTAAAAATTTATATCTATTCATGTATAATTCACAATGTACAACAGTTCTAGGGCAGGTTTTTCAAATCACAACAGGGAGCTAGGAAAGCATGTCTAATTCATTATCAATAGACTTAGTCCTCTTCAGTCTCTTAGGTGTTTTTGAAAAATCTCTCTAGAATCATATTATGGTATTTATTTTTAATAGCTTGGCTGCTGAAGCTACAGAAAATAAGTTAAGAGGTGGGAAGGGTATCCTAATGAAATACAGAGTTGTATTATGGTTCTTTAAATCTATTTCTTTGTGATAGTTCTGGGTTTGGAAAATCTTTTTTTCAAAACAGAACAAACTGTGGAGTTTTAAAGGAGGTACTTCTATGTATTGATAGTATTTGTGTCATAAACCAGAATGACCCTTTCCCAACAGACTTAAGGCTAATTTCAACTACATCATCATCATCACGTATAATACACAGTACACCAGCATGAATGAAAACTAATGAACTCCTTATGTCTTCCTCAATTGAAAACAAGTCATTTCATACTCTTCTGACTGCCTGGAAGGGATCGATGGAGAGAACAGCTCCTCTAATTTTGCATTGAAGTCAGTTCTTCCTCAAGGGCTGAAATTTGAAAGCAATATTGAGGACTCTTGTTCAATCACTGTGGTCATTGCTGTTGATGGTGTTGCCCTGGATTCAACCTCATCTTTAATATCTATATAAAAACTGCTTAGAGATCTAGAAATTTGAAATGGGTTGTCCTCAATATATGGACATGAAGTTTATTTCCCCTTTTCACAATTTTTCAGGGAAGTTGATGTTTCATGAATTGTATTTGGGAGTATTTGCTAGACACTGCAGTTGGTCCAAGGTAGAGCAGCATGAAATATTAAGGCAAGGTTGGTTATCTGATCACTTCACATCTTTCCAGCCAGAAATGCTTTGACCACCAATTTGTTCCCAAGCACAGTTCAAAGTACTGGCATGACCTTTTAAACCCCAAATGCCATCCCATACAGGCAACTAAGAGAAAGGTTTAAATTAGATATAAAAATTATGGGGTTTGAGAAGGAAGAGAAGAAAATAGATGAAATTTTGATGAAGAACCAGATGAAAACAATTTCCAAAGTTTACAAGATTCTATTAGAAAGAGATTTGGAGCAAAAAAAATAAATAAAAAAAATAAAAAAAATAAATTAAAGACTGCATGACAAAGTGGGCACAGAACATTGGTCAAATATTGAACTAGAAAATGGGAAAGAACATGGAATGAACATGGAAATTTACTCAAAGTTTAAATCTAGAGAGAACTTTTATAAGATGACTCACCAGTGGTACATGACCCCTCAGAAGTTAAAGAAGATAACGCATAAAGGGAATGGCCAATGTTGGAAATGTGAGAAAACAACTGGAACTTATTTTCACATGTGGTGGTCATGCCAAACAGCTAAAAAATACTTGAAAAAAATTCATCATAAAGATTTAGGATATCAAATATGAGATGTCTCCTGAAATATATTTATTGAATATGATTGAAAGGAATGATAGAATCAAAGCAATAAAGACAACATTGTTAAATTTAATTACAGCAGCAAGATTATTTTATCTAAACATTGGAAAGAAGAAACAGAACTCCTATTATAAGAATGGAAAATTAAGATAATGGATATCATACAAATGGAGAAATTGACCAATCTGTTGAAAGGAAGATCAATCCAACAATTTGAAAAACAATGGAATTCAATAATCAATTCAATAATGGGTGAATGAGGATTAGACTTCAAAATATAAGAAAAGAGACTAGAGCTAATGGGATAAATATTTTTGTTAAGGGTGGTATGTAGAAAGTGAGGACAATTAAAAGGTAAAATATGGTAGCAGGTAGTTAAAAATTAGAGGGAAGTACAACAACAATAAAAAGTAATTCACATTAAAGAGAGTTAGACAAAGGTAAACATAAGAAAGAGATTGGATTTGAAGAAAATGCACAACAAGGACAGTAGGATAAGGAGAGAAGGGGAGGGAACAGGGACGGGGAAGAGCGGGGGGAAGTAATATGTGGATAAGACATTGTCAACAAGGTCTGGGGATCCCCAAGGGAGGGAGGGAAGGAGGAGGATGTACATGAATGCATAAAATGTATTCATATAAGGAACAGTGATTTTATTTAAGATGGAACTTAAATCCTTGTCCGTAAAAGCCAATTTGTCAATAATTTTATTATGGATTGATTTGAAAAAAAAAAAATAAATTAAAAAAATATCATGCCTAAAGATCTGGTGTAGTGTTCCCACCATGTGTTGCACTTACTGCTCCTGTGCAAACATGACTGATGGGGTCAAAAGTAAGGGCCATCCAGTGACCACATCTAACAGGTTGTAATGTCCGTCACAGGAGTAAGGTTGGCATCCTCTTTAACAGGTGGTAAAAACCTTCTTGTTTAGGCAGGAGTTTCTTTGATGAATTTTGTTTTATCTCCTATTTCTGCTTCTTTTGATTTTATTCATGCTGTTTTGAAATTATATTCTGTTGTGTGATTGGGCTTTAATTGCTTTTAACTGATCTAAGTGATTGTAGGCAATGGGAGGGCATATTGTTAATTTTTCTATGACTAAACAAACAAACAATGAAATGTCAAAATTTACTCCCAGATTGCTGATACATTTACAGGACAACATTGCATTGAATTATGCAGAAGTAAGGCATATTGAGTTCAACAGGGCTTACTTCTGGGTAAGTGGACATGGGCTTGGGGCCTTAAGCATGCTAATTTCAATGATCTGTGTTGAATAGTGATCATCAAGCACCACACTTACAGCAAATATACTTCAAGTTATTTCTGTGCCATATAGCTTTACCTGTTGTTCACATGGCTTCTTCCTGATAGGAAGATCACATGCCTCTGACATTCAAAGGAATAACCACTTTATGCTGAGAGGTGAAGATTGCTACAAAGTGATTGCAGCTGGTGCTCTAAGTCAATATGCCTTAAACTCACAATTTGGTCCAATTTGGAGCTTAAGTTGTGACATGATATGCTGCCTGAATAAGTGTGATGCTACTACAGATTCTTTATTAAGTTTTCCTTCAGTGCTGTTGGAAAGAACTACTGAAGCAAATACTATAGTAAGGTGGGGCAACAATAATGACAGTACACTTTGAAACATTCATTGATTATGTACTAAACTACACATTTCATCAAAGTTTCCATGACAAGTAACTAGCAGAAATGGTTCCTGCAAAACTGAACTCAGAAAATACTTAAAACTATTCTGTTATCCTGTGCCTTGGACACCCACCGAAAAGAAACAAATCAATATTAGGTATACAATGGAAAATGAACAATATCCAGAAACCATGGAAGATTTATTCTCACTTGCTTTTGATACGCAGGCACAGGACAAGATTGGATTCACCAAATATTATTGGAATTTTATTGTAATCAATACATTGACAATCTGTCCCAGTTTCTCAGGCTGGGGCAAAATATTAAAATGTTTAAAATAAATAAGTACAATATTTTAGATTCGGGAAGATTTAAATTTGCTTTAGTGTTAGAGGAATAATTATGCTGGAGGAATGTCATGAACAACTCTGAGTCATAACGAAATTTCCTATTAAATCCTAACTCAAAGGTATGCTGGTTATGAGGGGTTAAGACTAGGCAGAGGCCTCTTCTGACAACAGAAATGGTCTTCTGCCAGTTAAACCCTCCTCTGCCTGCTGATCACACAGATCTGCCAACAGACCAATCTGCCTGCACAATTGCTTTGCTAACATCTATCAGGAAAAAGAGACAAAAAGGTGGACAGAGAAGGTATGTGGCAAGAAGGAGCTGAGTTATACCACATCCAAGCCACCTCTAGCCCAGGGAAACAGCCACAATAATGCAATCATGTTAGGCCAGCGTGAGAATAGTCCTATATAATTTCCAACATCACTAGACTGAGAAGGATTCAGCTGCAGCTCACCTTCCACTGGCTAAGCCTTATTCAGGTAGTCCAACTGTGAATAATATCAAACATGCTAATCCTTTCCAGCTCTCCATATATTTCAGTTGCACTCTACATGCACAGGGTAAATTCAGCTTTCTGGAAGGGAAATCTTCTGTCTATTCTTTTGAACCATGAGTTCTTCCCTTCAGAAGGTTGACCTCTACATGAGAGCAATGGAAGTATGGACATTGCTGGTACACTTGTTCCCACTCCTTTTCATTGTGTGTTTACTGTACCCAGAAGTGGAATGCCTTAACAGAGCTTCCTTCTCAGGTGATTTGGGAATTCTATTTGATGGTTGGTGGATGGGGCTGGAAGTTGTAGTCTCCACCCCATGAATGGAGGAAGATGAAGAGTCCCTGTCTGCAGGATCAAATCAGAATGTAAACAGAGATGTATTAACCCAAATCAGAACTAGATTGGTGCTACGGAAAACAGAGAAGAAACAAACCCAGAGTTGAAAAGGATTGTAGGTAAGGACAGAGTGAGTGACTCAAACAGTATGACAAGGACTCACTCAGAGATGAGCAACTGCCATCATGTTACCCAGATAAGTTCTGCAAACCTGCCTCACAAGGTTATCAAGAGAATAAAATGAGGTGAGCAATGAACAAGTATGCTTTTTCAGGCAGTTTGGAAGACAGGCTTCATGTTATATGTACTAACCAAAATAATTGTTGAAAAAGGACTCTGGATAAGATACTTTGGGCTGTAATCCAGCACATAATTATTCATGCATACAAATCTAAATAAAGTCAGTAGAATTTATTCATGCATAGCTGATAGAAGGACAGCATCATACATGATAGATAATTCTCATGTATAGCAATGTCCATATCAGTTGAAGACAGAAGCCCCAGCTAGAGAAATTTTCTTTTGTTATTTTACAAGCCACCATCTTGACATCAGTAAGTGAAAAAGCATGATGTAAAACTAATAAGAGTACTTGAGTGCATGACGTCAGGGCCAGACATCCAAGGCCAAGTTAGAAGAGGAAGATCCATGACAAACTGCACTCTGGTTTCCCTGCTCCTTGTTGGATTTACTTTGTGGCAGAAGACAGTCGCAAAGAGCAGCAGCAGCTTTCCATAATAATTGCTTTCCAATAATTGTGTTTCCTCATTTTTATTTTCCACCATGCCTCCAATGTAGTGTCACTCCAGGCATTGTGGGAATTTCAGCACTATAACAGTGTAATGCAGAAAGGCCCTTAAATCAGAAAGTCCTTATCCCTCCCCACTTTGGAGTCTTGTATTATTTTCAGTTTCACTCTAGGTTTATTTCCAACTCAGACAAACTTAGATAGGTCTCATTTCCATGCTTTAAATATAGATTCATTTGTTGTAATGAGTATGTTTTGGAATAAGATTGTTTTAGGCAACACATTCATTTTGATTGTAAAAATTCTTCCTAGAAGTGACAAGTTCAACTAGTTCCATTTTTGAAGGTCTTTGTTTGTTTCATTCCAAATTCTTTTGTAATTATGGTCAAAAAGTTCAGAATTCTTACTTTAAATTTTGATTTTTGAGTTGATTCATAGGCCCTTTCCGCATGCGGCAAAGGAAATGCTCCCTGCCGCTACTCACCAGCTTTTTGGTGGGTCTGTTTGGGTCCATCAGGATGAGGAGCAGTGCGAGCTCATTGCTCCGCACTGCTCCGGCATCCAAAATGGCAGCTTCCGGTTGGGGGAGGCTCTCCACCAACTGGAGAAGCTCGCCAGCTGAAAGCCCACCCTCAGCAGATCTGCAGGCATGCATTAGTGCGCGCCTGCAAATCTGCACCAGAGTGCGGTGACAGAGTGACACGGGGTCACGCTCTCCATGCTTTTTAAAAACCTATTAAAAGAGGTTTTTGAAAAGCACACTGTGCAACCAGTTCCAGTTGCTCCAGAGCAGACTGAGGTGCGGAACTATGAAAAGTAGTCTGGCCCAGTCCACCCCATGGTGCAGAAGACCTCCGTTGGAGCTCACTCTGCGCCGTTTTAATAGACCCGTGCGGAAAGGGCCATACTCTTCTTTATTCATCATCTTTTTCAAAATCACCACCATTTTCTCTCTGTTTACTTTTAGATGCACAATATTGCCATCTTCTTCAAGTATTTTCAATAGTTTCTTAAATTGTTTAAGAGTCTTCCAATGCTATTGCTACATTTTCAGTGAAAACTTATACTTTACACATTTGGCCTTTGACAGATACTCCTTTTATTTGGGTAATTCCTTACTGTTAAGAATTTATCAAGAAGAGCAAAGAGGAAAGTGGACATCCCTCATGACTTCCTCTTTTGATCAGACAAGGTTTTGCTTTTTCACCGTTGACCAAGATTTGAGCTGATTGATGTTCATACAAAATTTTGATCAAATTGTAAAAATTTTGTCCCAAATTCATTCTGTTTCAAATTTCAAATATGAATTGCCAATTAACATTATCAACATTACCAAAGGCAATTTATAGTATCAAAGGCTTTCTCCACATCAGTAAATATTAATCCTAGTAGTGCTCAGTAAGATTTAACATAACTCTAAGATTTTTCTCTTAGTAATATTTTTGGGGAAAAGCCTGATTGATCTTCCTGGATCTGTGCTTCAAAAATCTTCTTCAATATTTCTGTTAAAATTGTGAAAAATTGTGGGGAAAAAAATAGACCTGTAATTTTTAACATCAGTGAGATCTTTATTATTTTTTAGGATCAAGGTGATATATGCATTGTGCTCTGAGTCTAGATTTTTTTTCCTATCAATAATTTGGTTAAATGTTTTTTGTAGTGCGATGATTATTTCTTCTTCAAACATTTGATAATGCATGGCAATGAAGCCCTGAAGCCTTCTTACTTTTGGTTCTTCTAATAGCTTCTGAGATTTCTTTTATTGTTATTGGCTGATCGAGTTCTTCTCTTTGTGCTTCAGATATTTGAGCAATATCTTGCTTGACTAAATATTTATGAAGTTTTTCACTTTTGTCTTTCATTGGAGGTTGTTCATCAAGTAATTGTGAATAAAAATTTTAATAGACTTTTTAAAAAATCTTATTTAGCTTTTTAATTGTTTCTTGACCATTCCTAATTTCAAGGATTAACTGTTCCCCTGTTCTCTTCTTGGCTGTGTGCTGATCATTTTCCTGATTTATTGGAAAGTTCAAAATGTTATCATTTCTTATACTTAATTTTCTTTCCAGTTTCTACCATCATTTCTATTGATAATTGTTTTTGTAAAGCTTTAACTTCATTTATATATTTGGAATTTGTTGGATGGAGCTTCAATTCTCTCTCTAAGTTCCTCTAATACTTTTTGTCTTCATTTCCAATTTTTTTCTTCCTTTCAAACATCTTCAATGTTTTTTCTTCCTTTCAAAATTTAACAGCTTTTACTCATATTCCACAAGATGTTAGTCACAGTTCCTTGATTTAGATTGTCTTTAAAGTAGGATTTTAATTCTTTCTTTGTCTTAGATATTATTTTTCATCTTTTTCTAAAGACTCATTAAGTCTCCAGTTAAATTCACTGTTAGTTTTTCTCAGAGTCAATATAACTGTATTATGATCTGAAGTTATCCTGGTCAAAATTTCTGTACTTTTAATTATCTTACTTAAAGTTTTGGATAAAAAAAAATGTTGATCCTCAAACAGCAATAGTGTCTTTCTGAATAACAGGTATATTCTTTACTATTTCCATTCATATTATTGCCAAACATTTATCAGAGACCAAGTCTCCAGAGATTCTAGAAAAGCTTTGAGGAGTTTTCCATTATCATTATTATTGTTATTATTATTGTTATTTTAACAGATATTCTAAATCCATTATGCCATATGGGTGGAATAATTTTCAGCCCAATGTCTAATTTCCACAATCTCCCACATGCCTACAAATACACATGCAATACAATAAAAAAATAAACAAACCACAGAATAAATATCAAGAGTCATTGGGAAGCAGGCTGTTAAACTAAGCTAAGGAGATATATACAAGCCTGTCTAGGATTTTAGCAATTCAGCTAAAGTGAAGCAAATCTACTGATAAAATTATTTTTCAAAACTTGTCAATGGTTTTATTTCCCCTAATTCTATAATTCTTTCTAAACCCACTGATAATGTTGCCCTACAGAGGTCCTCTTGTTACAACTTTAGGGTCTTCTACCTCCTGCTACTATAAAGGAGATCTCCATCATTAGGTGTCTAAATATGAGGGGTATATTAAGGAGAAATTATAAGTGGAGGAATGGTGCACATTCCAGTGTGCTGTGAAAACATTTACAGAGGACTGTTGATTCAACCTGGAAACAATGCTGCTTATATTTCAAGACTTTCTCTCAGCTTCTCAGTTCATTTGTATAGAACTGTTAATGCCTCCTAGGTCCACGAGCATGTGCCTTCAGGTTGCCTGTTTAGATCACTAATGAATTTCATAGGGTTTTCTCAGGCAAGGAATACTCAGAGGTGGTTTGACATTGCCTTCCTCTGAAATACAGCCTACAACACCTGATCCTTGGCAATCCCATACTAGACCTGTAAATCATTCACTTTTTTATTTCCATGAGGGAGTATTAAAAAATATATATATTCTTATGCTTGACAGGTTGGATGGTGAGAGGTTTCTGTCCGTTTCTGCAAAGCATTTTCATTTTCAAAGCCAATTTTTATGTATCTTGTGATTGTGACTTCTTTTGAAAAGCACTGGCATTTGGAAATCATTGATTGTATCTATGCTTATTTACCCAATTTGCTTGACAAAGTTGGAAGAGATCATTTTTGCACAGAAACGTCTTGTGAAAATCTAGAGGAAACTGATAGGAAAAAAAGCAATTCACATTTTGTTCAGGAGGCAAACAATTGTGGTTGGTGATTGTTGAGTCCATGGTCCCTTAACAAATACTTTTGGCATACATAGATGAGGGTAAGAAGTCACAAACAGTGGGATGGCTACAGTTGTTATCTTTATTGGTGTGGAGGAACTTTCAAGAGTGATGCAGTCTTCATATTAATAGATTCCCTTCCCAATCATTGGCAAGGTAATTGAAAACACAGTTTATAGATTCACAAACCCTATATATGAAGCTCTATAGGGAAGGAAGCTTGGAGACAGGATGTGTAGTTTTAGAGCACACCTAGACTTATTTTAAAAATCCCTGATTTTGTTTCCATTCTTTCTAATTTTATTTTGGAAAGCCATATGTATTTTGTTCCCAGAATATTTTCTGTCAGCTACCAGTATGACCAGAGATGTTTTCTACCACCTCCTCATATTAGTTTATTTTAACCCATTATAAAACCGAGTATAAAATAGAAAGCCGACATGATGTAGTGGTTTGAACATTGGCTACAAACCTGGAGACGAGGCTTTGATTTCTCACTTGGCCATGGAAGCCCACTGTTTTTGGGTGCATCACACACTCTCAGCCCCAGAAAATCCCATGATAGGTTCACCTTTGGGTAGCCATAAGTCAGAAACAACTTGAAGGCA
The DNA here is from genome assembly GCA_948474755.1 of Ctenosaura bakeri. Classification (NCBI taxonomy): domain Eukaryota; kingdom Metazoa; phylum Chordata; class Lepidosauria; order Squamata; family Iguanidae; genus Ctenosaura; species Ctenosaura bakeri. Next base: position 60,863 of record CAOLHI010001507.1, read on the forward strand.
CACAACAACAACAAAAAATTGAAAAGAACAGGAAAAAATCTGGGACTTTTCAATCAACCTAGTTGTGCCCTATTAGACATAGACCACGCCCACTTCAATGCTATACATCTCTCAAGTGCATCCCTGCATAGGGCCAATATGTGTTCTTTTTGTAGTGTGTGTTAGTAGTACTAATTCTTCCTCTGGCATCCCCCTCTCCAGTCTTCTCTGCCCATTTTTTAACAGGGGGGAAATTTGGTGTGTATGAGGGGGATGCAACTCACTGCCAATGCTAATTTATTTTAATAAAACCTAGAAGTTGTCATCCAATTTTTTTCCAAGTTCTGATGTGACCGATAATGTCTTACGTATAACAGCTCAAAGTTACAATAATAAAAATACAACAGAAAGTCTACCGCCACTACAAAGACTAACTATTTTTTTTAAAAATTGACATTAGCTTACATGGACTGCTGTCCACAAAAGATGATGCCAAACAAAACTTGTTAATTTTATAAGATGGCATTAGATACTCTATTGTTGATTTTACTGCACCAGATTAACAGGCAAACCCCACTCCCTGGGAATAAAAATTCAACAGACTGGTTTTAATAACCATGAACTGTAAGAGAAAAATAATATGAAAAAACTTCCTCCTGCCTAGCAGCCATTCAAACTCAGGAATCCATGTTACTGTGATCCTATGTCCATAGGTAGGATAGTGTCATGGGGCTTTGGATAGACTGAAATTACAGCAATCAGCTGATCATCTACCTGCAGAAACTCCAGAAATGCCACTGAATTTTGCTCTCCTCAAAACTGGGAAGGTGTTTCTCCTCCTCGTTTCATCTCCTCACCCTGGAATTCCAGCCAAAAGTTCTTGACTGGCATTCTGCTTGGGACTTACATCTTCGTAAATGGCCTTGTTGTTGTTGTGTGTCTGCAAGTCATTCCTGACTTATAGCAACCCTAAAGTGAGCCTATCATGAGGGGTTTTTTGGGGGTGGGTTGAGAGTGTGTGATGTTCCCAAGGTCACCCAGTGGGTTTCCATGGCTAAGTTGAGAATTGAACTTTGGTCTCCAGGGCTGTAGTCCAGTGTTCAAACCACTACATCATGCTGGCTGTCAAATATCATGCCCTCTCTGAGGCACCTAAATGGCCTTACACGTGTGCTAATTCAATTGAGCAGTTTTGCACCATCTGTATTCACCTAGGGGCCATCATGATGTTACAATGATGTTACAGGATGTTACAATGTATGTGTGTCCATTGATGTACCATGACTCTAATGTGCAATGGGCACCAATGTACATTGGGGTACTCTTTGGTGCTTATCAAGACACTGGCTAGGAAGTGCCAGAGTACAATGGGTGTGCTTGATGTGAATCAAAACTGCCCAGAGCACATCAGGAGTATCCAATGTGCACCCAAAGTTCCTGACACACTTCTTTACAATTCAGTAACAGGGTTTCATTGTGTTTCTGCAACTTAGGTGTGGATTCATAAAGTTACCAAATGTAGATTGTGATATAGGATCTCAGCCCTAATCTATACTTTTATACATAGCTCTTCTCTTTCTACTTTGCAAAGCAGCACCCAGGGTACATATACTGAAACATGAAGCAATGACAGGAAAATAGCAATATTACATTAATATGTCTTTCACCTACTGACAGTTCCCAATACAACCATGGGGGAAATTCATGGGGTTGGAAAGTATTTTCCACTCTAGAGAACAAAAGAAATTGATGCATGTTAAGCTCTTTTTGCCTGGCATCCCTTGATGCTGTTACATTTCTCTAATGAAGGCTTCCTCCTTGTTATGTGTGTGACTCCTCTTCAGAGGCAGCCACATGCTCCTACTTGAGGAGAATTCTGACAGCAAAGCTTTCCAAGGAGCTAACATATTCTCAAGGATCACGTTTTGATTTTTGTACTGCTGATCAGAGCAAGAATTATGAAAACCATCCGCAGCAGGTTTCCGAGCTCAAGGAAATAGATGAGTTGAGGTGTGCTTTGAAGATCATATTCCCTAAAGAGAAGGGGGTGGGAAGGGAGAGAAGGGGAGGGGGAAGAAAACAAAGCCAAAACAAAACTGAAAGGAAAATAAAGCAGACTTTCATGGTGGAGTTAAGAACATGCAGTGGAGAGATTCAGTTGTAAGGTACTCAAGGGAGGTGATGTTGGTTGATACACCAGAGGTTGAGGAGAACACATCTGTAAGACTTCAACAGGAAAAATAGCAAGTACTGCAGGACAAAGGATCTCAGGAGCTTCCTCCTTTGACAAATCTCTTATTAAAAAATCATTGGACACCAATTCTGGAATCCCCATTTGTCAGCCCACTGTCAACTGCAGTGCAGAAAGACAGGGAGGCTTGCTTATGGGGTACTTGTATATCAAGATAGGTGTGTGAGAACATAAGTTTTGACTTGAGTGAATTCCTGTAGCAATGTCAGGACTCTAAGATGTTTGTCACAGAGCTGAGTCTTTGTGGTTGTAGTGACTAGTGGTGGAGCACAGCACAGGAAACCTATCAAAATAGAAGATCATATGATTTCAGTTTAACACATCTTACAACTTTATTGGTTTAAGCTGTCTTGCTGGAGGATGTGTCCAGGTGTAGGATAAACTGCCTGCCAACCAATAGAATCCAAGCACTCAGCCAAAGTGGTAGAGCAGTATGGAATGACAGAAGCGGGATCCACATGGGTAAAAAGCCACTGCATGGCACTTTTGTCACCCATGATGCCAGAGCTAAGTGTGTCTCTGGATGCCTTTACCCCCAAGACAGCATGGTATACTGGTTTGAGAACTCTGGAGAACAGGATTTGATTCCCTGCTCAAGCCTGGAAACTTACTGTGTGACCTTGGGCATGTCACACTCTCAGCCCCAGAAAACCCTGTGACAGGTTCTCCTTAGGGTCACCATGAGTCACAAACAGAGAATCAAATCCTAGTCTTGAAGGCAAACAACAACAACAACAACAACAGCAACCTTAAGATGTACCTTAAAATGGATATTATGGGCATGTAGCCCAAGCCTCCCACAAATTGGATCCAGTCCAGTGCCAAAACAGCCTAAGGTTGTGGCAAAGGAAAACAATACAGTACAAAATTATCACAGCACAAAGCATATTGGCAATCTGTATGCAACATCATAACTGAGAGAGAAGGGAAGAAGTCCAGAGTCCAAATGCAGCCTCCTCTGGGGACCAGAAAGAAGGCTGTCTTTATGAGGTCTGCTAAGGAGAGTTCATCATTTGCTGACCCCAATGGCTGCCCTTCCTACTCTTACCAGGAAACCCACAAAACTGCTTGGGCTTCCGGGAAGAAGACTGGCTCACTACCAGAACTGGAAATCTGCTATACTTCTCCATTTGTCTACAGGCTTCAAATAAGATCTTCAGGTAAGGCTGGGAACCTAAGCTTTTGGCAGTTGTTGTTTAAGGATGTAAATCTTTGCTTTTCCCAATTTCACAAGAACCTCATTTTCCTCCTTAGCAAGATTCTGGGCATTTTTTTTGGGGGGGGGGTGCATTTTCGATGAGAGTATTCAGACTTGTGAGATTGCTTTTGATATACATTGTGCAAACAGTTTTTGTGTAAACTACAATAGCTGTTGCATTGTTGTGTGGATGGTTAAAAAGTGGAAGTATTCGACGGATTCTATGACATTTCCACACTGCACTGTTATAATGCTATTATTAGAGAGGGGCCTTTAGAATTCTCAGTCAGAGAGCTCCCTGGCCTCAGTAAACTACAAACCCCAGATTCCACAGGATGTTGAAAGTGGAATAATAACACTATAACAGTGTATGGCGGAAAGGCCTTTTCTGTCTTTTGACTAACCAAAAGGCTTTTGACCACCTTTCTCTCCTTGTTGTATGCACATGCTTTGCTTCATAATGGGAAAACATAGCAGTTTTGCACAGAGACCCATTGCACAAATTGTAGGAATCTTGATTTTAAAGAAGTGCTTGGCCTCCCACTCCTGCTGAGGAAGTGAGAAAGGCCCATGGGGTTATCAGTCTCTCAACAGGGTCTCCCAACATGATGAGACATGCTGTCTCTATAAGAACATGAAATACTGTGGATATGTTCCACATCCCCCTTTTTCTTCGTGGCTTCAATCCAGAGTAGCTTTCTCATTTCCCCTAGCACTTTGGATCCACTGTAGCTTCTGTTGGTGGAAATTTAGTGGAGGCTGTCACTTACAGAATAGAAAGAGAAAGAGATTGTTTATAATAATTTCCCTGGTAATTTATAGCTCTTTCTGACAATTCCCACACTTTTCTGGGACACATTTTACCAAACCATTAAAGAAGATTGTTACAGAGGGATAAAGATGAGATCAATGTTAGAAATTGCCACTACTCTTTCTCCCAAAATGAGAAACATTCTGGGATCTCCAGATCCAACACCGTCTTCTCCCCCCACTGCATGGCTCTATTTTTGTCCAAGTCCTCTGTATAATAGAATGTCATGTGCAAATGTCCTATTCACATCAGTGTAACCTTTGAACTTCCACAACTGTCCCCTCTGTTAACCAAAGCATTTGTAAGCCTAATAGGCACTGAAAATTATGTAGTCACAAGGAATCACTGAGGCTAGGCACATAAAGATGATTATGAATAGATATTTATGGCTTCCAAGTCTGATCAGACCAAAAATATCTAGAGGGCCACAGTCATCCAACCCTGCTATAAACAGTAACACAGCTCTGGAAGATAATGGATCGATTGGCAGCTAATATTATATATGCATGGCTCTTAGTAGAGTATAAAAGAAAAGGTTGCTGAAATTAGGAATGTTTAAAGACTCGAATACAAATTTTTGGTAAACAAACAACCAAGGCTTCTTGGCATAAATTCAACAGTAACTTTTGTCCTTGGGGCAGAACCTACATAATCCAATATTCCAAAGAAGGGATTGATTTAATTTATGTATAAACCAATATATTTATATTTACCCCCTTTTTTCAACAAAGTAATGCTAAAATTTGAATCATTCAGCAATCTGCTCAGACCCATACCCAAATTTCGGAGAGATCATCTCCTTCATCTGAGTGGAAGGCTTCCCTGAGGCACAAACACAACTTCAGGCTGATTTAATTTAATATTTCAAACTGCTGTATGCAGTTCAGCTTCCATCTGCCATCTGCTTTAGCAGTTTGCAGTGACAGAGAGCACATTATTATTGTGTTTGCTGATGCAAGGCCATTGGTAAAACATTAATTTCCAGAGTTTATGAGATTTGTAGGAAAACAGATTTATCAGGACAATCAAAATTAACCATTTAGTATATTCAAAACAGTACCACAATCCAACATTGTCATTTACACATGAGCAGCAGAATGGAAGTTAGAACTTTCATATATACATATATTTCTGCAGCAACTGTTGGCCCTGCCAGAAAAAGCAAGCTGCTTTTCAAATGGAGTACATGTTGACCTGTTTAAGAATGGAAATGTTGCAAAGAAAATGTCCCAACATGTAGTTCTTATGTTTTTCCATTTGTACGGTGGACAGAATATTTGCTGTTACAACAACCTGGCTCTCTTTAAACTGAATGAGAGGTTTATGCTCCTGCAAACTCATGTTCTGACAATGCCTGAACAGCCAGTTTGTTAACTTTATTTCTGGCTAAAGCTGTAGAAGATTGCAATGTGCAGTTAAGGTAAGTAGTACAAGAGGTTAGTTGTAACAATTAAATGGTGGGTTTTAGGATTTTTTTTAAAAAAGTGATGGCTGAGGAGTCCTGTGTCAGTGAGGTCATAAATCTGTTTAAGGTTTTAATTCAAATTTCAGGGGAGCTGTTCAAGGTGCTGAATCCTATTTCCAAAATTAGGCCCTTTCCACACTGTCAGGACCCTGGCACTCCAGGACTCAAGCTCTGAGTCTGAACCAGAGGACTTCAAAGCCATGGAGCCTGCTGCACCAGCAGAGCCCACCCCAGAGGCTGCCATGGAGCCTGCTGCACAGCCCACCCCAGAGGCTGCCCTGGACACAGAGCCCTTGGCCCCAGTAGCCCCAGCAATGGAGCCAGGGGCTGCCTTAGACCCAGAGATTCAAGAGCAGATGCCTACTTACCAGCAGCTTCGGGAGCAAAAGAGTGCTCTTAGAAGGTCAGAGCGTTTAAATAGGAAACTCCAAGCAATCAAGCTCCAGCTAAGGTAGCACCTGGGTGAGGGCCTGCTTAATAAAAGCACTCACTCAGCCATGGGTCTTTGTCGGTTGACAACTGTCCATTTTGGGTATGTCTGCTGGGCTTCTGGGGCCCTTGCCTTGCTTCCTGGAACGCTGCCCGACCGGCTGAGGAACGAGCTCCGTGGTACATGAACTCTGTTTGCTGTTTTGCCTGGCTGTGCAGTAACAGCCAGGGATATCTTTGCTGCAAAAGTCTCTTTAATTTACTGCTGCCTTACCTACTGCTGAAGTAAAGCCCTTTGATTTATTGCCTGTCTGCCTTATCTGTGAAAAGACCTATTAGCCGGCTCTTGGCTGCCTCCCGCGCCTTGGTGCTGACACACACGCGGAGGAAGAAGCGGGCGAAACACGCTAGGACAGAGCTTACCTGCAACCAGGTAAGCCCGTCGCTGCGTGGAGCAGTGCGTTTTCGCTGCTCTACACTCGTTGGCATCCTGCGGTGTCCTGTGGCGTCCAAAATGGTGGCTGACGACTGGCGGAGGCTCTCCACCAACCGGAGAAGCTCGCCAGCCAGAAGCCCGCCCCCTGGCAGGTCTGCAGGCGCACCCTTGCACACGCCTGCAAATCTACACCGGGCGCTGCAACGCGACTGCATGCGGCTGCACACCCTGTGCCTTTTAAAAACCTCCTGAAAAGCGGTTTTTAAAAAGCACGTGGCACCGCCACTTCTGGTCAACCTAGCGTGGATTGGGGTGTGGAATTACACTAAAGTAGTCCACCCCAATCCATTTTATGGAGTAGACAACCTCCGTCAGAGGTCTCACTACACCATTTTAATACCCCCATGTGGAAAGGGCCTTAGCTCAGTATTTTATATAGCTTGCTTGAAGTTCAGATAAAGATGCAGAGTAGATTCACCACCATACTGACATGGAAAGACGCAGCTGCCACTGTTTATTTTCTGAAATATTTTAAACCTCATTTCATCCTTGTGAAAAATAGACAATGTGCAATTACAGTGGCATTATTTGTAGAACTACCATCACAATTCCTATTTATGCTCAGATAAATAAGAAGGTGGCTTCCAAATGGTGAGGACCCCCAATGATCAATGGAACACTCATCTCTCATGCACTGCTATCCTCATCCTATCCTCACCTTTGTCATTAACTGCTGTCAAGTCAAATTCAACTGAGGGCAGTCCTATCAATGAGAGACCCTCCAACTTATCCTGTCATCCACAGTCCTATTCAGGTCTTTCAAATTCAGGGCTGAGGCTTCCTTGACTAAGTCTATCAATCTGCAATGATCTTCCTCTTTTTCTACCCACTTCAACTGAGTGATTCATATCTTCTCATACTGTGTCCAAAGTATGACAGTCTGAGTTTAGTCATCTTGGCTTCCAGTGAATGCTTAGGTCTGATTTGCTCTAGGATCTATTTATTTGTCCTTTTGCCAGTCCAGAGTATCAGTAAAAATCTCCTCCAGTACCACATCTCAAATGAGTTGATTATCTTGCCATCAGCTATCTTAACCGTGCAGATTTTCACAGAAATTGGAAATACAATGGCATGAACCATCCTGACTTTGGTAATCAATGATATATCATTACTCTTGAGGATCTTGTCTTTTTTCTTCATAGCCGCCCTTCCAAGTCCTAGCTTTCTTCTTCTGATTTCTTGATTACAGTCTCCATTTTGATTAATGACTGAGCCAAGTTATTGGAAATCTTTGACTATCTCAGTGTCTTCACTTTCTTCTTTAAGGTTATGAAAATAATCTGTGGTCATTATTTTTCTTAATTTTCAACTGCAAACCTGCCTTTGCACTTTCTTCCTTAACTCTTTTCAGTTGTTCAAGGTCTTTCCTATTTTCTACTGTAGTATGGTGTCATCTGCATATCTTACATTGTTGATGTTCCTTCCTCTAATTTTCTGCCTTCCTCAGAGTCAAATCCAGATTTGTATAAACCATCATCATCATCATCATCATCATTTCTATCCCGCATTTCTCCCCGAGGGGACTCAAAGCAGCTTGCAAACATTAAAAAGCATAATTAAAAACTGTAATATACAAAAGTTAAAACACAGATTAAACATCAGTACTAAAACAATGTTAAAATACATATTAAAAACAACATACAAAAAGCAATTAAATAGCAATTAAAATAACCAGCACCATTCTATATACAGATTACATATTAAATGCCTGCTGGAATAGGAATGTCTTTAACTTTTCCCTGAAGATAGTAAGCAGTCTTGCCTGACCCCTTGCCAACTGGAAACCCTTCTGTTTCCCCATATTCTGTTCTAACAGTGGCCTGTTGTCTTCAGTACAGGTTGTGCATCAAGTTAATCAAATGTTGTGGTACACCTTTAGTCTTCTACCTTGAAAACCCTATAGTCAGACAGTCCAAAATGGCCATTTTTAACAATGTTGACTGAATGTGGTGAGATGACTGTCAGGCTTAAAATAGCTCACCCACCACCGCCGCCAATGCAAAGAACAAGATGGAAGCAGCAAGACCCCTCCCTAAACTGCAAACCCCAGGATTCCACAGGATGTTGAAAGTGGAATAACAGCACTATAACAGTCTAGTGTGGAAATAGCCATAGATAGCACCCTAAGAGGTGGTAGGAACAAGTTGAGAAACTGTAGAGCCCAGCAACCTTGACAAGACTGCATATCTCTGTAGACCCTGCTGAGAAAAAGAGCCACTCCAGCCACTGTCTTTAAGAGCAAGCCTGGCATTTTGCTCAAAACAGCAGATGCCACACTTATTGTGCAAGTAGCATCTAAACTGGTGAAAACTAGAATCCTGTCCATACAGTCTACAAATGGCTGTGCTTTTACCAGGTCTGCAGGCTGATGAAGACACCAAATCTGATGGCTCCTATTTCTCCAGTAACTCACTTCTTTCATAGCCTGTACCCAATTTTTTTCCAACCTGCCAACATTGCACATCAACAGGATTCCAGCCCAAACCTCCTCTGGGTGAACCAACTGAGGCCATAGTTAACCTGACAAGGGAGCTCTGGAGAAGCCTTTTTGTCTCCTCTTTTGTTTTCCTTTTGCTTTTCCTTTTGTTCTTTGGCCTTAGAAGCCTGTGATAAAATTCATCCAAGAAAGGAGACAATTTCCCCCGCTTTATTGCACATGCTAAATAAAGGAGGTGGGAAGTCCTTCATGCACAGCAAGCCCAGGACTCTTCCCCAGCTCCAACCTTTGAAGTAAGAGCACTCGTTAAAAAAGTCAAACATCATTTTTAAAAAAAAGCATAACGAATATAAATAGTTGCCTTTTTTGAGGAAGGATATCACTTTTATTAAACACAAAAGTTTTAGATACAATAAGAAACACACAGAAACACACTGGTAAAAAAAAGATATAAAATAGCATACTGCAAAAAAAATACCTATCACTGAATAAAGAATGAAACTATAATAAGGTAAGAAAAAGGAAAGAAACAGAAAAAAATATAATTGACTTCCCACTTCTTGAAATTTAGTAAAAGATGTTATTAAAAAAAAAAACTTCTACCATATGATCCTAATTTGATTTGTTATATTATAACAACCTTAAGCTATTATCCCCAACATTTCTTCATATCACATATAACTAGTTTCAAAAAGAGCTGCCAAGTCAGTTGATTGTAGCAAATGTGAGTACTATGACACTAAAAGACTAACAAAGTTCTTACAGCAAAATCTTTCATGGACTAAGGACTGCCTTATGGGATGCATGAAGTGTTATCCATAATTTTAGCTGCATATACTGCATACACAGTTGAGGGAGGGTGAAACAGTAGATAGTGAAGTCAGAGGAAAATTAAATGCAAATTGAAAAGACAGTGACAATTATAAAAACTGGCCATGTAGTAAACAGCTGTTTGATAAAACCCAAATAAGTAAAGCAATTACTATGTGCAATGTGGTAAGAAATCTTTCTGTTGATTCAAAGCTGCCACAACAGACAAGATGATGAATAGTAACGCAGAAGTCTGTACTCTCTCTTGTTTGATCCACAGTGACTACTCTAAGGTAAATAGCAAAGTGACCACTATGTTCTAATTGCCGTGTGTCCTGAACTTCAAACTCTCTCACTCTTTTTTAAATATTCCGTTCCTGATATCAGATTTGTGGTCATTAAAAAGATTTTGAAAATGTATAAAACAATTATGCTGTTTGATTGGGAGATAGATGAATATATGGCCCTTTCCGCACAAGGCTGATACAACACAGTAGCATCATATTGTCGCTATTACATCTGCACGTTAAACTGGTTTGACGTCATTCTGTCCTCCATGGTTCCGCAGGAGTTGAGGTCTTTGCACAGTTGACATTGCTGTTAAACTGATGTATTGTAAAAATGGAAAAACTCCAATGTAAACAACCCAAACCATTTCTGCTCCATTTTTTCCTAAGTGCAGAAGTGTTACATTGATTCACACACTTGCGCTAAAATGTAGCAACCGTTTCTACAACTTTTTTTTTTTAAATTGGCCAATCAGCAGCGGCAGGGTGGAGCAAAGAAGGGGAATAGGAGTTCATGAGAATTGATGATGCAGAAGCTCCAAATGATTTTCTCTGCTTTACTTCAATAGAAACTGGAGGTCATGCAGATAGGAATCAGGGTAACTCAGAGTAAAAAACACTGCTCATGACAAGGGGTGAAATGCTCCTCCACTCAGTGCAGAAATGGCCTATATGATCAGTGTACCCTGGTCATTTATATTTGGGCACAGTGCAATCCATCAAGCTTGTTCATTCATCCGTACTTTTTTGCAGGGTGGAGAGAAGAAACAATCCACATGAAGGCTTACATCCATTTTCATATGCAACTTTCCCATTGAGAGAAGTCTGTAGTCCACATGATAAGTGTACTGAGATCTAACTATTTCAGTTGGAAAGTGCAAATTTAATTCATTTCACATAAAACACAGATCAAGTAGAATTCTCCTGCTTCTTACATATGGGTGAAGGCAATGCTCAAAGACCTTGGAGTCTTAAGGTCAACCACAGCACTGTAGATGGAGCCCAGAAGTGAAATAACCATTAGCTGAAGTGGAATTAGTGTGGCATGCTCTCAACATTTGGCAAATTAATTTAATTACACGAGGATTCTTTACTGGCATGTGTAAAAAAATAGGTTTGTTGTAGTCGTACCACTTCCATGCTATTCTTAAAGGTCTGAAGTTTTTTTTAGTGTTCTTTGGTTAACAGATCAACATATATGCAAAAAGCATACAATGTAGGGTATTTTCTTTTCTATTTCTATGTTGCCATAAGAATGGAAGAACTGAAGCTACATCAGAGTTGCTTCTGGCAATTCAGAAATGTTGTAAACTGCCATTATCGTAAATTGCAAATCAAGTGAAAATGGCACAGGTCTTCAAACACAAAGACAGAGAAACTCACTCAAGGAAATAAGTCATATCATAGACTACAAATCAAGTGAGGCTGTAGAATTCTGAGAAGCACAACAGTTACTGAGTGGGAAGGAATCTTTGGACTGCCAATACTTGTACACTAGCTTTAGTTGTAATTGTGCTAGCAATGATGCAGCTTTCTCAAATTGAACCAGATTTTTTTCACCCACTCCAGTTTTCTCTACCCACCCTGGAGATACCATATCTCATTTTAAGCCAATCTGATAATCAGAATGCATCACACTTCTGTTCAGAACTATGACGGGGCCTTGTTTCTTTCACATAATTCTACATGCCTTTCAATCATGTATCACCCTTCCCCTTCCTACCCTCCTCCTGTTTATCTTCCACTTGTGGGGGTAGAGGTCTATTAGAGATAGAAAGGATATTGTAAAATACCCGAAAAATGGTTGAAAAATAGGTTTGCTGTGTGTTACAAAACACTGTTGAGAATCCTACACAGGTGAAAATCTTCACAGTTAGAAACTTATTCTGTGTGAACAATGGTGCGGATGAACATAAAATTGCATTTTATGAACAGAAAACAGTATTTTTGCATGGGGGGGACAAAAACATTTCTGCACAGGAAACCAGTTCTCTGCATAAGAAAAGGAACATTTTCTGCACAAGTAATAGTATTTCTGCACATAAAATGCTGTTTTCTGTGGGGGAAACCTGTTATCTGCATATACACAGACACACACAAATCAATTTTCTGCACAAAATGCATTCATTTCTTTCTGCAGGAATGAAATTTATGAAGAATTACATCCCTATCTTCCATTAGACCAAGTGAACAAGCATCTCAGGAAGCAGACTTTTATATGCCATGCAAGGCCAGGAAACAGTTATTTTATTATTCATTACCTAGAATGGGAGTACCTAGACTAGGAGTCTTAGCCCAAAACATGGATGACACTGGGTTCCACCTGTGATGCCAGTGCTTCTGTGAAACAGTGGGGAATATTAGCTCAAAGAGGAGGCTTCTGAGGAGGGGATAACATTACAGAATCTTTTACACCTGTGTATACTGGTACTAATGCAGGAACACCAGCCAGAGATTCAAAGAATATTTGTTTTATTGGGGGAATTAACAATCATACACACAAAATCAAAGAAGTCACACAATCACATAAGGGTAACTGAAGAAAAGGGAGGAAAAGTTTGGATAGTGAGAATTTAGGGTAACATATGTGATATTTATCTATCCAGTGATGTTGCTCAGACTAATAAGAGTCCAAGGGTAGTACAAATGGAAATTGGAGTAGCCGAGTGACAGCCAGTATGTCAAAAGTACTATGAGCTATCTGGCTCAGAGCCACAATTTAAATACTCCTTTTCCACCCTGAGTGGAAGGTGTTAATGGCTCTCTGGCAGAATAAACAATGAAATCTGTAACAAGCCTTAGCATTAGATGACAAAGGGACTAACGGGAATTGTGATAGCTTCTTAATGGTGGGACAGGTGAGAAGACAAAGGGAGAGTTTCAAGAGACAACAGGAGAAGGTTGGAGACAGTCATTCCATGGAAGCAGTTTCAGGCACTATTGTTTTGAAAGGTCAAGTCTTTGAGGGACATCTGCAACTCCATTGTCTGGGCTTCCCTGGCTATGACCTAGCCATGTCCTGAGGTCTCAATCTGACCTATTTTTGGAACACACATGTGCAGCCAGTTCTTCTTTGCCAGCTAGCTTTCCAGTCATAGCAGGTTATAATTTATATTTGATGCCAATTAAATATTTTGCCAATTAAATCATATCATGGAGTGGGGTTGTACAGCCTGATAACAGGAGAGGGAGTGCACTTGGGGTACTGGAAGATCTATGACCCTTCTCCATAATCCTTCTTGCTACAGAAGGCTACACACTGTAGAGATAATGGAAGCAAGCAAGGGAGGTTATAGGATATATATGATTAGGTTGATGGGTAAGTGGCAAGCCACTGTGGAATAAAAGTTCTTTTCCACCATACACTTGTGAGAGAAGGTAGGATTGTAAAATTCACCTCTGATGCAAGCATTAAAAATTGCCAGAGGTTTAGAATGTTTGGCAACATCAGTAACTGGTGCAAACAATGTGCACCACCATAGTGAATGTAAATCTAGGTATAATCTTGACAAATGATGCAAGGCCATGGGTCCTAACCTAGGTCAGCACTGCACTGTGAAGATCACAAAAGTAGAATGTTGTACTCTCCTATTTTATTCACTTGACTGAATAAAAGTTTACAGAGCTACCATATTTTTCAACTCAAAGAGAGCAGAGTTCCTTTGAGGAGTGAAGGAATTGTATAAATATAGAACAGTTTGCATAGTGTTTCAGGATTCTCATGGGTAATAAGCCCTACTTAATCCTTTCATTAATATCATAAAATCCCTGACAACTTCAGTTAGATTTGAGTGTTCTCTTATTATTACTAATTATTGAAAGTGCTGACAGTATATCTGTGTGCATGCAAGGCACAGACAAGTTTCTAGGACAAATATGCAGACATGACCCGACCCCTCCCAAAATACCATGAGGGGAAAAGGGAATAATTTGATATTTTGACAGAACTTGTGGAAAGTAAGACAGGAGTGAGACAAGTGGCCCAATTAAACATCAGTAACAAGAAGGCCTGAACATGATTTGCCAACACCTTTCCAGTGACTTGTGTGCCTTACCATAAGGCAACCTACACAAAGATCAAAAGGGAAAGACAGTGAATCTTGGTCAACTAAAGTTGTGCACAAAATGTTGGGTATGACATTATTTAACTGTATAAATGGTTCTAGATCCATCTCATTCTGATTTCTGACCTGATTTTGGCAACTGAAGAAAATGATATATACTGGGAAAATGATGGGAGAATTTGTTTACATTAAGTCTTCTGACCAGATATAATAGTTATCAAGAATATTTGACTACAGTATTTTATGATTCAAATTACCAAGATCAGATTTGGGGTCAGAGTTTTATAGTACTTCTGAATCTTCCACAATGTTAGATCTGGGAAACAGAACCTGGGAAACATGGGCAAGAAGCAACTGTCGATATGAAAGCACTAAGTAAAATGGCCCAGAAGCTCTGGAGGTGGTAACATTTTGATTAATATGTTTATAACATCCAATACCAACTCTGTTCTTTTTTATCATACCAAATGGTGACAACAGAAGTTATAACCTACTGTCTGGGATTAGTTAGGGCATTCAGGGTAGCTCCATGGTATTTTACTGCCTGAGGCATAGATGGAGATTCCTTCTTTGTTGAAAAGCCAATCAGACTGTCAGCCAAATCTTACTTCATCCTGGTGATGGTACTGCATTCTCCACTCCATTGGAGCAAACCAGTTTAGGGCATGTAGCATGGTAGATACAACTCTATCGTCCTACAAGAACTCAATAAGTATTTGTTGTCTCCCTGCATCTGCTACCAAAGACTTCACTCTGCCTGATGGTAGGGGTGGCCAATGGGACTGAATCAGGTCAACCCAGCCAAGGGAGAAGTATTGTTGGTCATAAAGATAACTGACATGAAAGGAGATGTACACCTTGTCCTAGTTATAGTTACATGCTCCTCTAAATTGAGGTTGACATCTTGTATATGCTTCTAGAATTCTTCTATGTCCAAGTGAAGACAATGAAGGTGATGGGGAAAAATAAAAGAAAAGGAAGAAAAAGCAAAAACTGGGGAGCATCCAAAGAAAGCGAAGGTGATAGCTAGATGTGTTTTCCATCAACTAATGCTGGTCAAACCTATGCTTTTTCATTGGTAAAAAAGAGCTAGCCACAGCTGATCATGCATTGGTGGTTTCTAGAATATACTCTCATAATATACATGGAATTCTGAAACATTTTGAAGCAAGTTATAAGAACAGAAGTGCTGCTTACTGTCCTTTTCTCTGCCTCATCTTAATTGGTACCATCTACAGTATGAACCTATCCATAGGTTTATGGCATCTGTAGATGTTCTGTGCTACTTTTCCTCATTATTGAGTTTTGGCTTTGGCACTTTAGATAACTTCTTTAAAGTTTGGAGTAAATCTCAGAGTAGTTCTACCAGTTCTTTGACATGGAAATCACCAGCTGCCCCTGAAGCAGAGATAAAATTGGATAAGGATCCTCTGGTGATATAGAATTGCTTCATTTTGTGCATCTCATTTCCTTCTATCCTTGGTAACTTTTAGTGGCAAATTAAACTGGCTTTATTTCACAGAGCCTTTGGAATCAATTGGTCAACTAGATGTATTGTCAGCTTTAAGTACTAGAGTATCTTCTAAACACTATTGGTTCTTTTGCTTGCTCTGTTCTTAGTTTGATATTGCTGGGTTTTAAATAACTTTTAGTCATATTTTTTGCATATATTCCACCATACCATTGTAACCACTTCATAATGGGGTTTCACATGATTCAATCTGTATGATCTTGCTGCACAAACATATAAGAGGTTCAACAGTTTCATCTTTATGACATTTACTATTCATATTTGTGTTGTGTTCTTGAGGCACAAATAGAAATCCTTCAATTTCCCACCCACTGGTACTACCTTTCCATGGTGGGATTATGTGCTCCTGAGAGGCAAGAGACAACAATGGTAGCATTACTATTGGTAGACTCTCCAGAAAGACTTTTACTGATGAGTTGGATTGAAATGCCAAAACCACATTAAACAGAGCACAGAAACCAAACTGAATACCATGTGGGATTGGTCATTGCCTGGGTCAACAAGGGCTGTGCTAGATATCAGTCTTCCTAGATATCAATTTTTTTAAAAAAAAGGACTACAAGGCTCAGTATCTTTTGATAGGGAAGCAGGACAAGGTACTGTGAAACAACTGGAAGGCAAACTACGGTGAAGAAATTGAAAGAAGCTAAAAACAGATGATGATGATGATGATGATGATGATGATGATGATGATTTTTCTGCTACCATAGCAAACGTTGTCAAAAAAGATTTTTCATCATGACCACCTTGCTCCCTTCATTTGCATCTGGAAAATATCCAAACCTATTATGTAGGGGAACTTTCTGGCCAACATGAAATCAATGTGTCCCCAATTTCAATGTCCACTAATGAGGCAGAGCAACAAAAGGACTTAAAAGGCCATTTTGAAGGATGCAAGCAGTTCAATATGCTGGTAATATTGTTAATATTGTCTATCACCAATCAATCAATCAATCAATCAATCAAATGCATTGTTACTACTCAATGACTATTACGATACAAGTCACAAACACAATGTATATGAAAACAAGGGCACTAATCTCATGTGAAAATAAAACAGCAACTTTTTGTGGCTACTGGATGTGCTGGCAACATATTCCTGTTATAAAAAAGGCCCATCTCACGGACAGATTCCTGTTTTGTGTCAGTTCTTCTTTAAATCTCTGACTAAAACAACAATGGTGAATTATTGTCAAGAAAACCATTCCAAATGACTATCTGGGGGGGGAGAATCCCAGAGATGCCTTATAAACAGATTCCTACTGTCAGGTTTTCCCAAAGCTCCAGAGCTGATGTGACACAGATGTTTTGAATGGTGTCAGACAGTATTCAAAGTGATGTGCCTGGAAGGATGGTTTTTAATATACATTTAAATTGCCATCAGGCTACATGAAACTGGGATTATACATCTGGGAATTTTTTTAGGGGGCAGGGTAAAGAATGGGAAGGAAGATAAGGTAGATCTAGATAAGAGGAGAGTTCTTTCTATGCATATAGATAAACAAAAACAGGAGGTTGTAAACACACATATTTAAAAAGTCAGATTTGTAAAGTAACAAAAGAACATACAAAGATTGGCAACCTAAAAGGCTTAAAAACTGCAAAAGTAATAGGTTCGCTCTATACTGAACTAT
The DNA here is from genome assembly GCA_948474755.1 of Ctenosaura bakeri. Taxonomy (NCBI): domain Eukaryota; kingdom Metazoa; phylum Chordata; class Lepidosauria; order Squamata; family Iguanidae; genus Ctenosaura; species Ctenosaura bakeri. The sequence goes on from CAOLHI010001507.1 coordinate 78,255, forward strand.
ATTCTCAGCTACTATAAAAAATATGATCAACACTGACACTGAAAAAGAACTGAGATACATGTATTTAAAAAGTGTGGTACAGTGTTGTTTGCTCCAATAATTTCTTCTGAATAAGAGGGATGAACAGAATATTTGTAAACTTTCAATTTCAAGACAAAAAAAAAAGGTAGGGGGGATCTGTCTTGGACAGACAGGTACCTTCACAGTATAGGACTTGCTCTGCAAGAAGAACACACCTTTTTTTTTCTTTTCTTTTTTTACAGAGAACAGCTTTTTTTTTCTTGTGCAAAAAGTTATTTGCTGATTCTGTACAAGTTGAGCTTCCATCATGATGAAGACTGCTGATACAAGGTGCACACAGGTGTATGTGTCTGCCATGTGATTTGTCAAGGAAGACACAGTTGCAGGGATTTAAACTGTAATCTTTCCCATAAATAATTAAAGCCCATTGCTAATTGGGAGGATTGCAGCTGTTACCAGAGTGGTTAATAAAACTAAATCCTTTGAACTAGTCTCTTTGAAGACAGCAAGTGTTTGAAGTCAAAGTTACAGGTAAGACCAGCTTGATGTTGTTGCAGGCAGACAAACAGACAACTTGGTTGTGCATAAGTGGAAGGGAGGGAGGGACAAAATGTGAGTAATTTGTCCTTGTAAGGTGCTGGTTATTGTACAATAGTGCTGGAGTTTGTTTCACTGCTAATGATATCCTCAAAGTGACAAAATAAATACAGGCAAGATGATGTCTCCCCCCATCTCCTTCTGGCAGAACTCTAGTCTTGTGTCAGTGACAAAATGGAAAGAAGCTTTTTTCTTCTTATGTACCTCCCTATTCTAACTATAGGTGGCACTGTGCCCTTTTTATGGACCATTCCCACTTCTACTTGCATTGTGGCCTCTGAGCTGGATTACTAGGTTCTGAAATTTCATGGCTAAATCTGGGACATAGGCACTTTCTGCAGGACGATGCTCTCCTGTGTCATCTCATCACAATCCCAGCAATGCCTCTGCTGGGATGGGAGCATGTCTCCAGCACTGCTTTCTGCACCTGACCAGTGGCCTGTGGAAGGGAGGGTAAAGGACAACCCCTTCCTTCTGCACTGCAGCTAGCCTTCTTCCCATGCTGCAATGGGGAAGGAAGTGCATGATCGTGCTTCCAGACCTTATGCATGGCTGGCTGTAATGAAAGGCTTGTGTGATCAGGGGTCATTGACAGAGTGTTTCTATCAATGATATACCCCCCAATCACACTGATTGGAGATGCGACAAGGACAGGATTGTGATGATGTCATGAGGAAACGTCACCACAGTCCTGATTCTCTTGCATCCCCATGATGGGAGGACACCATCCTGTGGAAAGTCCCTTAAGGATGGTGTACTGAGACCTAGGGGTGATGTCTCAGAGGCCAGGGCATTGAGCATTGAGGACAGTTGCAAGTAGCATTCTGTTTAAAGATACACCCCTCAACATTTAACCAATAAGACAAAGAAGGATGGCAATCCTTCTTTGGATGGAGATTCTACAGCAATGTTCCAAAGCAGCCTGCACTTTAGAGATTGGTAGCACACAAAAGTTTTTGAAAACCCTTTTCTTTTAGAGGTGCACTCTTGCCTTGGGATCCTTCCTCATTTCCTGTGGCCTGAAGAGGAAGGGCCAGGCCCTAAGATCTGCGAACCATAGGCCTCTCTCGTATCTTTTTTCATTTGCACCAGGGATGAGTAAAGGAGTTGTGGTAAACACACATGAAAAATAGAAAAGAGGACACTGAAAATCATTGCCCTACAGGAAGAGTGTGAACTGAGTTTCCCTTCAGATGTTGTTAAACTACAGCTCCCCACCATACCACACCCTTGTGTATGCTGTCTAAGGCACCTGGGAGTTGCAGTCCAGCTCTGAAAATCCATCCCAAACTCTATAAAGTGAGAAAGGTATGCATTTATTTCCTCCTCACTGCTTTTGAAAGTTCCCTTGTGCTGTTTTTTGTGGAAGGGTGGCTTTTCCTGTTTTTGCTGAAGATGTCTTTTATGTTGATTTCTGGTAGCTTCTGTTCTCTGTTCTGATTTTTAACCATTTCATAAAATCTTCCCATTTCTATTCTATTTCTAAGGAATAACTCTTTCTCTCTCAGTGTCTTTGAGAATCCTTTGTTTGAGATATCTATCTCTGCTTTGATAGGCCCTTCTTTTTTGTCTCCAGAACCACACTGTTTCTGCTATCTTATGCAGACTTCTCACCAAGACTCCACTGATTCCCCAGAGCTTTAAACTTTCTGGTGGAAACAGCCCCTCACGTAACTGACATTACACTTGGAAATAAATTGCTGCTAGAATTTGGGCTGCGCCATTCTTTTGATTCTTTTCAGTAAAGACAAATTATTTGAAGACAGGGCCAGTTTTCTTTCCCATTGGACAGGTGAGAGAACTGTCCTGCACATCTCTAATTGCCTTGGGAAGCTTTGTTGTCACATAAAAATATTTGTTTTCAATCAGGCCACCTTGAAGGTCTATTGCAGTGGAACTGAAAACTGGGGCACATAGCAAGCAGTCTTTGAAAAGTTTAAAGCTTAGACTTCTGATGTCATGTCAGGTTGTTTCAGAGACAGAACTAAACCCAAGATAGACGTCTAATACAAAACCAACTTTAGTCTTGAAAAGCAGAATATCTTATTGCCTCAGACTGAACACAATACCAGTATGGGCATTTTGAGTGAAGCAATCATAAGAATTTATTAAGTTCTTTCCATCAGTGGCCAGTCAAATACTTCCTGAAAGCCCATTGTAAGGCATAACAGAAACAGCTTTCACTTGCTGTTTGAAACTTCTCCCCTAGCAACAAAAATTCAAATACTGATTTCGGCCATTTCCGCACTGCACTGTTATAGTGCTATTATTCCACTTTCAGTATCCTGTGGAATCCTGGGGTTTGCAGTTCAGGGAGGGGCCTTTAGGATTCTCAGCCAGAGAGCTCTTTGGCTTCAGGAAACTACAAACCCCAGAATTCCATAGGAGGTTGAAAGTGGAATAATAGCACTATAACAGTGTAGTGCAGAAAGGCCCTTCAAACTTGGAGATCTTAGTAAAACTACATGACCACTTGCACATCTGTAAATCAGTCCTCAGTGAATTTTCCTAATTCCATATTAAAGCCATCTAATCTCATGGCCATCACTACAAGTTCCATCAATTATTCTTGCTCATCTCTGCTTGCTAATTGTCCTGATCTCTCCCAGTCACACACACACACACACACACACACCTCCACATATTTTTTCATGTATTCTAAAATCTAACATTTCTAGCCTACATTTAACACCTTTTAAATTTTTGTGTACATCAGTAGAGTCTAGGCACTTATCTTAGAGGGGAAAAATTTCTTCCTGTCTTCCACAACTATTCTGAAGAGTAAATTAAAGATCTTCTCAGGATTATGAATGAAATATGTTATCTTTTGACCAATCCAGAAGTCCTGTCTATAAGGTTTACGCAACTTTTCAACACCAAATGTCACACATACACATTCCCAAGGATGGTCCAGGACATCCCCACATCAAAGCACTAGATGGTGACCTCTCCTCATCCCACATACAGAGGCCCAATGGGCTGTCTTGAAACAAACATCAATACTTGATGACAATATTCACTACCAAACCTGAGGCAGCAGGCTAATTTGGCAGAGGGGACAGAACAGGTTATATGGTATATGGTGCTGTGTTTTCCAACAAAGGAAGAAAACCAGGATGTTCAGGAGGAACAGCCAAGATTGCCACAGTTGCCTCTAGCATCTGTGGCCTGTGGTTAATGGCAAGGCTGATCCTACACATTCCCCTGACATTTACACACTATGCAGCATGTGCTTGCCTCTAGTTGTTCGCATTCCATCTTAATTATAACCTGTTTAACAGCTGTAGCTCTTGGACCCAACCCAGCAAAAGTCAAGTCCATTTAAGACCTTCATATATGTTTAATTTAAGCACATATGTTCTTTATATCTGCTTGTCTAAAATACAGATAAATAGAAGAGTACTCCTCCTCCAAAAGTTAGATTGGAATATGTTAAATTTGGTAGGAGAGGTGGCTCAGAGACAAAGTGTTTATCGGAACTTGGAACATAATATTTTGCATCCTGACTCTGAGGCCATTTTCGCACTAGCCTCATAGGCCCCTCTCGAAACTGCAAACCCCAGAATTCCATAGAATGTTGAAAGTGGGATAATAATACTATAACAGGCTAGTGCAGAAATGGCCTGAGGCTACAGTCTGAGCCTTGTTGTCTCACATCTGCACAGAGCAAAGAGCAACAAAACACCTCACCCATTTTTGGCAGCTGAATACCACAAGAGAGTTATTCTCCCCCCCAAAAAAAACTTAGTGCTTTAGACTCAGCAATACAGTCTGCACACATGTGCACACACATTTATAATGTGCATACACAGAAAAATAATTTTTGCTAAAACATTATGCACATATTTTATAGATATCTTATATGCAGAGTTTCTGAGGCATCACAAATAGCCTAGACAAGATAATGTGTGTTCTGTAAAGTATTCAGATTCATCATAACGATGCGCCTCGTATAAAAACCTGACAGATGTGCATTTACTATTATTAATATTTCATTCAGAACAGATTGCCTTATCTCAGTGCTCTGTACCCATCAGGCTCTTGTGCTAATGGTTTTCCTCATTGTTTTGAAAGGGTCAGGAAACTAGTGTACCCTTCTTTGAATACAAACCCCTTTTGGGAGCAAAGTGCAAGAATAACCCCACCTATCCCTAGTAGAATGAAGTATTGGGCAAACCCCCTCCACCTCTTCATCTCAGTTTCTTTTTTAAATCATTTTTGTACAAAACATAAGTTTAAATTCTTTAAAACATTTTCTCTGACTTAGTTTTATATATACACATGAAGATTTACTGTATTTTCTTATCTTGCTGCATTTCTACCTAAAATCTTAGTATTTTCATAAATGTTATCAATTGTTTATATACTTCTACAATTGTTCTTAAATATCCTTTCTTCCAGATCCTTATATTTCTAAATATTCTGTTTAATAATTTTAATACATATTTTCTTAAAACCCTTCACAAGGTAATAATGTATTTCCCCCCTATTACACATTCTTGAATGTTCTTTATATGTTTGTTGTATTTAACCTTTTTTCCCCCCAGTCTTTGTACTGGAGGTAACTTTCTATTGGAGCCCACTCATTTTTTAATATTTTCTTCTGTTTGGTTTCTCAATTTTTGTGATAGAACATCTGCTGTTTTCATGTCCAGTATGCTTTGTAACCATTGCTCAATTTTGGGAATATCTTCATTTTTTCAGAGTTTTTCAAATTCTATTCTTGCAGTTGTTACCATATATAATATAATTCTCCAATATTTCTTATTAGTTTGGTTGTCCATTTCATCAAGTACATTTAATAAATATATTTCTGGGGTCATGGTGAATTAAATGTGAAAGATTTTTTCTATGTTTTCATGTATATCTTTCCAATATTTTCGTGCCTTTGGGCAGGTCGACCACATATGATATATTGTTCCAATCTGAGTGCCACATTTCCAACACCTTCCTGTTCCAGACTTATATATTCTTTGTATTTTTTCTGGCGTCATATACCATCTATGGAAGATTTTAAAATAGTTTTCTTTCAGGTTTTGTGCTGTTGTGAATTTCATAGTCCTTTTCCAACTCATTTCCCATTGATTCAACTGTATTGTATGTCCTATGTTCTGGGCCCATTTTATCATTACCTTTTTGACTGTTTCTTCTTCTTCATCATAGAGTAACAAATTCTTATACAACTTCACCATTAGATGTGGTGGATTCTCCAATAAAAGTTTAATTATTGGGTTTGTTTCTTTAACTGTTTCAAATCGCTGTAATTTCTAATCTATCTGAAATCTCTCATGGAGTTGTCGATAGGGAAACCAATTCAATTCCTTCTTTTTTAAGCTCTTCTCTCATTTTAATATTTAATCTTCCTGTTTCAACCACGCTAGCCAGAAATACATCCCCCATCCCCAACTGCAAATAACTTTCATTTGTTTCTAAGACCATTCAGCAATCCTATTATGCCCCAATCATGTTATCAGGAGCATGACCGAACTCATGTATCCCTGCTGCTGCTTTCCCTATCATTTTCCTGAAGCTTACTTGGGACTATTTTGACAAGGAGGACCAAGGAACCCTGGAAAACCTTTGGGTTCAGACCCTGCATGATGAGACATACATGTATTACGTAGCTAAGTGTATCATGTAGCTATGCCCCCCCCCCCAAAAAAAACCCCTCATTTGTAAATGCAGTAGTCTCCCCTCCTTATGAAAATTTTCATGTTGTTGGAGGGGGGAGATGTGCTAGAACATATCCAGTTATTCTCATGTAGCTGGACTTGCTTTGACAACCATCTGAAGACAATTCAGTGGGCTCTTGAAAGCAATCTGAGATGATGTCCTTGCAGGATATCTAGCTATGGAAAAAATGGTTGGATACATCTCCGTGCATCTTCCCAATCTCCAACTACATAGAAATGGCTGTGTTATTTACAAGGTGAGTTTTTAAGGGTGGAGGTATTTTGGTTGTTGTATGATCAGAAAAGAATTCTTACCTATACAACAACCGTAAAAGTGAGTTGTGGTCACACAGGTCCAACTTACGCCATCATAATTCATCACCAGGATGCCAGCCTGGGGTTTGGAATGTTCTTGCATCAGAATTTTGAGGCTTATCTTATTGTAAGTGACCTTGGGCCTGTTACCATGCTGTACACCCCCACTCCATGGTACAGTCTAATTGCTAAGAAATATTATTTAATTGGCAATATCATTTCTAATATAAAAACCACACACTTATGGCTGGAAAACCTGTGGACAAAAACTCTAGTTGGAAGCTGCATGCTAAGACAAGTGAACTCAGCATGACCAGTCATAAGTTCAAAAGGATTAGTCAGAAAGCCCTGGCACTGATGGGCTTCTGATAATCCCCTCAATGATCCAACCTTCAAGTACAATAGTGAATGAAACTGCCACAATGGAGCAACTGATGGTCATCAACCTGTAATCTCTTCCCACAGAAATTCTCCTTTGTTCCCTCACCTGCCTAGACATTAAGAGAATATCACAACTCCCATCAATGCTTTGTCACCTGAAGTTAAGACCATTAGTCTGTTCCAGAACCCTTTTGTTTACTCTGCCAGAGAGCAATGAGCATATTCCCCTTCAGGATGAGAAACAGGGTACTTAAACTCTGACTCCAAGCCTGGCAATTTGTAGTACCTTGGACATAGGCATGTCACTCTGTCCATTGGCTCCCCAGTTCTTGTACCTTGTACTGCCCTCAAACTCTTGTTTGAGCCATCTCACCTTGATCTTCTGCTTCTAGAGTGGTAATTATCATCCACTTCACCCTTGCTATCCAACCCTTCTCTCTTTTACCCTCACTTTGTGTGGTTCATGAGATTGCTTGATTGCTTGTGTGTGTTTGTGAATTCCCACAATGAAAGCATTCTTTTGAATCTCAATTGGTGTCCTACAGTTTGTACTAGTAAACACAGGTGAAAAAGTCCCATTGTTGCTCCCTCTTGCTGGTCTCCTTTGAGCTATAATTCCCCCACTTTTCTAAGGGGATTTTGGCACTGCTGGAGGACCTTTGGGGTAGCAGGCCTTATGTTGGGAGAAATAAACAAGGCTAGTGAAGGGCAACACCTGTGGCCTGAAGAGCAACACCTGTGGCCTGAAGTTAGAGAGAGACCAGAGATGGAAAGCACTGTAAAACCTTGACTTCAATAAAACTTGAAGGCAAATTAGAAAGCAAAGTTTCTTTGCTATTGTAAATTTAGATTAGGAATTTGTGGGCTTTCAGATCTTATTGGAGTACAATATTCATCATCCCTTCTTCACTATTTGGGTTGCAGTAAGAACTGCAGTCCAGCAACAACCTCTGGATGACCAGTCATCTATGCTGCAAAAGGAATCTCTCCAGTGGATCTACAGCATTATCCCATGGAACTTATTTATTATGATTTTTAAATTATCTTTAGCTGTTTTATCATATACAGAGTCCATACCCTAAGAAGCAACTAGAGCATTGACTGCTGTAATACCCAGTTCATGATGATAATGAAAAGACTGGATAATCACAGAACAGTAGAAGAAAGCACAGGAATGGAAGGCTGAGAGGGATTGCCAAGAAAGAGAACAATGCAATTTCTCCATGCAGCAGTACAATATAGCTAAGGGGGCGGAATGGGGTGGGTTGGGTTTAAGCAGCACTTTTCAATGCCAGAAAAAGATTGCCCAGTAAAAATTATTCAGTCATTAAACAGAGGAAGTAAATGTGTTGTCATTACATTTTTAGTAGCTATTGGGACCTTGCTGAACAGTGCTTCTAAAACAGCATGTTGAGAAGGACTTTTTTATTATTTATTTTTTAAAAAGGCTTTTATTCTGTAAATTCTGCCTGCCAAAAAAAGTAAAAAAAAAGTATGTTTGCTCTTCTCATAATCACTTCAAAGCAATCCTCAACCTTGCAATAAAGTAAATCCAAAGCAATTAGAGAGCGGATCTGTGCAGAAAGACCTAACTGTGTTTAGAGTATGTTTTCCTTTCTGCAAATTGGTTCTGCATGCATTTTCCTTGAAAAGTAGGATGTGTTTTTTCTTTCTTTCAAAGAAGTAAATTTGCTATGACAAATAGATATGCCATATCTCTAGAGTGAGATATTATATTGCTGTTTGCAAGCAAACCAATTCAGAATTGCCCTGGTAAACTCTTATAAATTGTAGCAAACAATAACAGAGATGGGACACACAAACACACACTCACAAAGAGAGAGAGAGAGAGAATCATCTGCAGTGTGCTCTGATAGTAACATGCCCTGTGCTACAAAATACTGTTCTTTTGCCACTTATTTATTTATTTTGAGAATCTCTTTACATTTTCTGCTCTGCCTCCCTCGTGGCCTCATTTTTTTCCTAGCCTGCCGAATGACATTTACATGAAAGCCCGTGAAATGTAAAACTGTTTCCTGCCTTGCCCCCACAATGCTTGTAGCTACAAGAGCAACAGAGCTGTACCAACCCAAGCTGTAGCTTAATTTCATTGTGATGCAAATAAATGTAACAATTAAGAATATAATTTCAGACAATGTCAGCAGCCTAATTACTTGTGTGGCTTGCCGCCAGTTAAGCGGTAGGTGAACTGGCTTGCATAATCCAGCACAGAGGTTTGATGCAAGATGGTTCATGCTCTGGAGCCTGTTAACATTTTGCTGAACTCTGCAGCAGTCATGCTGACTGTCCCAAGTGTGACTGGCAAAACAGAACCGGTCCCAGAAACAAACTGATGAAAGCCAAATCAACCTTGTGCTGCAAGGAAACAATCCACTATGGCAGAACTGCTGGTGGAGAGGATCTATGAACATTCTGTACAAAGAAGGTGAAAGTGTTGCCAGTTCAGGGTGGTAATGATTGCCATCATCATCATCATCATCATCGTCACCTTTTTTTCCTCCTCACTCTCATGACCAGAGATGTTACCTATTCACTGAACAGTGAATATTCAGAGAACTTTCAAAGAGCCTGCATCATTAAGCCAAGAGCTCCTTCTTGAAGAGTATTGTCTTGTAGCACCACTCCACATATTACTCATTTATTCCATAGAAAAGGAACTTCCACAGAAAGAGGGGGAGGGGAATGTTAATACCTGTGCAATATTGCCAAGGCATTTTTCTCCTGTTTGCACACAGAAACTGGAATGCTCTGATGAAATTATCACAGGCACATACAGCTTGGAAAAACTACCTTTTCAGACTGAAGCTCCCAAAATCTCCCAACCACTAGTTGAGGGACTAGGAGAGCTGTAATCCAAAACAAGTAACTTTTCTAATGTGTGCACTCAGTTTATATGCAAGCTGTATTCTACTTCCTATGGTGAATGCCAATATGGTACTAAATCAAAAAGAGAAGCACAAATCCCTACACCATCACAAATCTCACTTTGCCCGGTTAAGAGAGAGGAGTTCATTCAGCAAACATCATGCCATAATACATTGGGATTGTGCAGTGTAAATCTCTACCTGTGGAGTTAAACACTGATTGTGCTATGCAGCCCTTATACTGAATGGCAAAGCTGAACAGCTGAATGAATGCACATCCAAATTTGCAACTAAATGTCCATCAAGATGCACATGAGCATCACATGTTTTCTGCTGCTCCAGAGACCAGAACAAGGAGCAATGGATTCAAGCTGCAGGAAAGGAGATTCCACCTGAACCTCAGGAAGAACTTCCTGACAGTCAGGGCTGTCCGGCAATGGAATCTGCTGCCTCGGAGTGTAGTGGAGTCTCCTTCCTTGGAGGTTTTTAAGCAGAGGCTTGATGGCCATCTGTCGGGATTGATTTGACGGTGTTCCTGCATGGCAGGGGGTTGGACTGGATGGCCTGTGTGGTCTCTTCCAACTCTGAATTTCTATGATTCTATGATTCTATGTGAAGGAGCATCATATGCACATGCACATCTGCATGTGCAACAGTATTGTATGCAGCACTCCATACCCTGGACTGAGTACAGACATTCCACATCAGATAGAAATGTCCAAGTGCTGCCGTAAGGAAACTTACACATGCTTTGCCACCCAACCCACGAAATAACGAGATCGCAGACAGAGCTTGGGTTGAACTAGGGCAATTTATTAATATGCCTAATTAACATAAAGGGATGAATTAAACTTGAACTTGACCTTGAACTTGCATTTTATGACCTGAGGAGAAAGGGGGGTCAACTGTATCTTTGGACTAGGGTCAAGAGGCAGCTCCCGACCATCTCCCCTAGCCCATTGAGCGAGATACCGAGCCCCAAAGCCAACCGCTGAAGTTGCATGATGACTTTTGGCCAGTCCTTGTCTGGGAGGTGAGCCCCAAACTCCACCCCCCGCTGCATAGCAAGTGGGGTGATCCCAGGGCCCTCCTCAAGGATAGGATTTATCCTACACCCCGAAAAGGGGGTGCCATAGGTACACACCAAACCTTAAGACCCCCCCATGCCGGCCACAGATAAGGATAAGCGTCTGCTTAGTCCTTATCCCCCCATCCCCTCAAGATCAAGTCCAGCCCCCTTTGCAAATTGTTTAGGAAAATCTCATAGCCCTCGGGTTTGTTGAAAACGATGTCATTGTAAGGAATGTAGTAACCCAAGCCCCGTCTCAAGGCACAGCGAACCTCCTTGTTGTCCAATCTTTGGGCGCATTCGGGTCAGCACCCCCTCGCCATGTCCTTCTTGTACCAGTGCCTACCAAACACTACAAGTGTGAGGCCATGTGTCTTGGATGAACCGCACATCATGGATGGCCTGTATAACCAAGGCCTTTCCTTTCAACAGACCAAGGTCATTACCGCCCCGGTGAATGACCATCACATCAGGGGGAGGCACACCGCACTCCTGGAACAACAGAGGTAGCATGCCATGCCACCGCAGTCCCCTCTTTCCAAGCCAACGCATGAATGCCCGAGCACCCAGTCCCAGGTTCGGGCCCATATAACCACTACGAGCCTGCCGGTCAGCCCAGAGGATGAAACTGTGGCCGCAGATCCACACTCGCTTCCTCCCCTCCGCAGCAGGCCGATCTGGAAAGGAACTCAAAACGTTAAGGCAGATCAATTGGCCTGACATAGTGTTGTCAGCCTACGTGCTCATCTGTGCTGCAGTGAAGGCTGCCCCCCTGCGAAATGCATGTGTGCCAAAATTGACTCCCTGTATGCCCCATCGTAGCTGGGCCTTCTTTGAATGGTCCAGAATCGATACTTAGCGGGAGGAGTTGCGTCCACATGACCGCAAAGAGGCCCAGCATGTGTTCCCCTGCTAACGGTGTAAGTTCTAAGCGCCTTCAAGGACACAAGGTTGCATCAGCGCATACCCGTAAGATCACCATGAGGGCCCCTGCGTGGAACAAAAGAGCCTCATATGTTGAAGAACTCGCTATTTTCCCCACGTCACCCAACCCCTTCGGGTTCCTGGAAAAAGTGGGTGCCCACTATCACGAAAAGTGATTGCTTGACGCATCCCTCTATGATTTCACGTATCCTAAAATGACCTGAGGGGAGAGGCCTGCTTGCTTAAGGGCCACACGGACTTGCAAAATGCTGTCTACTGGGAGTGGCCCAGTGGCCGCCTCCCCGCCCCGACGGGAAGGGCCGCCGCTGCCGAGGGGGGCGTCCAATGCCAAAATCCCCTGCGCTCGCCACAGCAGGCTCCCCGCGGGGGGCGGATCCGCTGCCGCAGGCCGAGGGGGCCGAGACAGAAAGCCGCCGGACCACCCCTACTCACCTTCCCAGAGCGCGTGTCGGCGGCACAAAAGCTGCAGGAGATCCTCGCCCTTCGCTACCGCCCCCTGCCCTCGCCCTCGTTCCCCCGCCGCCACGGCCGCGCTGAGCAGCCGAGGCCCTACCCAAGCGGCCGCTGAGGCGGCCGCTGGTTCCTCCTTGCCCCCGGAGGGGCCTTCGGGACCGTTGTAGCACTGCAAGGAAGCGCCGCGAGGACCAGTCGAAAAGTCGCCCTTCGCCGCTCCCGTGACGAGTCCACCAGCCACCGACACGAGAAGGCCGGCCAGCCGACTCTGGGTCCCGGCGAAGAAGGAGGAGGAATGGGCCACCAGGCCTCCAAGGCGCCACGTGGCACCAACAACAAAAACAAACGCCCTCCTTCGCCTGGATCCAAAGAGAGGCCGAGAGAGAGGCGGTGCAGCCCTAAATACTACGCACAGCCCCGCCTCCTCCCGTCGGCCCCAGCAGCGCGATCTCTTCTCGTGGGAGGGCAGCAAATGCCGTCCCCCCCCGCCACTCGCGTTGCTCTGGCGGTGTAGGACGAAGAAGTTACCAGCAGAACTCTAGGATATGTACTTTTTAAAAAACTGTGTTAGGAGGTCACAAGATCATGCTATATAGTGTTGCAACCTCCACTGTTGTTGTGGCAACACACTACTGTCCTCAGTCATGCATTGTGGTGGGGTTTTTGCACATATCAGTGTATGCAAATAAAGTTCTTCCATGCAAGAAAAGCATCCTGATTGGCCCAGGGTACCTCCATGTTGGGGAGATCTACAGATGTACATCAGGACATACAAAGAACCATTCTCAAAAATCCGCTCTGCATTATTACTGGGAAAGTAGGAGTAGTAATAGGAAGTAGATATCTAGTCCCTCCTCATCTACTTTTAATGCTGAGGGTGGTGGAATTTCCAAGCCAGAGCCCCCAGAACTGCTCTTAAGGTGGGAGGGCTCAACTTTGGCAGGCAGTTTATTATTTCCTATTTCTCAGGTACTCACAGGAGAAGGGTACATTAACTTTCACATCTATTTTAACTGAAACATTCTTAGATAAAAACACAATAATAAGCATAATATGCACATAGACATGCCTTCAATATTTTCAGTGTAGCTTACTTCCAGGTATAACTTTCCACATTCTGGAAGGAGGGGGCTCATCAACAGATGTCTTAATAGTTCTTGGTACTTGATCATTTAGTACACTTCTAATAATGCCATAGGAGGTTCAAATGCAGAGGAATCTTGATGATTCCCTTTTGTCAGATTATTTTAGGAAGATTCAGGCATCCCTACCTAATCTTAGGGGAACCTTGACTTCACCACATCTCACTCCAGGGTCCATGCTCCAAACCATAATACTAACTCTCAATTTAATCTTCCGCCCAGAGTTGTTCTGAAACTCAGGCTGCAGTCCAAGACACAGTTGGAATGTAAATTACATAAGCCTTCATTCAAGCTCCATTTAATTTAATGGGAAGTCTGAACCAACAAACGCAAGATTGATTACACTGGGTAATAAGTAGACATGCCTAAGCTGCCCTTTGGAAAAAGGCAGATGCACAAAGAAAATAAATTGTTTGTGTGGGTAGATCTCTGATTGTTGGTCCATCTAGTCCAGGGTTATCTATTCTAACTGCCAACGAACACAGTGAGCCATTTGACTCTCAAGTAAATGTCCCTTTCCAGACCTGTTATTTGAAATCTTTTAAGCAGAAGTTCGAGAGATTAAACTTAGGTATCCAAAGAATTCTCCATCCTCATTAAGTGATACTGAGACCAAGATGTCAAGTTTTTTGTTTGTTTTGGTTTTGGTTCTTTGGTTGTTTAATGTGGTTTCTGTCATTTTCTGCACAATATGCTTGCTGTAAAATTACAGTCTGTATATGAGATTAATGTCTCTTTTTCCTCTTTGCAAACTTTTTCCTCTAAGCATACACATACTGCAATCACTGATCACAAAGATCCAAACGACCCATTTATCACTATCACTTTTACTATAAGGCAACAGTAATCTCATTTTCCAATGACCCCCATGTTACAGAAATGTGCAAAAACCACTTGTAAAAAGGCACACATTTTCCCCAAGATGAACAACAACCACAAAGCCTGCCATCTCCTGGCAGCTCACATCAAGAAGAATTTCTTTCAAGTTGTCCCATTTATTGGACAGTAAACAAGTCAGGATTTACATCCTTACCAGGATGCAGTAATACATATTTTATATAAACCTTTATTTTGTACTCTATGGAAAAAGTCAGTATATGAAACCTGAAAATACTCTGAAATGGGTGTTCTTATAACTAAAGTATTGGGTCCATATATTAAGAGTGTATTTCCAAAGTGGAGGCTCTACTTCACCAGTGGTTCCACAATTCCAATTAAGTGAGAGCAGGGATGAGAGAATTTTGCTTGGTTCATAATAATAATAAGATAGCACATTATCACTTTCTGAAACAATATGGAAACTGAGCAAAATTATCTCTAGAAGAGATGAAAAAAGTTTAGCATGCAAAGTAAAACAAGACATACATTGTAAAATGCTGTGAATATTAAAGGTAATATGTTTGATTAAGATGCTAATGTGTCAATAACCCTTTAATTCAGGAAGGTCTTGTATATTTTAAAATTAAATGCCATGTTTCCCTAGTAGGCCAACTGATAATGATAATGAGTACCTTTTACTTTCCCTTTTCAACTAAATGGCAAATGTGAATTCTACAACTTGGATGGTTTTTAATTACTTTGAAGTTTTTTTGCAATTAATAATCTATTTTTATCAGTAACTGAAAATGAAAAAAAGAGACTTTTACAGAGGAGTGGGGGGATGACAATAGGCAGTGATTACTCTCAATAGAAAATGACAAGCTTATAGCTCTCAAGTGGAACTGCAAGTGTCTCTTTGCAGATGCTGCTGAACCAGCTAATATTAGCCATTAGCACCTGATCACAGGGAAACAATCATCCTCAGTTAAGGGAAGAACTGAAGGAGGGGGTGAGTGTTTAATAGGCATGCCCTTGTGCTAGAAAAATACAGAGATGGACCTTTCGAGTTTTCATGGATGAAAATAATGGGGACATGTCCTAACAGCTTATGAAGTACAAGAGGAAAATAATAACTGGAGAGAAAGATTCACAGAACTACAAAACTCTTCCAAAAGAGTCTACAGTGGCTGGCATCTTGTTAGTGATAAGGTCACCTTATGCCTGCATATGTCTCCTTTTTGTCATTGTGGAGGTTGATATTCTCTTCCATCCTCCACAACAACAAAAAGACCTCCCCCTCTATTCACATGGACTCATCCTTCAGCCACTGCAGCCAATGTGTGGCTGGTGGGGAGGGGTAGGACTGGAGAAACAGACTGGCAATGTCTCTGTAGACAGATGAAAAATGGTAATATCATCCATTGAAACCTCTACCAGATTGGTAGATGACGGGAATGCAGAGGATTTAGCATATTTTGATTTCAGTAAGGCCTTGTACAGGTCTCTGCATGATATTCTTGCAAACAAGCTAGTAAAATGTGGGTTTGATAATGCTGTTATTAGGTGAATTTGTAATTGGTTGACTGACTAAACTCAAAGGGAACCCACTAATGGCTTCTCTTCATGCTGGAAAGAAGTGACTAGTGGGGTGCCACAGGGGTCTGTCCTGCTCCCAGTGCTATTCAATATCTTTATCAATGATTTTGATGAGAGAATAGAGGGCATTATTATCAAATTTGCAGATGACACCAAATTAGGAGGGGTAGATAATACCCCAGAGGACAGGATCAATGCAAAATGACCTTGACAGATTAGAGAGCTGGGCTGAAACTAATAAATGAATTTCAACAGGGAGAACTGTAAGGTACTACACTTAGGCAGAAAAAATGAAATGCACAGGTATAGGATGGGTGACACCTGGCTTGACCACAGTACAAGCTGAACATGAGTCAACAATGTGATGTAGCAGCTAAAAAAGACAATGCAATTGTAGGCTGTATCAATAGGAGTGTAGTGCCTAGGTCAAGGAAACTAAAAGTACCACAACCAAGAAACTAAAAGTACCACTTTGGTTAGACTTTGGCCCGTTTCACATGGGGTTTAAAAAATGGTGTAGATTGACCTCCACAGAGGTCGTCTACACCGTTACGCGAATTGGGGTGGATTACTTGCAAGTAAATCCACACGCCAATCCGCGGTTGGGCGCCTGCAAGTGGCGGCACCACGTGCTTTTGAAAAACCACATTTTATGTGGTTTTTCAAAGGCATGGGGTGTCCAGCCCCGTCCAGCCCCGTCGCAGCGCCTGTATCGATTTACAGACGCGCGAAAGTGCATCCCTGCAGATTGGGCAGGGGGCGGGATTTCCGGATGGCGAGCTTCTCTGATTGGCGGAGAAGCTCCGTCAGTCAAAACCCACCATTTTCAGCGCTGCCAAGCGCCGAGGACGCCACGGGACACTGCTGCATGTAGAGCAGCAAAATGCGCTGCTCCGCATGGCGACAGAACAAGGTAAGCCCCGTTTTGGTATGGCTTGCCCCGTTCCACCGTCCGCATGTGAAAAGGGCCTTTATCTGGAATACTATGTCTAGTTCTGGCCAACACAATTCAAGAAACATATTGGCAAGCTAGAATGTGTCCAGAGGAGGGCAACCAAAATGGTCAAAGACTGTAAACCATGTCCTATGAGGAGTAGCTTAGGAAGCCGGGTTTGTTTAATCTGGAGAAGAAAAGATTAAGAGGTGACATGAAAGCCATGTTTAAATATCTAAAGGTTATGCCATATGGAGGATGGAGTAAGCTTGTTTTCTGCTGCTTCAGAGACGATGACATGGAGCAATGGCTTCAAGCTACAGGAAAAGAGATTTTACCTAAACATAAGAAAGAAATTCGTAAAGATGAGAGCAGTTTGACACTGGAATGCTCTGCCTCAGAGTGTGATGGAGTCTCCTTCTTGGCAGGTTTTTAAGCAGAGGGTGGATAGTCATCTGTCAGGAGTGCTTTGATTGTGTGTTCCTGGGTATTTGCTGGAGGCTCAAGGGTTCATGGAGTGGTGAATCTAGTCCAGGTTTTAGTCCAGACTTCAAAGGAGATATCCAAGATACTGAACCCTTCAATAAGCTCAACACCTTTGGTAGATCCTTTAAAATATGGACTAATATCTAGAATGGATCCACTATGCCACTGATATCAGGCATAGTAGGTGATTCTCTGTGTTTTAGAACAAGAGCTTTTGTTTCTAAGTAGAGCAACAGATGAGTAGCAAGTCAAATATAAAAATAATAATTTAAAAGTATAAAAAAACAGTGCTAGATAGCCTAGAATCAAGGCTATTTCTTTCTGGAGGGTAATTGTGCCTAAGCCCTGTGAAGCACTGTCCAAAATGGGCTAATATCACTTACGCAACCACATTGACAACACTGAAGCAATAGGGTGGTTTCATGGTAATGCAATGCTGCACAAAGTGGTCCCTAGCCTGCTGCTAGTCTCAGGTCATCAGCTGCTGGTCCATAGTGAGTTTCCAGAAAAGAAAGAAATAGTTGTAGCCCAGGGATACTTGTCCTTGATACTTAGGGGAAAAAAAATTGCCAGTTCCTCAAATAACATAACCTGAGAAGCAGAGCTCTAATCAGCATTTCGGAAGTATAATGAATAACCTTCTACATGTATATCACTGACTCGGGAGAGGGGCTTTCCAGACAGACAACATGGCATTCATACTTTAGGCCAGGGTCAGCCCAAGATCTGCCTGAGCAGAGCATCAAACTGCACTCCCACTACTTCCAGCCAAGATGCTGGCGCATCTGGTAGCCTGCATCGCTGGCTCAGGACTACCATTACAGACTCCTAGGGATAACATCTCCTGGGGGACCTTTGGTTCCCCCAAAGAAACTCCTCCTTAGCAGGTATGGGGAGCAGAGCAGCTCACAAGTCCAGAATCACCCCAGTGCCGGTGGAGAAGGAGTGGAGGTACCAGTGCAAATGGGACGGGCATGGAGCCAATGCGACGGGCTCACAGCCAGATTTTCCGACTAGGGCCAGCAAGAACCTTTTTTAAAAAAGAAGGATCAAAGAGAATATCCAGCTGAATCGAACGAAGTAGAAGAGAAGAAAGACTTTTGAAAGATTCAAAGACTGACCTTGTGCTTGGTGTGAAGGCTGATCAGAGAAGATGGTGGAGCGCAGAGGACCTGTGGCAATGAAGCAGACCCAGGCTTGTAATGGCAGATGTGATGAGGCTCGGCAACTCTGGTGAGCAAGAAGAGATCTCCCCCCGGGTATATGGTGATGGAACTTCCCTCCCCTTTTTTAATTGAGCACCCATTTTACTGTTAAAAGTTTGATGGGAAAGTTATTTTGTTGAACTTTGGGTGCTCGGCATTGATCTTCTGAGGTTCGCGGGAAAGGGGAAAGCAGAAGATAGGTGAGTTATGGCTGATTGAAGTGAAGAAGCAGAGAGACACAGAAAATACAAGCTTGAAAGGGGTGGGAAATATGATGAAAACTGTGTCTTTCTGAGGATATGATTCCTGCTTTGTTTCTATCTATGAGATGTATGGTTTGATGAGAGAATCCTTTTTTTGATATATTCTTTTTTTCCCCTGGAGACACTATTGGATCATAGACTTTGGATTAGCCTCGAGAAGAGAGGTAAAAAGTTTAAAGTGACAGGGATCAGAAATTTTAAGGATTGGAAACAGGACCTTAAAGAATAATCAACTGTAAGCAGTATTAAGTGGCTAAGTACTAATAAAATAGACTGAGTTTTCCTTCCTTTTTTTATGACTGAACTATAGAAGAAACTATGATAAACATGTAAATAACAAAGACAAAATAATTGCCCAGAGAAATTTGCAAACTAAATGGATTATAATTTTGAACTATTGAATGGATGGATTGATAGACTGATTGGTTTTGATCTTTGAGTTGGATTAGCCTAAGGAAGAGAGGTGAAGAAATCAAGAGAGAATTTTACTGACTATGATGGAATCTGGTTTGAAATAGAATATAGAAAATGAAAATTAGAAGTGTTAACATCTGATATTAATTGCTAACAATGAAATATGTATGTATGTATGTATATAAATATAATTTTTCTCTCTTTTTCTTCTTAGGATTTAAATGAGTTGAAATGAAATAGAATACAAATTGGAATTACATTAATTAATTGAATTATATAAGCTAAAAATGTGGGAACAGTAAATTCTTTTGGAACTCTTTTCTTTTCAATAGGTTACAAATGAAATAGATTGTTAGAAATCTAAGTCTGTATTTTACAATCAATAGAGTTTATAAGAACTATAATAATTTAGTACATCACTATAAATAAATTGATTGAGTTTTAGATTCAATTTTGAGATTGTATATGAAATTGAACTCAGAAATTGGACTTTTTGGATGTTGGGACCATTTTCAGAAGGGAGCAGTAAAGTAAGGTATGGCTACAGGTCAAAAGAAAACAACACAGACACAAATTCAACCACAAGTGCAGGAAAGAAAGGATCTGTCGGTTCTAAAACAATGGAAGTGAATAGGCTCTTGGAGGAATTTCAAAAAATGAGGACTGATATGATGGAAGAATTAAAAGCAACAAGAATAGAGATAAGAACAACTAGAACAGAAATAAAACAAGATTTGAAAAAAAAAGTTGAACATTTGAAACAGAGTCTACAGAAACTTACCACAGATCTAATGACAATAGATCAAAAAGTGGAAGATGTCCTGGAAAAAAAATCAAAAACTGGAAAATCAGATGGAGCATATGAATAAAGAACAACTAAAAAAACAAACAAAGAGACTATAATGAAATTGGAAATTCGTCAAAGAAGCATATATTTGAAGTTAAGAGGTCTCCCGGAACAAAAAGAGTAAATCTTACACCAAAGAGTTACAGATATTTTAGCACCATATATAGGTCAAAGAAAAGGGAGATTTGAATATGAAATAGACAAGATCTTTAGAATTGAATCGACAGTGGCAAAACGGAAAAACTTACCCCAAGATATTGTGGTTTACTTCACCAGGGAAAAGATTCGGGACTTAATTATGGAGCAAAACTATAAAGAAAAGTTAATCGTGGATGAGATTGAAATCAAAATTTTTAAGGACATACTGCCAAGTGTGATAAGAAGCAGAAGAGAGTATACATTTTTGACAAGGATTTTGCAATCTCTGGAAATAAGATACAGATGGGAGATACCAGAACGTATTTCCTTCCTTTTTTGAGGGCAGGAGAATAAAGATAAGCCCTGTTCAACAAGCAACAGAATTCCAAGAGAAATACCTGAAAACTGGTTTAAAGACAGCAAGAGCTGAAGCCAAAAAGAGGCCAGAAAAAACAGTAGGATCAAAACAGACGGGAGCAGCAGCGGCAGATGAATCTAGTCTAGTCTAGTCAGAACCAGTAGAACCAGAAGAGAAAAAGAAAAAAGGGAAGTAAAGAAAAGAAAGCAGAAAATATGACGATAATTGCATGGAATGTACGAGGAATCAACTCACAAACAAAGCGAAGACAGATTTTCCATCACTTATAGAAAGATTAAGACCTCAAATTACTGTTCTACAAGAGACTCATATAAAGAAAAACCAAGAAAAATATTTGTATAATTCTAAACTAGGTCAATGTTTTGCGTCCTCATACTCAAAGAAGAAAAAGGGAATCGCAATTTAAGTGGATAAAGATATTCAAGCCAAGGAGGCTTTCAAAGATGAAGAATGGAGAATATTGGGAGTAGAATTTTTGAAGAATGCTAAAAGAATCTTATTGATTGGAGTCTATGTCCCAAATGAAAACAAAGCTGATTTTTATACGAAATTGAGAGAAAAAATATCAATATATGAGTATGAAGACTGGATCCTTGTGGGAGATTGGAATGAAGTTCAGAACATTAAATTAGACAAAACAACCTCCCAGATGAATGAAGAACAAATAAAGAAAGGAAAATTGCCAAAAAAATTCTTTGAAATGTGTGAAGGACTAACTGTTATAGATATTTGGAGGACTACCCATCCAAATGATAAAGATTTTACCTTCTTCTCTGAAGCACGTCAATCTTGGTCTCAAATTGATATGATTTTCATCTCAAAACACTTATTAGCTGAAGTAAGCAAAACGGAAATAATATCAAAGGTTATCTCTGATCATCACCCACTGATGTTGCAAATGCAAGATAAGAATCAACAATTTCAGTGGAGATTGAATGACAGTCTACTTAATGATGAAGAGATAGTTAAAAAAAAGTGAAAGAGGTTTTAAAGTTTTATTTTGAAGAAAATATAAGGGGAGAAATGAAGATGAAAACGATCTGGGATGCATCAAAAGCAGTAATGTGAGGGGTTTTTTATACAGCAGCGACAAATCCAAAATAAAAAAAAAGGCAAGAGAAGTATCAAGCTTCAAGAGAAAGAAAAAGGACTTAAGTCAAACCCACTTCAAAAATCATTGCAACAGGAGATTAAGAAAATACAGAAAGAAATGGCAATAATTACAACTGAAGATATAGAGAAAAAGATGAAACAGATGAAACTGACTCAATTTGAACAAGCAAATAAAATTGGGAAATGGTTAGCATACAAACTCAAGAAAAGGAAGGAAAGGAATATAATTGCAGAATTGAAGCACAGCAAGAAGTTGATTACTCAGCATGAAAAAACAAAACAAAAATTTGAAGAATACTTTGGTAAATTATTTTATTAAACAAAATCTCCTCACCAATATGAGAAAAATCTATCTGAATTTTTTCAAAAAATAAAGATCCCTAAAATATCATTGGAAGCACAGAATCAGTTGAATAAATCAATAACACCTTCTGAAATTGAAGAGGCTATAAAAGATTTGAAAGTTGACAAGGCACCAGGACGGGATGGCTTTAAGGTGTTATATTACAACAAATTTACAAAAGAACTGATTCATCCAATTCACGCAACTCTGGAAGAAACAGAGACTGAAATCTTGGGGAGAATCAAATATTGTATTGATATCTAAAGAGAGGAAAGACAAAAAGAAGTTAAAAATTATCAACCAATCTCCTTGTTAAATATAGACCACAAAATTTTTGCGGCAGCGTTGTCAAAATGGCTGAGAGATATATTACAGGATAAGATTCAAGAAGGCCAAACAGGCTTTCTCCTTGGTAGATATATGAGAAGTAATGTAAGAACAATTTTAGATGTAATTGAGTATTATGATAAAAACCCAGGGAAGAAAGCAGCACTTATCTTTCTAGATGCAGAAAAGGCAGTTGGCAATGTTTCTTGGGCATTTATACATCAGGTACTTAGAGAATATGACTTGGGAGAAGACTTTTGTAAATGGATTGAGATGATTTATCAAGAACAATCTGCGAGGCTAATAATAAATGGAGATACTTCAACGAGCTTTCCAATAAACAAAGGAGTGCGGCAAAGGTGCCCATTATCACCATTACTATTTATAGCTGTTTTGGAAGTATTGTTGAATATAATAAATGAGGATTCACAGATAAGAGGTTTGAAAATAAGAAAAAAAGAATTGAAGTTAAAAGCTTTCGCAGATGATGTAATTATATTCCTGGAGGATCCACAAGAATCAATTCAAGTGCTGATGGAAACTCTGCAGAGATATGGACAAGTGGCAGGATACAAGATAAACAAGGAAAAGACAATGATGATGACACTAAATATGACTGAAAAAAGAGCAAACCATCTGGATGTCAATTAACTAAGGCCCTTTCCACACACGGAGGAAGCCACGTCCAAAAACACGCCAAAACGGAGCTTACCTGGAGCCGTCACAACGTGGAGCAGCGTGAGTTCATTGCTCCACACGTGGCGGCATCCTGCAGAGTCCCGCGGTGTCCAAAATGGCGGCTTCCAGCTGGCGGAGGCTCTCTGCCAACCAGAGAAGCTCGCCAGCCGGAAGCCCACCCCCCGGCCAGTCTGCAGGCGTGCACTTGCGTGCACCTGCAAATCCACACTGGGCACTGCGTTGGGGCTGCACGGGGCTGCATGCCCGTGCTTTTTAAAAACCACAAGACAAGTGGTTTTCAAAAAGCATGCGCCGCTGCCACTTCCGGTCGCCCCTGCATGGATTGGAGTGTGGAACTACATAGAAGTAGTCCACCCCAATCTACGTTATGGTGTAGACGGCCTCCATCAGAGGTCACTCTACACCGTTTTTTAACTCCGTGTGGAAAGGGCCTAAGAAAACAAAATATTTAGGAATTATTATAATGAAAAAGAACCAAGAGCTATTTGACAACAACTATTTGAAGACATGGAAAGAGATTAAAAATGATATGGAGAAATGGAATAATTTAAATTTATCTCTCCTGAGAAGAATAAATACCTTTAAAATGTCTTTGTTGCCCAAACTCATGTTCTTTTTTCAGAATTAACCAATAATAGGAAGAGAGAAGGTATTCAAGGAATGGGAAAAGGATCTTCAAAAATTTATCTGGAAGGGGAAAAAGCCAAGAATAACACTCAAAACATTATAGGATGCAAAAGAGAGAGGAGGATTTGATCTACCATCATTAAAATTTTATTATTACGCCTGTTGTTTAGATTGGATTAAAGACTGGATTCAGTTAGAGAAAACAACTATAAAAGAATTGGAAGAAACAAATAACAGATTTGGATGGCATGGATATTTATGTTATGATAGATTAGCGGCGAATAAAGAGTAACAACCATTGTATCCAGAAGACACTGTTAAAGGTTTGGCTACAAATAAAGCGGAAATATTACACAAAACTTCCAATATGGCCTTCACCTCAAGAAGCATATAAAATTACTCCAACAAAACAAGGAAATCTACTAACATATCAAGGTATATTAAAATGGGAGGAGGATAAACCAAGAATGCGAACAGCAGAAGAATTAAAGGCTGATGGACACAAGTTAAACTGGTTCCCATGGCGACAACTTAAAGAAAGATTAAAAATGGATCAAAAATTGTATGGATTTGAGAGAAAAGAGAATGAATTAGATTCATTGACGAAGGGAAATCAAAAGAAGAGAATTTCTAAGTTTTACAAATTATTGTTGACAGGAGAAATGGAACCAGATATAATCAAAGATACAATGGTTAGATGGGCCCAGAATGTGGGACATCCAATTGAATTAGAAGCTTGGGAGAAAGCATGGAAAACTGATATAAAATTTACACCAAATTTAAATTTAAGAGAAAATGTTTATAAAATGCTTCATAGATGGTATAAGATCCCAGAAAGATTAAAAAATATAACTAAAAATGGCGATGTGTTGGAAATGTGATGAAAAGGTTGGGTCCTTTTTTCATACGTGGAGGACCTGTAGGAGGGCAAAAAAAAAAAAAATGGAAGGGGATACATGATGAAATTCAAAGAATCTGTAAAGTAAATTTTGAAATGATGCTGGAATTTTGTTTGTTGAATATGTTAGGGCAACAATGGGAGATAAGAAATCACCAGAAGATATTGTTATATCTGATAACAGCAGCAAGGTTGACATATGCGCAATATTGGAAAGAAAAGAAAGACGTTGACTTAGAAGAGTGGAAACTAAAGGTTCTGGATATGGCAGAGACAGAAATATTAGCATTTTCTTTGAAAAACAAACCTATCCAGAACTTTGGAAAGAGAATGGAAACAAGTTTTCAATTGGTTAAAAAACATAAATGTATAAGAAATTTAAGAAAGAAATGAATGTAATTGTTCCTCTCCTCTGTAAATGTAAACAAAATAGATTCAACTGGAGAACAAAAATATGGAAGTGTGGGGGGAGTGGGATATTTTTGACAAGGATGTATATCCACTCTATTTTTACAAATTGCACCCCTGACCCAGCCAAATCAAAAGATATAGTACCTAAACTAGCCAAGTTATTTGTCATATGAGACAGAAAATCCCACAAGCACCTCTTCCCTCCACTGGCAGTTAAAAACATAATGAAAAGTAGAAGAATAACTAAAAATTTACTGCTCTTTCATGAAACCCCAAACTTGTGGTGGCTGCTTAATGGTAGGTTGGAGTCTGCTTTAGGCTCAACAGCTCTTCCTTAGGAGCATTAGCTTCAAAACATTTCTTGCACTACAACTCCCAGAATCCCCCAGCCACTTATTAAGCTAGCAGGAAAAATTGGGAATTGTAGTTCCCCAAAGTAACATTTCCATTTTAGATACAAGGCACTGATTAGCCATTTAGATACACACATACACACACACATTTACTTTAATCAGTGGCTTCTGACCCCGTTCAGAATACTGTATACACAAAAGAAGGTTAAAAAAAAGAATCTCTCATTTGATATTGTTTGATAGATGATTCCCATTGGATAGTTAATACTGTTTCCTTGTTTTCTTTTCATGGAACATGCTACCATCAATACTCTGATAGGAAAGTTTGAGCATGAAGATTCCTGTTCCAGGCCATTTCTGTACTATACTCTTATAGCGTGATTATTGCACTTTCAACATCCTGTGGAATCCTGGGGTTTGCAGTTTCCGGAGGGGACGGCTGGCTTCTCTCAAAACTGCAAACCCCAGGATTCCATAGGATGTTGAAAGTGGAATAATCACACTATAAGAGTGTAGTGCGGAAATGGCCCCAGTTGTGAATATTTGCACTAACAACCCTTATGCTCAAAGTAGCTCTGTAGTTTTACAATATGGGCAGTGGTGACTGGTTATTTCTATGTCAGTAGAAGGCTGCATCTGGGTTTTCATTTGAACTTTAAAATAGCTATCCAAGATATTGAATCTTAGATTATGCCTTTAAGCTTCAGACCAAAACCCGGGGCAGATTCACTATCCTACCAGGCATAAAAGCAACTAGCCGCCGCTGAATATAGGTCATATTTTACGGAATTTGTAGTTGAAAGGCAATGAGAGATCCTCAGGTAAAACAGTAATGTATTTCAATGTGCAAGGCATGATTGCCGCTTACCATGAACATAAGGATCCTTCCATTATTAATGAGCACAGAGCACTAACATTGTGCTTCTCATCTTTTGGCTGCTTTACAATAATTAATGCCATTTTCTGATGCTTTCTTCTACTCCTTCTATGAAAAGAAAATGCAGAAGCTCAAACCAAATTTGTTTCTGAATATTTTTTTGACTGTGCGGGAAGCATGTTTATAATTTTTCACAGTGATAAAGAGCTACTTTGACAAATTTACCTCAGGGTCCTATGTGAAGAGCTCAGTGGAAAGAACGGCTCTTTAAAAACTGCTTCACACAGCCGGTTTGCCATGCGTTTCTCACAGTCCCTAATGCCTCTATACTAGCTCTAGGGTGAAACAAGTAGATGTTGCTGTGGGGCTTACTCAAGTTTTCAAAATATCTCAGCAGTTTGTAAAATGAGAACAGAAATTCAAAAATATTTCACCCTCTACTTATTTCTCACCCAGAAATTCATTCCAACAGCAACATTTCTGGGCCAATTTTTGTTTGTTAAATAATATTCACTCGATGGTATTTATCCAAGGAAAAGTGTTATTCAACATACTATCCTATAGGGTCCATATATGTTAAAGCAAATGTCCCAGATGAGGGTACCTATCAACAAGCAGAGGGACTGCACACAGTTTGATGAATGACCTACAATAAAGGAAAGGTATATTGGAGCACCTTTGAGACTGTCTGAGACAATGAAAGTTGTAGCATAAGCTTTTGCAGACTGAGTCTATTTCATCAGATTCAAGTCTTCATTAGATACAAGTCTAAGTAGGCTCAGTGTAAGAAAGGTTATGCCACAACTTTCATTGGCCCTTTTCACACGGGGCAATTAAAACGGGGCAGTGCGACCTCTAATGGAGGTCGTCTACACCATGGAGTGAATTGGGGCAGACTACTTTAGAGTAGTTCAACACCTCAATCCGCTCTGAAGCAACCGGAAGTGGTGGCGCCACGTGTTTTTTAAATACATCTTTTAAGAGGTTTTTAAAAAGCATGGAGTGTGCAGCCCCATGCAGCCCCGTCACAGCACCCCGGTGTAGATTTGCAGGTGCGCGCAAGTGCATGCCTGCAGATCTGCCGGGGGTGGGCTTCCGGCTGGCGAGCTTCTCTGGTTGGTGGAGAGCCTCCACCAGCCGTAAGCCACCATTTTGGATGCCGCAGGATGCCGCAGGAGTGTGGAGCAGTGAACTCGCGCTGCTCCGTGTGGTGACAGACTTACCCGGCTGCCGGTAAGCTCTGTTTCAGTGTGTTTCCCCCGTTTCTCCCTCCACGTGTGAAAAGGGCTATTCTCTCAGGTAATCTGAAAGATGCCACAGTATCCCTTTGTATTCTGATCTAGACTAAAACAGTTGTGATGTTGAATTTCATAATAATGGAGTTAAGTGAATAAGTGAGTATCATTATAATATTTTAAAAAGCTCTAAATTATATTGTTAGCCCTTACTAGAGCAGAGACATTGAATCTATTGGATTTATCTATGTGTTGACTTGCCATTCAGCAATTGATTTAAGAGGTTTACTTTGACTTACTTTGGGATCAGGGCCGCATTAGGGTTTTCATAGGCCCTAGGCCTATGTATTTGACTCCCTGCCTCACCTCTATGTACCACTAGGGATATATATATATATATATATATATATATATATATGTATATAGTGTTTTCATAGGACCTTTTTTTGTTTTGTTCTGTTAGTCTTCTTTTTGTAAGCTCCAAAAGTTAGGCCCTGGCCATTGTGCCTAAAGTGCCTAATGGATTAAGCAGCCCTGCTTGAGGCTAACCAAGAGGAATTCAGTCTAGTTGTTCCTTTTCCCTGATCTCTTTCTATATTTTGGATATTCAATGGTGCCTTGTGGAATCCTGGGGACTGGAATTCCATGAGATGTTTAAAATTATCTGCTAGACAATTGTATTGCCGTGCAACTAAAGAAAACAAAGCACTTTGCCAAACTCAAATTTCATGGTTCCGTAGGATGAAGTTTTGGCACTTAAAGTGGCATCAGACTGCTATAATTGTGCAGTGTGGATTACCCCGATCTAGAGACTAGGACTAAGGCTCTTTCCACATGGCATTTGCCATGCCAAAAGGTGCCTGGAGTGTCGTGCAATTGTGAGGAGCAATCTGCACGACGCATCCACAATCATGCAATGCTCCAGGTGCCGGCAGGCACCGATCGCACACCTTTTCATTTTTGACTGGAAGCCGAAAATGGTGCATGATAGCGCATTGCTCCAGGGCCCCACACTCAGTTACCTGGTGTGCGGAACCGCCAGAGCTGCGCCGGTCACACTTCCTGCCCCAGCACAGCCTGGGAAACTCCTAGGCTGCACTGCAGAAGGAAGAGGCAGGTTCTCGTGCGAGCAGGCAGCTCATGCAGAGCTGAAGCAGCAGGGATGCAAGAGCCTCTCACCAGTACCGGAAAAGGGTAAAGTGCAGAAAGGGCCTAAGAGCAATGGAATCAAACTACAGGAAAAGAGATTCCACTTAAGCCTCAGGAAGAACTTCCTGACAGTCAGAGCTGTTCAGCAGTGGAATATGCTGCCTCAGAGTGTGGTAGAGTCTCCTTCTTTGGAGGTTTTTAAGTAGAGGCTGGATGAGAGTGCTTTGATGTGTGTTCCTGCATGGCAGGGGTTGGACTGGATGGCCCCATGGTTTCTTTCAGCTCTATGATTCTATGATTCTATAAGAAAGGCTTTTTGAAAATGTTACTTTCTATCAGCTATTACAATTACCTGTTTACAGGTCCTATTCTTTTCCTCCACTCCTTTCCCAATCCAAGTCATTGGCTAGCAAATCTTTATGAATGACATTTACATCTTCAGAGATGAGCTTACTCTTCCTCAGAATAAATTCACAGAGTAGGAAGATCCTTTTGCACTTCAATGTAAGTATGTCCTCTTGAATCTAGCCAAACGCCTATCAAGTCCCATATCTTGTTTCCCATTGGGGATCTCCAGATACCAATGGGATGTACGGAGCCAGGACATGAGTGCAACGGAACCTTTCCTTTCATGCTTCCCAACAGCTCACATATATGTTGGGAATGGCAACCTTTGCATGCTTTAATTAACTGGCTAGTTAGTTTACCTGTCTATTGTAGGCATAGAGGAGACAGCCTAGAGTAAACTTCCTGTTGTTTGGTCAACACCCACTTCCCCTTGCATGTTCTCTTCCTCTCCCCTTTTGTTCTTCAGCTTCCCTGCAAGCATGTGGTCTTTGATCCTCCAGCAAACATGCTTTCTTGTAAGCATGTGAGTTCTTATTTTCATCTTACCTTTCTTCAAGAATTTGAACCTGTGCAAACCATGCACAAGATAATGTGAGTAAATCCTCTTTTCAAATTTTTAACCAAACTGTTTGTGCTTATTTTGAGCTAGATAAAATGCACCTGGGGTGGAGATGATGAAGTGGGGCTGGTAATCTGTTCCGTTTGTGCATTTACTAAATACTCTGCTGATTGGGAGACTTATTACTAAAAAAATCTCTCAGTTCCCCAACAATATAGAGGAATGTAAAGTCGAAGGCTTTCACAGCCGGAATCCATAGGTTGTTTTCGGGTTTTCCGGGCTTTGAGGCTGTGTTCTATTAGTATTTTCTCCTGACGTTTTGCCTGCATCTGTGGCTGGCATCTTCAAAGGATCCTCTGAAGATGCCAGCCACAGATGCAGGTGAAACATCAGGAGAAAATACTAATAGAACATGGCCTCAAAGCCTGGAAAACCTACAACAACCTATAATATAGAGGGACTCCATCTCCAAAACTGGATACAAGTAGAACTGATACAACTAGGAACATGCATTTGTCTAATTCTTTTTGTAAAAAAATTGTGCAACATATTTTTTAAAATTAAAGCTTCTAGGAATCTAAGGATATTATTTAGTCTCTAAATATACATGATTCTAACTGTTTTAACCTATTATATTGTTTAATATAAGCACCAGAGTAGTACAGTGGTTAGTTTATTAGGTGAGAACTCCAGGACTCCAGCATGGAGGACTCCTTGGTCTCCTGGGAGACCCACCAGGTGACTCTGGGCAAGTCAAGTCACAAGCTCAGCCTTAGAAGAAGGCAGTGCCAAACCTTCTCTGAACAAATTTTGCCAGGAAACCTTAGGATAGGGTTGAAGTGGGAGCCAACCTGAAGGCATCAAACAACAAACAAAATTGTTTAACATGTGAGCTACCATTTGATATTTTAACATTTTAAATTACTTTGAATTGTTTATACCACCCTTAGATCTTTGGACACAGAGTCAGATATAAATATTTTAATAAATAATAAATGAAATAATTCCTTTTTAAAGATGTCGAAGTTGGTAGCCATCACATCATTTTTGGGTAGTGAAATCCCTTCTATCTCTGTCTTGAATCTTGAACCATTCAACATCACTGCATGACTCCCAAGTTCAGAAATATGAAACGAAGCGGGGGGGAAGCTTCTCTTTATCCTCTTCCTCAACACTATGGATGAAAAATTCATTTACAACAATGAAAGTAAGGGCTGATAAATGACCTGGGGGAGGCATATTTTCCTTTATTCATCCTGAGCTCTCCCTCCACCCCACCTCCCCAAAAAATCCTACCTCTGGTGCTCTTCGTTCTTTTTTTTTGTTCTTTTTGAAAGGATAAACATCTACAAAAACTAATCCAGAAAGCACATATGTAGACTACAGAGGTGTTGTATAAAAGTATCCATACATTCTTTGACTACTACTGGCAAAACTTCTTATTTGGAGACATAAGAAAACAGGGCCTTTTGAAATCTCCTAAAAAATTGTCAAGGAAGAAGTGGATCACAGAACTCTTTGTTGCCACGTAGATGTTGTACACTGTTGCCAAATATACAGCTACAAAGGACTGTTGTATAGGTGTTATACCCTGAAATGCAATTGCACTTCAAGATATACTGTCAGGGAGCAAGCAGTAAAGAAGCAGCACTCACTTTCTTCTAAAAGCGACTATTTCAGCTGCCAGCAAGAGAGAAGTGATTCTAAGAAAATAAAAGGGATACCGCTCGGAATGAAGCATATAGCTGTCATAGTTCCAGTTGCTTTTGTTTTAGGGAGCTCATTTGCTATGCGGATAAGAAAACAGCACTGTTCTCCGTGATGGGCAGGAGAACATACTCAGCCGCTCTTGACAAAATGGGGACATAAGAAGGGCTTTCGATTAGGGTGCTTGGCCTGCAGGTGTAATTCTTTGCAAATTTCATTCTCAAAGGAAACAACAAGTAATTTTAGCCATTTTCTTCCCTCTGTGAGAAAGTCTTTGAAAACTGCACAGTTCAAAGGCTGTTCTCAGCTTGGGATGGGGTCTCCAGAAAACTTGCATATGAGTTTTTTAAAAAAATGCATAGAAATATTTTCTGCATTGTAAATGCTTTTTCCTGCACAGAAAATGCTGCAGTTATAGACTTACTTTGTGCAGAACATGATTTTTTTAATGCGGAGAATGCAGCATTTTGAGCATAGAAATATTATTTGCTTCCCAGAAAATTTATTTCATGTGCCAATGATAACGCTCTTCTCTATGCAAAAAAGCCTCTGTGCAAATTTTGCAGAGACTAATTCCCAAACTGTGACAATTCACATATATCCAGGATTCTCTTTGCTGACATTTGAGAAACACATTATTTGACTGTATTTTCCAATATTTTCAATTATTCTCTCCATCCCTCACAGCCTGCTAAGGCTCATGACAGTAGCGCCCAGGTGGATATTTTTAAAAAAATATGTAGTTAAACGTACAA
Organism: Ctenosaura bakeri; assembly: GCA_948474755.1. Lineage (NCBI taxonomy): Eukaryota > Metazoa > Chordata > Lepidosauria > Squamata > Iguanidae > Ctenosaura > Ctenosaura bakeri. The sequence continues at coordinate 110,217 of CAOLHI010001507.1, forward strand.
CTTACTATTACAGTTATTTGCTATTATAGTTAACATGATTGTGGAGAGGGATGTGTTGTTTTTTTCTTTTGCTGATTTTGCAGCCTGGTCTTTCTTGGAGTGGGGAGGTAAGACCTGTGCCTAAATTCTGTAAAAGGCATTGCAAATGAGAATTACTCTTTACAATACAATTTTTTAAAAAATAAGCATAACTTCAAAAGGCAGTGCTTCCAATAACAGCAAACTGTGAATGTCATATATTTCTTTTGTGTTGAATACATGATTATGGATATATTCCAGTTATTTTTTATTTTTTTTAAAAAAAACTATGCTGGAGGAAAGATGACTAGTTCTGGTAGCTCTATCTACATTTTTGTCATTTTGTTGACATGAAGACATGACAGTCACCCATTACGCTTCTTCTGCATATGCTTGGCCCTTGAGGCAAGAAACACATGAATTCTTTATTGTGCTCTATTTAAGTGTCCAAAGATTAGCATATTTCTCCACCTTTATAAATTATACAGTTTTTAGCTTCTCTCTCACTCAACAAAAACATATATTGCCTTTGATTTTCCAGCATGATGAATGTCTGACAGGCTCCCAAGGCATATCAGGAACATGGCCTAATATACTGTCCAGCAAAACAGATTGTGTTGTCTGAGTCTTTAAAGTGAGACCTGAACTGGCCTCACCATCTCCTATATAATTCAATTTATTGCCCTGGGGGGAAAACAACAATAATATAGCTATAATACATTGCACTAGCCTAGTCCTTGGGGAAGTGAATCTACTCCCGTCTCCCAAACTGGTTGATAACATATTTAAATGCCAGTCACTAATCCAGTGTTGCTCCTTCCTTCGAGAGCTGCTTTATTGAACACTGTAATTGCCTGGATGGTGTTTTTCATTTCTGTAGCTATTGCTGTTAATTAAATATTCCACAAAAAAGCTGTTTTTGACATTTCTTGCTGCTTTCTTGAAATCTGACACGATAGGCACTCTGTACATTTCTACCTGCTGCTTTCTGCTGATAGCCTTGTCCACAATCCAAATCCTCAAAAAAAGAGGGGGAAAAAACATGTTAAGGAACTGTATCTATTCAATGGGAAGAGCAGACTTTCCACTGCTGCAGCAATATTTGAAGGGAATCTTGCTGAAACAGACATATGTAGCAGGGCTTGTACTTCCCCATTGCTAGGGGAAAAAAATTCACACAACCAAACATAAGGACTAAAATCTACACCAGTGCATATAATCTGCCTGTCAGGATTTCAAGTGTTTAGTGTATGGTAGTCATCCTAGATGATGATGATGATGATGATGTTGATGATCATCATCATCATCATTTTTCTTCCAAAATTGGAACTCAAGGTAGCTTACAATATAAAAACACAATACAGCTAAAAATACACAAAAAAGTGGGCATTAGAATGAGATGGTGATGATGATGATGATGATCTTTATTTAACTATTAGATTTAACTACTGACAGTATTAAAATGATTTAAAACTATACTTTAAAAGATAAAATACCTTTAAAAGATAAAGAGCAATTCAAACAGTTCAAACAATACAGTACTCTCAAACCATTCTTTAAGAACTTTCCAATTTAAAAGCCTTCCCATATACGTTAAAAAGTCTTTTCCTGGCAAGGAATGGGGAGCAGGGAAGGGGCCATTCTAGCCTCTCTAGGGAGGAAGGGCCACAGTCTGGGGGCTGCCATTGAGAAGGCCCTCTCTCACATCCATGCCAACCATGCTTGTGAGGGTGGTGGGAATAAGAGAAAGGCCTTTCCTGATGTCAGATCCTGGCTTATATAGAGAGCTATGGTCTGGCAGATAGCCTGGGCCTGAACCATATAGGGCTTAAAGGTGATAACCAGCATTTTTGAATTGTGCCCAAAAACAAACAGTCAGCCAGTGGCACTGTTTTAAGTGGGGAATATTAACAGGGGAGTATATCCAGTCTTGCAGGCCAGGGTATTGCCAGAGTACTAAAAGTATTTTTTAGACTACAGCTCCCAGAATTCTACATCCACACTAAGGAGTTTGGAAGATATGCCTGGGAAATTTTGGGATCTGTCCTATCCAATGACCAAAATCTTATTATTGAAATATGCATTGTTAATGCCCATGTATGTTAACACAGTATGAAAACCAATGTGCCAGTGTGATGCTGTGTGATGCTGTGGATAGAGTATAAGAATAGGAAAAGGATAAGCTGCATCCAGATTCAAATCCACTTTCAGCCCTGACCTTCACTGGGTGACTTTGGACCAGTGACTATCTCTCAGTATAACCTTCTTCACAAGGTTGTTGTGGAGAAAATGGGATAATCATGCATGCTGCAATAGGCTCCATGGATGGAGAGCAAAACAAATCTCTCATAAATAACTCTTAACAGTAGCTTCCATGTAAGTAAAATGATAAAAATATTGGACTAAAAATGATAACAAAACCATACATCCCTGGGTGAGATCAGAGATGTGGTTCCAACCAAGAGCCTTAAATAGCAAAGGTGTAAACAAAAAAATTGTTACTTTACAGTAGAAGCATCTTTTCCCATTACCTTTGAGTGCAGATAAACAAAGTGACCTCACAAAATCACTTCACTAAGCTGAAATGGGGGCAGGAGTGTTAAGACATTCATAAGAAAGTGGAAGATGCCAAGTTCTTATCCTCTGCCAATGCTCTGCCAAGATGAATGGTGAGGCCTAACTGTTAAAAAACCCATGCCATCCAACCTAGAGCTGTATAATAATGTTCTGTGAACCAGACAGGAACCCTAGGCAATTTCTTTTGATAAAAAAAAAAAAGCTTTACAAAAGACCAGTCACCATAATGCTGATCCAGTTCCACATATTAGCTGAGATCATGTATGATACAATGTACACAGGCAGAACCACACTACATCTCTACTCTCAAACCTCCTTGTTTGACTTACGATTTAGCTCATGCAGCTCTCTCCCCTTGGCCAGTTAGCGGCTGGTGGAGGGGGGTGATTGGAGATGTCTCTGGCTACATGCCAGTAGCCAGACGCAGGCTGATGATAACATCTGGTGAGATCCACCAGGGGCCTCTGAAAGTCTCAGCAATCTGTGTCTGGCTTTGGGGGCATAGGTGTTTTTCAAGCCCCACATCTCCATCAGCCACTGAATGGCCAATGAGGGGGGCTACAGTGGCTAAACAATGAGTCTGGAGGAAGGCTTTGATGATTGTGAAGGGGAGAAGAGAACACCAATGTCTGCAATGACCAAGAAAGAAAGAAAGAAAGAAAGAAAGAAAGAAAGAAAGAAAGAAAGAAAGAAAGAAAGAAAGAGGTGTAAGGTGGACTGCCATTGACTGAAGATGAAGGTAAATCCTTGTTATACAGCCCAGAACTGAGTCTGAAGATAAGAGATTTATCTGGAATAGATACAGGGAATCATTTGTGTCTGATGTCAGCCAAAGTTTTATTGATAGTGCTGGCCTGCTTAGATATTAATAGAGCATTTCTAATACACAAATCACATAAATAAAAGTTCTGAATATAGATGCAAATCTTTGCTCTCAAATTATCCATATAATCTCCCTGTGCTGCTTCTTTCCTTACAATTGCCCCTCATACGACAACGGCAAGTGCTGTGGGAGTGGAGAGGCAGGGAGAGACCGTGCTAGTTTTCTTGTAAAAGTTGTTAAATGGATTATAAAGCACAAGCATGTGTGCTGAAATTGTTGTGTACATGTTTATTATTACATTGCCTTAATATAGCCCTTAAAAAAATACTTTCAGCTATGAAGCTTTAAAAAAATCCATCCCAAATAACAGATGCTTGGATGTTGAGGACACAAGCAGCTTTAGTATCAACATAGGCAGGGGAGTTTCCTAACGGGAACAGTGTTATCATCAGAGAAGACACAGATGCAGACTGAGGGAGTCCTTTCAGTCAAGTAAAAAATGGCCCATCTCCATATATTCATTTGGAAAATATTCCCACAATTCTTTATAACATGTAATTTGTCAGAAAGATATTGTCACATAATTGTTGTGTCAGGGAAGCTAGTCTTGCCTGGTGCATTGCAGCACAGAAGGGAAGCAATAAAGTGATGAAAGCATTAGGCTATAATGAAGAGACTCTGGTGCAGACTGATGCTTAAGCATGGAGTTCATCAGGTCAGTCATATTTTTTCATTCTAATGTACCTCAGAGAGTTGTTGCAAAGGGAAAATGGAATGTGAAGGAGAAGAGCCACGAACAGCCTACTGAACCCACTGGAGGAAAAGCACAATGCAAATGAAATAAAAATGATCAGGCTGCTAATATAATATTACATAATATTTACAACTAGCATATTTACCTGGCGTTGCCTGGGGTTTTCATTTTCCTTTTAAGAACTCAGCAAACTGTATTCTCCATTTCCTGTAACTTTACTCCATATTTCCCAATACAATCTGTATTCAGAGTTATTTACATACACAGTTTGGGTTCATGAGGAAGTACATTGTCCTCCTCCTTACTGCTAGGCCTCATGTCTATGGCAACCAGCCTATTTCTGTACCTGCAAATTTTCCCCATATTCCACAATCCAATCTTTATTCAGAGTTGTTAACATTCAGAGATTAGATTCCTGCGGGAATACGCGGTCTTCCTCCTTGCTGCTAGGCCTCGTCTCCATAGCAACCAGCCTATTCCAGTACCTGTAACTTTTCTCCATAGTCCCCAATCCAATTTGTGTTGTCTGGCAATGCTGATGTACTGGCTTTTTATTTTTTATTTTTTTTATTTTTTTGCTTTCTGTTGAATTTGTGCAATAGCTTTATTTTTTTTGGAAGTATTTTTTGTTTTGAATTTCAACTTGAAGAGTCCTCACATATGGAGCCTATACAATCTACTGTGTGAGGCTAGAAGACCTTGTAACTATGTTGTGTATGTCACTTTAATTTTTCTCACATATGGCTGCCAAATGTTTTCTGGCATCCTTATTGATGGTAAGGCCTCATTTCCACGCAACCGGCCTGAGGCCCAAGAGCTCTCTGGCTGAGAATTCTGAAGACCCCTCCCTGAACTGCCCACCTCAGGATTCCATAGAATCTTTGAAGCCAGCCAATCATATGAGGTCTTCTCACCTCACACAGCCAATCATATGAGGTCTTTGCCCGCCTGACACAGACAAACTCACAGACAAACATTGACTTTTATATAGTAGATATATCTATAATGTGTAATTTTATTAGATAATAAAGATAATGATGTCTACATGATCAAGACTGAGAAGCCTGGTAATTCTGAATTCCTGAACACTTGGAGACTTCTTAATCCAGGTACCGTGTGATTAGAAGACAAGGATATAAAAAATATACTTAAATTTTCTTGACCTCAACAAAAAAAGAATATCGACATATCAAGATATTTTATGCTTTGAAGTTGGCTGCAAAAAGTATGACTGTTGGTGAATTTTGGACTCTGCTAACATATCAAGACATCTTGCTTTTGGTGACTTTTTGTTTTTGCCTTTTAGAAGGTTCAGATTTTGGCACAAAAAGTTCAGTTTTGCAGAAGTCGTTACACAAAAGACATTGCATTTTGTGCAAAACCATTGTATTTTGTGCACAGAAAAAAAGGAGGGTTTTGCACAAGAATTTTTGATGAAGTTTTCACATAAATGTCCTGAAATGTAAAAAATCATAGAAATTTTGGTACAGTTTTTTTTAATAATCTCACAGAGTAGGGGAATTTTCAGCATTTTCCTTCCTCAATGGAAAAATGAAACAGGGATTTTTCTACATTCCTGGTGGAAGACCCTTTTAGACTTCTGAGTTCTTGCCACAGGAAAGGAGAACTTTTGTGTGTGGCCCCCATTTTGAACGGCTGAGGAGGTCCCTCATCTAACAGCCAAGTCTATGTGGCACAGACTGGAGTGGAGAGGAGAAAAAAAAAAACACAGCATGTCCCAACTGAAATGATGCCCAGTTGAACATATAACCTAAGAAACTTTAAAATGAAATGCTAATGAATAAAATACAAAATGAAAGTGAAGTACAATGCATCAAGGTCAGTCAGTAAGCACTTTTATAAGACAGAAGAAATACCTGTTTAAAAAGTACAACATGGAAGGAAGTCATTAGAAAAGAGCCACACATAGCAGATTGGTAGCCCGGCTTCTGCAAATTTCACAGTTCAAAGGGGAGCCAATCTCCTCACATGTTTAATGAAAGCCTCATAATTAGCAGGAAGAACGGTTCTTGAAATGTAAGATGCATTGATTTCATAAGTAAAATTGTACTTAAATCCCTCCCATTGTAATCAATGGGTTTATTGGAACAATATTGTACATATTTACTCATTAGTAGGACACATTGTGAGGGCTTAACCTCAAAGGGTGTGCTTAGGGTTGCAGCTGAAAAGTGTTAAGTATTGACTGGATCCTAACCATCATACAAAATTCACTTATCTAGTGCTAAGACTTTATACAGCACAAACTGCTGAGGGAAAATATCTTTCCCAAGATAAAGGAGCTGAATTCAATTGAATATGGTAAACCATAAAGGATAATACTATCTAATGTTAACTTAGTGATACAACCCAGAGTAAAAATATATCCATAAAAGGAAAAAAGTGAATAAGATAGTCTCAACGACTATAAAAGAGCCACATCTCTCCAGCCAACCACTCCTCAAAGAAAACAGTTCAAATCTATTCTTTCATTTAAATCCCTATGGAGTCTAATGTATGCAAAGCATGGATACAAAAGATTTCTTGGCAAAGTAACATTGTATTGAGATCAGTCAAATTGTAGTTTTGATTTTTGACAAAAATCTTCCTTGATAGTTAAAGGTTTATGTCTGTGTCTTTATGTACATCTTGTTCTGAGTGTCAAAATGGAATGACATTTGTACCAAGGAAGAGGTGCTATTGTCATTTCTTCTCCTGATCTTAGTTCTGACAGACCCAATCTACCTGAGATCCTCGTGACTGTTGCAACTAATCAGGTTCCTGAACTGATTTTCCCCATTATTTACACAAAGGGTTCCCAGATTTCAGGTCCTGGCACTGAGTCTCAGGCCCTGGTCCTTCTTTTCCAGTCCTCAGGCTGAAGGGAGAAATCTCAGGGCAAGAACACTGTCTTTAAGAATGGGTGTATATGCACATTGGCTTGTTTTTTTAATTTGAATGGCATGATGGTTGATACATAACATTATCCTTGACAATATCATGTGGTGGTGGATCATTCCTAGATCTCTGGTTTTGCATCTGGGATAGTCTTGGCTTGGAAACCCTAACTGTTGGTGGAGGGAGAGACTTGAAGCCAGTTCAAGACTAGTCTTGCTTTGGTCTGATTTAGTTGGGACTACCAACAGGACTTAGAGACAACTGTCACAATATCCATACAGAAAATGTTCCAGATTTGAAACAGGATACTTTTCTCATTCCTCTTTGAACAAATCTTGCCAAGAAAACTCCATGATACTTACACCTTAGGGTCACCATAACCTGGAAATGACTTGAAGGCACACAACAATTTATCTCCTTTATTCCATATTCCAGATTATACAAGGAGATCACCTATACTCCTTCTGTATGTAGCTTGGAATTATGCTTCTGCATACCAGTTGCTGAGCAGGTAGACTACTTTTCTCATCTCAGTTTCCCTAAGCAGCTGGTGAGCCACTGTGGGGAAGAGAATGATGAACTACATTCAGTCTGCTCTGGCAGGGCTCTTTTTGTGTTCTTTTCTGACTTTGGGAGATGTGGCATACTTTCAGCCTAATCATATGTGAAGCACAAGGCATATTCCAAAGGCAGAAAGCCCAAGGGACAATAGTAGCATTGGCAGTCAAGCCAGAATCTCAGGGGGACAAGGACAAGGACTGAACCACGGAACACCATGTTCAGCTAAAGTTTATAGTTCCTAAATCTTTGGCTTGATATGGAAGCAGGAAGAGGCACAGAACCTCCACAGATGCAAAAATGACACAAGGATTATTATTTTGTAGTCAAAAAAGGCCTGAAAAGGAGGCTTGTGAGGAGCCTGGAGGATATCTAACTGGTAAAATGCCTTTTTAATGCAAAAGTCTCTGGTTCTGTCTCTGGTACTCTCATGTAGGGCTATCTGAAACTCTAGAAGAGCACTAGTCTGACTTGGTATAAGGAAACATCCTATGTCCCTAAAAGTCAAATAGAAGCACATTGGAAGCAGTGACTAGATTGGTGTTCTCTTGAACAACCAAACCAAACTAAACTAACCCAAACTAAACCAAACCAAACCAAACCAAACCAAAGGTCTTGCACTTTTATAAGCGTTTCACTAGAACTTGCAAAAGTCCCACTGATTCATCTTGAGACAATCCAACAAGGACTTACTTGTTGTCCCTCCAGGTTACCAATAGTGAGAGCCCCTCTGCTGCTCATTGTACATCTAAAATGAATAATTAGGATTAGCTATACTCCATCCTTGAGTCATCCCCCTTTCAGCAAAGAAATATAGGCTCCATAGTCATATGAATCACCTGATTCACTGAGACTTGTCACCATGCTGGCTAGGAATTCTGGGGATCACAGCTCAAAAAGTACCTTTACTTAAGCTCTGGTTTTACTTTCTTCATTGTGTCACTGGGAGCACATTGAAGCAAATATTTAGAACTGTGAGCCTGGAGGAGTCAGAGTGTATGGAGTGTGCAGAGCTGCATTTCTAAGGAAGTATAAAATAATGGTATAGACAAAGTTCCAGGACTCAAGAGGCAAGAAAGAAAAGGAGCCATCTCATACCTTGTTTCTGCCTCAAAGCTATACTTTAAATTGGAGCACACTTAACCCTGGGGAATGCATATAACTTTTACTTTGTCAGCATTTTTTTTTCTTTGGGTGAAAAACAGAAAACAATCATACCAGTTGTGAGTCAGTTTTGATTATATCAGTTACTGCAAAGGACAGAGGAAGGGAGAGAGAAAGAGAGGGAGATGAAAACATTCTTATTTGTACCCATTTCTTAATAATTAATTCCCTCATTTCTTTTGGTTGGTTTTGGGGTTTGTTGCTTGCATTTTCCTGTGATGAACCTGTTTGGGGGTTTGAATTTGTAAGCGACAGATTTTGCAAACAGAAAGCTTATTTCTCTGCATTATAGATGAAAGAGTCAAAGGAGAAGGCAACATATCCCAGTGATGTTATGGTAAGAGAGTTGTTTTTCAAACTGAAGAGCCCCAGGCAACCCACTCACTTTCATTCTGTAGCATAAGAGAGAGTCCTTGCTTTTGTCATAAATTTCTGACACCTGAAAAAGGCTCAGATCCATAGCTTGAAAGCCTGTTACTTCAGAATAGGCTGTCCACTCTCCCATTTCCTATATGGAAGATGGCCATATGTACCCATACATAGCTATTGCAAGAGCAAGAAAGTATAATCCAGCTCCCTTAAAATGAGCAGAACTTCTGCCATTGATTCAGTGGGACTTGCATTTATTTAAATGCTATGAAATTTATAAGTAAAACAATCTTCAAAATGGTTTTTTGGCTGGCTAGCTGGCTGGCTATAGTGCTTCTACTCTGAAGAGAGATTCAGGGGGTTGAGTGTAGGATATGACTTCTGGGGAGTCAGAGGCTTTGATCACTGAAGGTTTCTCTGTGTAGCATTTGTGGATCCTCCTTCCCACACAGCTCATTAACCATGGTTCCCCAGCTCTCTGCACGGTGTTTCAGGAGATTAAGGTGGATGTCATGGAGTGGATGAGACAACTTTGGAGAGAACCTGGGCCAGGAAGCTGTCACCAGCCCAGTTACCTGCTCTTAAATCTGGATTCAGTCCATTAAGTTCAATGGCCCTTACTCCCAGGTAAGTGCATATGGCAGGGTGGGCCATACCAGCAAGACCTTTATTTTATTTTTTTAAAACATCTACATCCTTTGCTGGAAAAAATGCTCCCCAAATTCCTCATGCCCAGAAATCTCCCAGAGTGGAAGGTTTGCACTGAGTCAGATATGAGTTCCCCTTACCCTTCACATCATAAGCAGATCTTCAGTCACTTTGGGCATTGATTTTATTTACTTTCATATTTATGCTTATTTTAGGCCTAATGAAGCATACCTTCCAACATTTCACAGATGCAAAGTGGGACACGTGTAGCTATCCAGCAAAAGACTGTAGTCAAGATGGCAAAAACTATTAATGAAGAAGAATGCACAAGCTAGCAGAGGCTATAGCACATTGTTTTTCCCTAGAGGGAAGCACAGTATTCCAACCCCTCCTCTCTGCTTCCCTCTGCAGAGTTAATTGAGTACAAACTACTTACTGCATTTTGAACTCAGTTTCTAGCAACTGAAGTAAGCTAAAGACAAAGGGTTAAGTCAAAGGAAGAGAGAGAAACTGAGACATTTTAAAACTATCTGACCAAATGGGATGAAAGAGGATTAATTGGGACTGTCCTACCAAATTGGGATAGTTGGAGGATATAGTCAAGCCAGCACAGTATAGTTGAGGAGTTGTTTTTCCTTCCCTTGCTGTCCTTCTATCCCGAGTCTATAGACTTGCAGCTTGGCAATAACTGCTAAAATATATTAGATGTTGTGATGTAAGTATGAATGAAGAGTAACTGTCAGAGATATTCAGCAACTATTACCATATAATTTAATGGATAGGAAGGCAGGATGTGGGATAATGTACTGTGTTGGAAGAAAGCGTGGGAATGTGATAGTCCTGTAAATCACAATTGAGTTTCCGGGAATGTGACAATTTTTTTTCAGCTATAGATTAATTTCCTGAAAGGTGACTCATCAGCTTGGTCTTATGGAAGTTGCTGGATAAGTTCTTATTGATACCTGGGATGAATACAAAAATGACTCTGTCACAAAATGTATATGTTTAGACATCATGTCTCCTTGCTGTCTTTTGCTGCCCAAAGGACATTCAACACTACCAAATGCATTCACGAAATCAAAAAGCCACATTTTAGTTTAACAGCAAGGTGTGCAACAACACACACTTGCTTTATAGCAGAGCCTCTAAAACAATGTGCATGTTCTAAAACATGAAAACTACCACAAAACTACCAAATTGTAGTGGAGCAGCAATTTTAAACCAAAAATCAGTGTTCTGGTACCAGTAAGAGAGTGTAGTCCTCAATGAGGAGGGTGCCCACCACACTCAGGAAGTTGCCGAATCCTGCTCATCACTGAAAGGCCGTGGGACTTTCTAGTGTTCTATACACAGATCTTTTGAAGAAGCAAGGATAGAGAATGGGACCTTCTATGTACAAAGCAGGTGGTCTGCTACTAAGCTATGTACCTCCCATCACCTCCTATCACTACCCTGAAAATATTTTGGTCAGACGTTCACAAAAGTTTTCCATGCTTTGTATTGCATCTGTTACCACAAAATGTGCATGACTCGAGGCCTGCAAGAGGGGTGTAACCTTACAGGATCTTTTACACCTGTATGTACTAGTACTAGTGCAGGGGAAAACCAGCCGGAGATCCAAAAGTAAGCTTATTTGTTTTATTATGGAAATTAACAATCACATACAAACACACAAGGTCCAAGCAGTCTTGCAATCACACAAGGCTAACTGACGGAAAAGGGAGGAAACATTTGGATAGTGAGAGTTCAGGGAAATGTGGGTGATATTTACCTATCCAGAAGTAAAGAGACAAGATGCTTTGGCTCAGACCAAGGGTCCAAGGGTAGTACAAGAACAGGAATTGAAGCAGCAGAGTGATGACCAGCATGCCAAAGTATTAGAGGCTATCTGGCTCAGAACCAGGGTTTAAATATTCTTTCTTTGCTCTGAAGAGGAAGGTGTTAATGGCTCTCTGGCAGACTAGACAGTGGGGTTTGGAAACAGCTAATGGCCTTAACATTTGTTGATACAGGAACTGATGGGAATCATGATAGCTCCTTAATGGTGGGATAAGTGAGGGGACAAAAAGAGACTTTCAGTGGACAAAGGGAGAAGGTTGAAGGCAATAGTCATTCTATGGAAGCAGTTTTGGGTGCTATTGTTTCTAAAAGTTGAGTTGTTGAGGGACATCTGCAAGTTTTGTCCAGAGTTTCCCAGGCTATGACCTAACCATTCCCTGAGGTCCCATTCTGACCTAGTTTTGCAATGGATATGTGTAGCCAGGTCCTCTTTGTCAGCAAGGTTTCTAGTCATAGCAGGATACAATTTATATTTCATAACAATTAAATATTTTGCCAATTAAACCATATCATGGAGTAGGGGTGTACAGCCTGGTAACACATCTAAATCTAAGTCAGCATAATGTAGCATATCCTGTGGGCTGGGTCATGTCAAACCAATGACCACACTTGCAGGTATAAAAGCATGCAAAGATATGGTGATGCAGTGGGTCAGGAAATGAGTCACTGAGCCCTTCTCCCCTGCTCATGTTCCTGCTCTTCTCCACCTATCTCTCTCTCTCTTACACACATTCCAACCTCCAGTGGCTATTTTTCTCCCAATGGGGCTTAATTTTAATCTTGGAGTCCCAAACAGAGAAAAGCAGTCAAAGGGCTCCCTTATCCCTTCTCTTCATACATTTTCTTACCTTTATGAAGTTGCAATACCACCACTGCAGACTTCTTAGGTGGTGTGGCTCTTTCCAAAATACAGGTCTACTGCCACTGTGTTGAGTTTGATCCTCTTGCATACATGGACACAGACTAACATGAGATGACTATAAATTCCCTTTCACCTGTAGCCAAGGCTAGCATTCTAAACCAAAATTCAGATGCTTACATTATACTCTTCCTGAGGCATGAAGAGTTTGCCACGGGTGCACAGATTTAATAATTATAGCTGTTCTTTTTCTGGTCCTTGTTTAGTACTTTAATCTCTGTAATTAAAGCATCTAGCTGCCATAGTGATAAGCACCACAGAAATACACACTGTATAATCAAACTGGTTATTAGCACTCTGAATAATGGCTGAGGAACTAGACACAGAACTTTCTCTAATATTTGAAAGGAAAGTTAAATCCCTTCTGAGCATGAGGGTGAAGTAGTCAAGATCCATGGGTAGTACTATCTGAAAGAGTTTTTCCTCTGGTGACTAAGAGAAATGTGTTATTTACAAAACCAGATGATACCAAGGGGGGGGGTTAAGCTGGTTTGACAGTTCTATAAGGGGCAATTTAAACAACTGAAGTAGTGTCACATAGGGCTTGATATTTCCCTAGTCCAGGGCATTCAAGATATTTTGGGCTACAACCCCCATATCTTCTACCATTGGCCAGTGGATGTTCTAAGAACTAAAGTGCAAGGCTTCCCTACATGAACATATCTACTTAAATCTGACAAAAATGTTCTACTTTGTCAAAAAGGATACCTTTCAACACACATCAGAATAGATGACTACAGTGGAGTCTTCTGTGTTTTTGTTGTTGGTTTGGGCAGGCAGTCAAAGAATAATGACTACTGCATATGACTTATCAAATACTACAATACAAATATAACAAAACATTACAACTGTAAAATCTTATCTAATGTTAATTGGCATTGCATGCCAAATATAATCATGCCTTTCAAACTTATTTGAGCAGACATAATATTTTCTTGAGTATTTTTGGTATTGAATGAAGCTCCATCAATTATATGAGCAGCTGACACATAGCTTGTCCACTGCTAGGATTCTTCTTCCTCTTCAGTGCTGAACTACAAGAAACCGGGGACATGTTTTAAACCATTAAAAACTAACTTGTGCTTCTAGTTATCCAGAGAATCTACTGTAAAGCAAAAGGTTATGTTAAACATCCCAAAATACCAAAAGAAGAGGAAGAAGAGTGGGATATCCAAATTTATTGGCCTTAGTAAGAAGTAGAGGATTGTTCAGTCCATCAGAGGCTGATCTATAACTTCCAGCATTTTTTATCCGTTTGCTATGCTGGCTTGGGCTACTTAGGCCCTTTTCACGTGGGGTTAAAAAAACAGTGTAGAGCAACCTCCGCGGAGGTCGTCTACACCGTTATGCAAATTGGGGTGGATTACTCTCGAGTAATTCCATGCTGCAATCCACGGTCGGGTGCCCGCAAGTGGTGGCACCGCGTGCTTTTGAAAAACCACGGGGCGTCCAGCCCCATGCAGCCCCGTCGCAGCACCCGTATGGATTTACAGACACGTGAAAGGGCGTTCCTGCAGATCAGGCAGGGGGCAGGATTTCCGGCTGGTGAGCTTCTCTGATTGGTGGAGAGGCTCCGCCAGTCAAAATCCACCATTTTGGGCACTGCCAGGTGCCAAGGACGCCGTGGGATGCTGCTGCATGTAGAGCAGCGAAATGCTCTGCTCCGCGCGGCGACGGAACGAGGTAAGCCCACGTTTTAGCATGGCTTTCCCCGTTTCCCCGCCCGTGTGTGGAAAGGGCCTTAGAGTTGCATTCTAGCAACATCTGGAAGGCCACATAATTTTCACCTTTTGCCTAAATCTAATTCCTAGTCCAAAAAAGTAGATCCAGTGAATTAATTGCTAAATGATAAACCAACATTTATGTGCAGTGGGTCCACTTTATCCATGGAATCATGATCTGTGAATTAAACCTACCATGGATTCAAATGTACACAATATTATACATTTGAATCTGTGGTGGGGAAAACACTAGCTGCCTGCATATCTGAGGAGGTGGGGTTCCTTCATAAGGTAGAAGCAAGCACTGGCAGGGCTCACTGCCACCTCCACTGCTGCCCTACATGATTTTTAATAGGGGCTTATAAGCCTCGCCTCACACTCACAGTTTCCCTGCAAGTTTCACAAGGCTAACTTGAGCATGCACTTTTTCTGGTACACATGGGGAATCCTGAAACCAAACCCCCCACAGATATGGCATGTCCACTTCAACTCTAGCAGCAGAGGACTGCCTGTTGGATTTGGGCCGGTGTGAGATTGCTTTTCTGCTTGAAAATTTTCATCATTTTCACAACACTACTGTCATGACTCAGTGGAGATCCAAACCTGGATATCCCTTAATCCAGTCTAAACACCCACTAGACTTTGCTGTCCTTGTCAACTATCAAATATCAACAGCCATGCTAAACAGTGAAATCAAATGTCAAAGGCAGATACAAAATCAAACTGCTTCCTAAAGGATATTTGATATCAAACTCATTTCACTGTCACTGTGAATGTGTGAAACACACTGATATCTAAAATAGATTGATTAGCAAGCACTGAGTAGAAAAACGGGGAGGCTTCAAAGAGGTGGCAGATCCAGCAGGCAAAAAGGAACAATAGAGAGCTAATAATAAAATACAAGGCTAAAATAAAAATAAGAAATCCAACACATCTTTATTTCCTGCATTGGTATATTTGATATATTCCAGCCAATTTCGAATGCACACACTAATCTGTCAGAATTAGATACTGTGGTTTAACAGTTTATAGGGGAGGGAGAAGATCCTGGAGAGAAAATGCATGAAAAAGGCACAGCTATCAAATCTATATCAGTTGGAAAGACACTAAATAATATGCACCATGACTAGACTTAGAAAGTTTTCTTAATTGGAGAAGAGTGATGTTTGCAAAATGGTGCAAAATTGTTTTAGGCACAATATTTTCTTTAAAAATATATATACATCATGATCATGATATGCAGGAACATTTGCCTTCACAAAGGCAGTTCCTTTGTTTATCTGGCGATATATACACACATACACACACACACACACAATTTTTCTCATTAGGACTCATAGGGAATTTTTCCCATTAGTACAAAAACATGCTTTTGTTGAATTCGAGAGCTAATGCAGAAAGAGGAAGTAAAGGAAGATTACAAAGAAAATCTATTACATGGAAAAGATTTTAGCAGTGTCCCTAGGGGGCTTGGGAGCACGGCTTAAGACAGCAATGGCTGGAATTTATTCTAAATAAATAGGCTTGCTAATTAGAAATCATTTTGATAGTACACCATCCTGACTAGCAAAAGGACAGGAGAGAGACAATCCTAGACTATTACATATTTCCATTGCCTTTTTTTTTTAAAAAAAAAAAATCTGTTACTTTTTTAAAAAACAACAACACAAATCGATGCATTAGACATGCAGCATTATTTCTGTGTTGCAGCCACATTATTTTACTTTTATTTAGATCTTTTATTTAAGTTTTGTTTTAGACTAGGATGTACGATTTGCTTTTAAACAAAATATGTCCTCCCTACCTTATCTGACAGGACTTCTATGAATGTATAATCATAATACAGCATATAGCATATAATATGTTGGTGCTTTGACTTATCCTCAGGTTATAATCCTTTATGAAAGCAGTGGTAGCTGGTGGTTTCCACATCAGCAGGACAGTGAATATGCTCTGGTTTTTAGTCTGAACTTTAAAAGAGTTAACCAGAGTGCTGAACTGATTTGGGGAGAAGATACATCACCTTGGAGAACTCCAGTGATGATGATTTGATGTTGTTTTTGCTGTTGTGGTTTTTGTTGTTGTTTCTTACATACCTCTCCTCAAGGCAGGGTACAACATAGATTAAAATATAACTAAATACATGTATAACCATTTAAAGTACACTAATTTAAAATTCACTGTTAAAAATTGATTGGATGGCCCTACCAGAAGAGACAGGTCTTTAGTACCTTTTAAAATTCAGACAGTGCCCTTTTCCGCACTTTGATTTAGCGACAGGGCAGAGCATCCTCCGGCGAGGACGCTTGCACTTAGGGGCAGACTAGGTCCAGACTACTTTATGTATGTCCGGACTTCAGCCCGCTCCAGAACGCCCAGAACTGATGGTTCGCTGTGCTATTGAAAGACCGCTTAAAAGAGGTCTTTCAATAGCACAGCACACCCCACTCTGTCGCTGCGCTAATGTGTAGATTTGCAGGCTTGCAACAGTGCGAGGCTTCAATTCTTCCGGGGGCGGACTTCCAGCTGGTGAGCTTCTCTGGTTGGTGGAGAGCCTCCACCAACCGGAAAGCGCCATTTTCGTTCCCGGAGCAGTGTGTAGTGTGGCCATGCACTGCTCCGGATCAGCCTGGATCAGCGGAGGGAGCGCACCAGCCCAGTAAGTATCAGAACGCCCCATTTTCCCTCCAAATTGCAAAAAAGCTCAGTGTGTTTAGCTGTTGATTCTCTTCTGGCAGGTCATTCCACAGTCTAGGGCCCACCAACAAGAAGGTCTTCTAGGTGACTGTTGCCATCTAGTCTTACTTAGTTTAAGTAAATGGCCCCCAATGGGATCTGAGTGTAAAGAGCAGATTTTTTGAGAGGAGGCAATCCTGCAGGTAACTTGGACTCAAATCATGCAGGGCTTTAAAGGCAATAACCAAAACTTTATAGTTTGCTCAGAAACTAATTGGCAGCCAGTGGACTGATTTTAATATCAGCATGATATGCTCACTCCTAAACAAATTTACTTTGAAACCCATCCAACTGAAGCAAACAGAATACACAGTGTAACTCTAATTTATGAATATTTCCAGAGAACCCAGCTACTTCCAAGCATAACTGAAATTCTTTAGCAGCTCCAAAGAAGCTGCAATCATATTCATGAGTATTCAAAATAAGTCCGAGTTTAACAGATTTACTTGTACTTAAGTGTAAAACTAACAATTTTTTTTTGTCTTGTTATATATAGAGAAAGATGGAACAGAAGTTTTCAGGAGACAGTATTGATAACAATTGATAAATAGTATATGTTGGATATGCTGAAACTCATTCTTTGGGAGGGGGGAATGGAAGTGTAGGGTCTACATTTTAAAATTGAATAAATTGCTTATATTGCCAATAATTGCATATCACTGTGGCCTGGCTTTATTATAACCAAAAAATAACCAAAAAAATCTCAATTTATAATCATTTACTTGTATGCACTACAACCAAAGTGGGAAGTGTTACTTTTGGACTACAGTTCTCAGAATTGCCAACTAGGGCCATTTCTAGGGATATGACAAATCCAGAATGTTCGGAATCTGAATCCGGATATGAATCCCTGGAAGGTTCTGGGAATCCACGAATCTCGCGAATCCTGAATCTTCAAATCCTCTCCGGGGGTGGGCAGAAGAGCAGGAAGCATGACATCACACTCCCCACAACCTTCTTCCACCCACCCTGGATAGGATTGCACTGGGGCTGGGCAGGGAAAGACTGAGGAGTATAAGATCGCGCTCCCCACCATCGCAGGACTTGAAATATTTAGTTCGCCTATTTTGGCACAGGGATTTGGATCTGCAAATCTTGAATCCTTCCTGAGGATTTGAGGATTCGAGGATCCAATGATTCGGTTGGCCCATCCCTAGCCTTTTCTGCACTACACTGTTATAGTGCTATTATTCCACTTTCAACATCCTATGGAATCCTGGGATTTGCAGTTCAGGGAGTGGCATTTAGAATTCTCAGCCAGAGAGCTCTTTGGCCTCGGTAAACTAGAAACACCATAATTCCACAGGATATTGAAAGTAGAATAAGAGCACTATAACAGTGTAGTACAGAAAAGGTCTAGAACTGTCATTGCTAGCTGGCAGGTTCTGGAAACTGTAGACCCATATGCATAAATTCCTAGCTCTACATGCAACTTTTGGAGTCTCACAACTAGCAATCTTAAAACCAAACACCTTTTTTTCTGAAACGATCATGTTTAATGGCAAATAAACACATATAAGAAAGGATTGTGTCACTTTATTTTATTTCTGTTCTGCAGCTGGGCAGGTCCCAATGTCCTACCAGGTTCCAAATGGTTCATTCAAATGAAGCGGTTCAAAACTGGTTCAAAGAAACTCCATGGTCTAGCACAAAGTAGGTCCAATATAGTAGGAGCAGCAACACAGACAGATGGTACCTTAGTTATTCCAGCTTTACCAATGGAACAAACTCCACCCAGTAACATGATAAAATCAGTAACTGTCACCTTCCAGTAAGAAAGAAATTAAAGTGCTAAACGTCAACAATAGGCATTTCAGCTAAAAAGATCTAAAGAGTAGAGTTTTGCTCCTTTTCAATTTCTTGACACTTAGCACTTCTCCCCAAAGGTTAAATATGCTTTTGTCTTCTGTAGAAACTTGACCAAAAAATTCCATTGACAAAGATAGGGAAGTGGGGATCACAGAAGCTTAGTTAGTATCCCTCGGATCAAAGCATACAGATTTACTTAACTAAGAAGCTGGGTTTATAACATACACAAAGAATAATATATGTCAGAATGAGAGAAATAAAGAAAAAAAAATGCTCCTGACCTTAGTATGTTCTGGCCAAGGCACGGACAGGCTTATAAAGGATTAGATATAATCCAGACAATGTATTACAGTATATTCCTAATTCTGCATGCCATCATGTTTTATTGATAATAGCTTCATAAACATTCAGGGCACGTGGCTTACTGGCCTGGGGGTTGATATAACTCTAAAATCACTGAAAGAGAGAAGTAGGTCAGGATGAGAATCCAAAATTTTTTGCTTGGGAATGTTCAAAACTTGGAAGACGTGAAAAGGTAAACCCTCAGACTAACTGAAGTTTATTGCTCACTGTGTGAGCAATAACAATTTTCCAGCCTGGGAAATGTTGAAATAATCTCTTTTCTAGTGTGTATAGATTTTTAAAAGATGACAGCTGGAACAATGTTACAACCATGGGTAGTTGACAGAACACTTTGCTGAACACTGTGCTATGAAAAGTATTTTCATTTTCTGGCTGCAGACATTTGCTTTCCTGGTACATTCATGAACAGCGTGTATTCATTTATTTCACTTTGAGTTTACTGTTTTATGCATATTTGATTATTTTTACCTACAGAAAAGAATCAATAATGCAGAATAACTACCAAATTTTAACTTGGAACGGTGAAATAAATGCCACAATACAATTAGCTTGCAGACTAAAGTTGTTTACCTTGATTCCCCATCCATCTGAGTGATCAAATGGAAAATTATTGAGAAGGTAAGATCTATAAGGAGAAGCATAACACGGGTGATAAATGATGAGGATTTATAAAAACCTGTTTACAGTGCTGTAGTGCATGGGCCCATTAAGTTGAAACTTTGCAGTTCAGAGGCAGTATTTATATTCTTTATCAGCAACCATGATAGTATCTGTGCTGCTTGAAATACTCTGCTTAAGGATATTTGGCAGGGGGTGGCACAAAGTCATCTCCATAAAGTAGAAAGTGGCAAAGTTCCTCACTCTATCTAGATTAGAAATGGCCAAGGTGCAGACCACAGACCTCATGTGGCCCCTAAACACCACCACTGTGGCCCTTGAAACTCCAACTGGTCCTTCAAAACCTTGCGCCTCTGCCATTTAAAAAAAAAATCAGTGCAGTTTTGGAGCAATTATTGTTCCCAAACCACAAAGAAAGCCTCCAAGCATATAGAAATATGCAAAAATACCCCTGCTCCTCCCTCATAATCACCCCCAGAACATCATATTACTAGCAATACCTCTGTGAGGCTCTGCAATCCCTATCAAAATGGCAACAGGAAGTGACAGGGCAACACTTCCTATTTCTGATTGCTCTGGGGAGCTGCCGTGTGTGTGGGGGGTGGGGTGGGGGAATTAGTCTCTTCCCCTCTCGGTTGCCTACTCCTGCCTTAGATATTAGACTTCAACCATCAGACCCAGCCTGCATAGGTAATAGCAAAGTATGCTGGGTACTGCTGTCCGTTAACCTCTGAAGGATCTCACTTTGTTCACCCCACCATGAAGTGTCTATAACAGAACATTTAAAAAGCACATTCAGAATGAATAATCAAGATTCGGCAACCAACACAAGTGTCTTAGTGGGTGTAAATATCCTGGGATGCATATAAAGCTGTGCTTCAGTGATAGGAGGAACATAACAAAAACGAAGAGCTTTGCTCAATCAAACTAGAGGACCATCTAATCAACCCAGTGTTCTTTAACAACAGCAAAGGCCTATAGCCTGATTAGGCATTCACCTGAACATGTAGAAGGCTAAAACTGGAGACGATGATGTTTTCAAATACCTCAAGCTCCCAGAAGTAAATTAGATGTTTGTGCATCGAGTGTAAAGCCTTAAAGGTCTTTGCAACCATATTTGGTTAAACACAAATAACCAGCTCCTGCAAATGGGAGCCATGCCTCAGCAAGATATCAGATCACAGGAACTCTGCAACCACATTTCAGTCAAACCATTCACAAAAGCTTCTTCAGAGTTCCAACCCCCATAGGTGTGCAAGATAAGTAGGGATGTTTGAACACAGCTTGTATTCTGCTCACAAGCAGAACACATGAGAAATAGTACTTTCTTACCCATGCTTCTCAGGCCATTTGCTCACTACACTGTTATATAGTTATTATTTCAATTTCAACATCCAGTAGAATTCTGGGGTTTGTAGTTTACTGAGGCCAAAGAGTTCTCTGGCTGAGAATTCTAAATACCCCTCCCTAAACTGCAAACCTCAGAATTCCATAGGATGTTGAAAATGGAATAATCTTAGTATAACAGTGTAATGCAGAAATGGCCTCAGTATCTGGTATTCAGAGGCATGCTGTATACTTACTATTTACATTCCATACAATATGTATTCATTGTGCATATATACACACAAACACTATATATATGACCAACAGTAGACTAAGACTGCTGTCCAATGTACATATAAGCCACTCTGAACAAAGTGGGACTTGCTCCAGAGTAAACATGTATGTGTTTGTATACTGTAAGTATTATTTGGATAAAGTAGACCCCCATTTTCAATTAACTTCCCTTATCAAAACTAGTAGGAGACCATCTTTGGAAAGTCATGTAGGAAAAGGAACAGCAGTGACCTCAATTTGCCATAGAGATATTTGATGGGTAAGAGAAGCTGCTCCACTAATATTGTTGAAGCGCTATATACTGCTTAATGAGTGAGAGGTCTTAAACCCAGAGGCACTGTGTTAATTACAAAGGGATGTTTAATGAAGAAGGCCATAATTATCTAACCTTGTCATCTACAGAATTAACAAGGCATGATAATGAAGGAAAGTCACAAAGCAGACACTTCCAAGTCAAATGTGCATATGCAATTTTTAAATATAAAATCTTTGTGTGTGCTTACACATTATGAACACATTCTAATTTTGTTTACGTATACATGAAGTGATGAATATGAGCTAGAGGCTGAGTTTAAGAACATCTAAAATGCCAGATGTTCACACATTTTGATTATTCTTGTTAATGCATTAATTAATGGGAGGTGAGAGGGAAAGTTAATCATTTTAATCCAGTGAACTAAACAGAGAGCTTACAAAACAAGAAGGTACAGATGAGAAAGACATCTCACAATGCAAACCCCTCTGAATGTGCATGAAATAATTTCAAGTGAAATTTAATAGTGAGACCATATGGCAAATGTTTCATTTATCCGTGTTAAGAATCCCAAACAAATGTGTAAAAGGAACTCATATCCCAATGTGTGGCTTAGCATAACAGCCGTAGCTTTTTATACCTTAACTTTGTTAAGACGTCTTCATTGGCAGCAGAGTACTAGAGATACTTTAAATTCAACACAGCAGAAAGAAGTGGAAGGCATGGTTTCAGAAAGCTCATGTGTTCTTGCAAATATATGCAAATGCATATGTATAACAAAGCAATTTACATGTATCCAAGGTCTCAAAGTGAGTGTATTTGCTTTGATCAAAACTTATAATAGGTTTATGGGTAGGACATAAAAACAATGTCTGCCTTCAAGAAAACAGCAGTGGTTGCAGATTGCTGCAATGAACCCCTTTTCCATAGTTGCATTGGTTTTTGAACACCATGAGGGCTGTGTAAACACTTCCATCATATTCCTTTATCTTTTCCTAGGGTTATATCCTTGCCAGTATGAAATATCTCTCTACATTGTAAATTGGCAAGCAAGGTTTAAGGAGGGAACATTAATTCCCTTGCTAGAACACTGTCAAAAGACAACAGTTTTTTTTCTCATCTGTAAGAACAATTGGTACTCAATGTTAGTTAAGAAACAATGTCCTCCTGATATCCAAAACAAAGCAAAATGAAGCTTTCATGGGGATGTTAAAACTAGCTTTTTCAGGAGGATGCAGCCTTTTATAGAAAACAGCTTTTCTGGTAGAATGTGTCTTTTGGTCTCTTCCTGCCAACATCAGCCATGCACCATGAGCCCCTGGCAGATTCAAAATTATGGGGGCCAGGTGCAGGGTTTGGACCACCAGCCATATTGTTATTTAAAAATCAGTTAGAATCAAATAGCTGGAAGGGAGATTGTAGCTCTCCAGTAGTGTATGGTCGGGGAGACAATGGAGCAGTGTGCCCCATTGGCAATTTTGGGGGGGCACCATGGATCCTTGCTTGCCCTCCCCCACACACCATAGCCCCACTCCCATGCACTGTAGCCTTGCCCCATCCATCATAACACTGCCCCATGCACCGTAGCCCCACTCCTGCACACAGTAACCCTGACCTGAATATTATAGCTCCACCACCGTGTGCTGTAGCCCCACCTCATCCACAGTAGCCATGCCCCCTCATGCCAAAGCCCCACCCTTATGTGCTATAGCCACACCCCACCCACCCCACCTCTGCATGCTCCAAGCTCCGTCACTGAGCCCCTCTGCTTCAAGCTGCTGCTCAGAGTAGGAGACCCACAGACTGAACAGCCCCAATAGATACCCTCTTCTGATGAATGCCAAATATTCAAAATTACCTTGACAGATTAGAGCCAAATCTAACAAAATTAATTTTAACAAGGAAAAATGTAGGGTACTACACTTAGGAAGAAAGAATGAAATGCACAGATATAGGAGGGGTGATACCTGGCTTGAAAACAATATGTGTGAAAGAGATCTAGGAGTCTTATTGGACCATAAGCAGAACATGAATCAACAGTGTGATGCAGCACCTGAAAAAGCCAATGTGATTCTGGGCTGCATCATCAGGAGTATAGTGTTGAGATCAAGGGAAATAATCATATCACTTTGTTCTGCTTTGGTTAGACTTCACTTGGAATACTGTGTCCAGTTCTGAGCACCATAGTTCAAGAGGGGTATTGACAAGCTGGAATGTGTCCAGAGGAGGGTGACCAAAATGGTGAAGGGTCTGGAAGCCATGCCCTATGAGGAGAGGCTTAGGGAGCTGGGTATGTTTAGCCTGACACAAAGAAAGTTAAGAGGAGATATGATAGCCATGTTTAAATATTTGAAGGAATGTCATGTTATAGATGGAGCAAGGCTGTTTTCTGCTGCTCCAGAAACTAGGACACAGAGCAATGGATTCAAACTGCAGAAAAAGAGATTTCACCTAAACATCAGAAAGAACAATTCAACAGTGGAATATGTGTGCCGGAGAGTGGTGGAGTCACCTTCTTTGAGGTTTTTAAGCAGAGGATGGATGGACATTTGCTGGGGGCACTTTTGAGTGTTTGTGCCTGCATGGCAGGGGGTTGGACTCGATGGCCATTGTGGTTTCTTCCAATCCTATGTTTCTGTGATTCTGTATCAGTCTTATCTTTGTCAAGGAAGGGTCCACTCCCAACCTCCAAGCCCAGGTCACTGGTTACATTGTCAAACAGCCACTGTCATTAAAAGATTTCCCATCCTTATGTTCAACTTAATGGACAGGTATCAGGAAGGGAAGATAATTTCTCATTAAGACCAGAACTTGGAAGCATTACATTCTGTACTGCAGTTCCTAAAATTTGGGTGACTCTTTCAAAGAAGTAATTTTTTCAACCTCCATTGGGAAAGAGATCCAATTCATTATCAAGACATCCAGTTCTGAGCATGCACCAATAGAGGCCACAACCCTTTCTACCCTTTTTTGATGAATGCCAAATATACAACAGCACAATGGGAAAATTAGCTTAAAATGTCTTTCAATATAAATCACAAGCAGAGAAAAGGCCTCATAGTAAGGGTACCTGACTCATAATAATATCAAGCATGATGAGCCATAAACATTGACATTAGGAACGGATTATTTATGAATCTTACTGGGGCTGCTAAAGAGTAAATAGATCTAGAGAATCCAACATTTACTCCTGTTGATTATGTCCATAAAGTAAATAAACCATGGACAATTATTCATCAGAAGTGGGAAGACCTCCCCCCCACACACACACAGGAGATGAAAAAAAGCTTCCTCACATAGCTACTGCCTCGTGCATCCTAGTTATCCAATATCATGCCTGACAATGTGATTTTGAACTCATAGCATATGCTCATTACACACACATATTAATCTATAAGCCATAATATACTATATTGCATTACATTTCATGAAAGCAGGAAATTAGACAAACAGAGAGATGGAAGGATAAACATAACACTTATAGACTGTAGAGGAACAGTGTGAGGTGACCTATGAAAGAGGCTTACATTAAAGATGGTAAAGAAAAAGTGGGTCACGTTAAAAGGTGTTCTGCACAATCTCATGTATGGATTAATTGTGGCAAAACCAGTCCCATGAAATCAGTGCTTGGCATGCAGTATTGTCCAAATAAAATTACTGGAATTGGTGTCCTTCACATTGCATACATCTATATGCAATTTGTATTGTAAAGGGCATTCTCATTCTATTTTGGATGCTGCGTTGTGGCAGTTGTTGCTATATATCTTCAAGAAGTTGAGTCTGACTTATGGATACCCTATCATAGGGTTTTCTTGGCAACATTGATTTAGAGAAGGTTTGCCATTGCCTTCTCCTTAGTCTGAGAGAATGTGATTTGCCCAAGGTCATTTAATGGGTTTCCACTGCACAGTAGAGATGTGAACCAGGGCCACCCAGAGTCCTTATCCAACACTCAAACCACTACAGAACACTGCCTCTTTCACTGCTTATGATTACTGAGCATATTCTAGTGCCTTTTGAACTGATAAATCTGTTTCCAGTACATGCTGGAAGAGAGCACTCAGAAGAGAAAGGAGTAAATAATTGCATATGCATAACTACCTTGCCACACAGTTAATTGCAGTATGATAAAATAGAGGTAATGAATAGAAATAACTTCATTTTAATAATATATGCAATGGAAGCATACTACTCAATATGTATGTGTTCACATTACATTAGTGGTGCACAGCTCTTTACTACATGCTACTCATGCAAACTGTTCACTGACATAAAATCAAGAGATACCTAGATGCATTTCAATGTATTAGATCACTTCACCTCTTTTGCTGCAACCTATTTTTTTAAATGGAAACTTAGTAATAAAAAGAAAAGAGATGTTGGCATGTGATTTGCCATCATCAATGATGTGCATGCAATGCTATTATTTGGCCTTCAGTCAAGCATTCCAGAAATTCAGCTATAGCCAGGTTATAGACTAAACCTCTGACATTTCCTCAGTCTTAATGTGATTCTATTCTGTAATTTATGTTAAATGACAACTATTGATGAGACCAAAGAAATGGTTCTCAATTCTATTTTATTTTGTTTTATTATTTTATTTTTTACTTCATAAAGTCATATAATAGGCATTGTATGGGTCTTAAATTTACAATAGCATTGAAACTACAAAGGACATTTTAGACAGTGCATTCAAATGCTTCACACACTCAGTGAAACTTACAATGAAGCACAATCTGGTACAATAAGACAAAGACTTTTGCAAATTCACAAGTATTCGGATGTTATATCCACGTTGAGTACTCTGGAGGCCCATCTTTCTGCTTGTTCCTATCTACTACCACCTCTGTTGGGGGGCCATTGAAAGATTACCACAAAAGAAGACACAGCTTTGCATTAAGTTTGCACATGTAGGCACAAACTTGAAAATAAGTATTCAAATACAAAATATACCCATACGTATAGAGACAAATTTGGAAATAAATACTGTATTCAGATTCGAAAAAACAGAACATCTCACCAGTGCCTAAACTCTCATGATGGAAGAGACTCTGTCCTAGCAGCCTGTATGTCTGCTTCTCAGTTTGCTTGCTATTGATGATCCTATATGCTAAACATTGATGGACAGCTTCAAAACTTCATTCTTATGGTTCTTTTCATTTCAATCACAGTTGCACTGGACAGTCCTTCAAACAGAGGATTGTAGAAGAGGACAGACAACCACTTTCCCCCTCAGCCCTAAGAATGTAAACAGTATGGCAGCAACTTTTTCCACTGTATGTGATTCCCCCATTTCTAAACTGCACATAAATGTTGGGAACTACTGGAGTACAGCTATGAAATACTACATTACATAATCCTGGTGTACACAACTTATTCATGAGGGAAGGGAGGATGGGGGCCATTGACTACATGTGTATTTTCATACGTAAGACCTTGCCTTCTCTTGCTGTATTCTTTGGCACCTTTTGTGCCTATGTTGTTGTTGTGTGCCTTCAAGTCATTTCCGACTTGGCGACCCTAAGGTCAACCTATCACAGGTTTTTC
The DNA here is from genome assembly GCA_948474755.1 of Ctenosaura bakeri. Classification (NCBI taxonomy): domain Eukaryota; kingdom Metazoa; phylum Chordata; class Lepidosauria; order Squamata; family Iguanidae; genus Ctenosaura; species Ctenosaura bakeri. Next base: position 137,451 of record CAOLHI010001507.1, read on the forward strand.
TGGGGCTGAGAACATGTGACATGCCCTACAGAAAAGGAGTTCCAAGTGACTCAATTCTCCCAATTGCTGGATGAAATTTTACCTGCCTAACTCTGTGCCCTGTTTTTTTGTAGTTGGTGAAGTTTGCCAAAACGAAACAGGATGCGCAAAACAGTTTCTATTCACCAGTGATTTCAACAACAGCAGGGAGGGCAAAAAAACCTTTCTAGCTTTTTGGACATAGAAGTGAAGATCCAATGAAGTCAATGATATGCTTTTTTCGAGTATATCTGAAAATAACCTCACTTTGTTTGTTTGAATTATATCCTGCCTTTTTCACAAGGTTAAGATATAAGGAATCTTCCACTATAATTAAAAAGGTCCCAATAAAGTCACAATACTCCCCCCTCTCCCCCCTCTCTCTCTTCCAATTAATTTATACTATTAAAACATCAGTTTAAAAAGTTTTAAAATGTCACACCACTAATAAACAAGCAGTAAAATACAAGAAACTCCAAACATCCATTTAAAACCCTTTGAGTGTAACAGGAATCCAGTCGCTGAAGAGCTGCCTGAATAGAAAGGTCTCTGCAGTAAAAGTGCATCTATTTGTTGTAGGGGATATAGTATCACACTATCTATCTAGTGATAAACCTTTCAGTGAGAGTGGAAGGTAATGGCTGAAAAATAATAGATCTGATTTTCGGAGATAACGTGAACACTCTCAAGAGACAAGCTACATTCCACCGAGTTCTCTTCCTGTGAGCATCATTCATTTTAATGGAGCTTGTATAATAGTTGGTCCTGCCTGGTGATGCTCCAGCACCAAAACAATGCCAGCACATCTGACTCTAACCTCCTTTGAATCACTATAGGGTAACTTGAATGATGCACCTAAAACAGAGCAAAGTCAAACAGAGGCAAGCGGCAACATGGAAATAGAATACAACACAATCTCGTTTATCTTAGGATTTTCTTGGTTTAAGAAATTTTGAAAAGGAAGCCATATTGGCCATAAAGTTCTGTTTCCCTCCACCCATTCTAAACCATCTTTATTGTGCCAATTTAAAGGTACAAAATACATGATGCTAGCTTTCAAAGTTCCATAGACTTCTTCATCAGGCAAAAAATGGCAAAATAGCATGCAGGGGAAGAAATGCTGTGATATGGTAGTCACATCACCTATATTTTGCTGTGAGATGACATAAGATGTGTAATGCTCATCTGGACCTGGGTGACAAACATCACTGTAGGGGAAGGTAACTTTTTAATGGTCTCTGTGAGAAAGACCAGCTTGGTGTCTGACACCAGAGCATGACATGTGTCGGGGTGGGGTTGGAGGCTATTTAAAGCTGGTCACCCCAACACATGTCTCATCCTACTGCCCTCAATGCAGTGTGAGATTCATCCAGTTGCTTTGGGGCCAGATAGGAACTTTATCCCCTTCAGGAAGGAAGCTACTTTTAAGCTAACCTGGGATTCAGGCTCTCACTTATACAGTTGGGCAACTTGAGTGGCAGTCCCTGGGTTTCCTTCCAATTAGGCCAGGCTGCAAAGCAACCCATATCATTTGGATTGCACTCACTGCTAGGCTGTTTTGTCCAAAGGAAGGCTGGGAAGGTAATCATGTGGTGACACCTGGGCCATTTCTGTACTAGACTGTTACAGAGTTATGATCCCCTCCCAAAACTGCAAACCCCAGGATTCCATAGGATGTTGAAAGTGGGATCATAGCTCTATAACAGTCTAGTGCGGAAATGGCCTTGGCCTCAGCTGGACCCTCATCAGTTTGCTCCCCTCTCCTGCTTCCTTTCCAGGCCAATGCATCTAAAATAGGTTAGGTCAAATAAAGTAGTCCTTATTTAACCAAACTTTCTGTGTCTCGGCTCATTATTTCATGGCTAACCATCAAAATGTCAATGCAAAGCGTAGACCTTGCAACCACAACTCTGTTGCTTTCCTTCCCCTGCATGTTATATGACCATCTATCCCCTGATAAAGAAGTCTGTGACATTTCAAAAGCTAGTGTGATCTATTTTGCACCTTTGGGATGGCCTAATAAAAGTATCTCTATAAGACGGGTTTGGGATCACACACACACCCATTTAATGAATGCAATGATATATACTAATAATATGTGCAGAAAATCTGTGTGTGAATTTTCCACAATGAATAATACTTGAAGCCTGCATAGTGCCTTCAAGTATTCAAACTACTCTGTGTGCATGACCTAGGCATAAACCTTAAAAACAATTCTTTAAGGAAAAGATAATGACGTTGGTGATCCTTTGCATTGTACATGGGAGGCTGAGGCTGACAAAGTGTTCTTATCCTCTCCTATCCCGTGAGGCCATGGCAGATGAAAACCAAGGACTTCTTGTTTCATGGTCTCTTGTGCACTTAGGATTGTGTTGGTGTTGACAGAAGTAACAAAGCCACTGAATTAGGTTGCCTTAATATCGTAGAGGCACAAGGAAGGCAGAAAAATTTCTAGCTGCCATCATGTTAGCTGTCCAGATTCTACAAGGAAGGCAAGAGGGCCTAGACACAGAAGGGAAGAAAAAAGCAGGAGTATCATGAAGAAATGATCTGTGACCTGAGGCTTGGCTCTTAACATTTTCCAAGTAATCAGAGAGGCATTAATATTTTCTCACTACAAAGAAGAACTCACAGTATCATAATTCTCTTGAATTTCACAGGGCTGAAAGTGTTCAGTAGGATATTGTTGACTACTCATGCATGAGGTTGGGTGTAATAATACAAGACCAACTGTGCTTGGGTAAGCAAAACTTCATCAAAATAAGATTTCTTCCTGGCTGCTATTGCTTCCCAGACATTTACAAATGAGAGGGCAAACTTGCATTTGTTTCCTGTAGGAAAAGCTCAAATATATTCACATTCTTTGCTTTCTCCCTCCCTGCAACAATGTCTCTTGATATAAATTACTGGGCAATGCACAAATTATTGGTAACAGAGGTGTGTCCAGGCAACTCTCCCACATCAATATGTTCAGTATGTGTATAGTTGGCCTATGCTGTGACCCACAATTTCTCCTGAGTCTTGCCTACCAAGTCCTGTATTTCAATATATGTTATTGTTGATAGCTATGGTAATTTTGGTAGACAAGATGGGCTGGTAACTGCCTGTACATCCAAGAATTCTCAGGCACATAATAACAGCACCTCTCAACATGGCTTTCCTGAAGTGCTGAAAGGTACAGATGAACGTATCTACATTACAGAGTTATAGCACTTTGATAATACTTTTGCTCTCATGGCTCTATCCACTGGGATCCTGGGCTTGAAGTTTGATGAATCACTTAGAATTCTCTGCTACAGAGATTGCTCTAGCCTTTCAGACTAGATCTTTTTCGGACTAGGTCTTTGATACCATTTCAACTGTTATAGCTGCATCCTAAGGAATTCTGAGATTTGTAGTGCAGTGAAGCTGTAGAGCTCTCTGAAAGAAAATTTTAAATACACCATAAAACTTCAAATTCCAAGATTCCATAGAACGGAGCTATGGCAACTAAAGGAGAATCAAGTTGAGGTTTTTCACTGATAACTCTTAAGTAGCTCACCAAACTGTAAGGATGGCATGAATGGTACACAGGAGCTATAACAATGCAGTGTAAATATACTCATAGGCTCTTTCCACATGTGGGGAGTGAATCAGGCAGAAATGGGACTCACCGGATTTTTCCTGAGTCCAGGCGAGTCCATTGCAAAGAGCAGTAGCGTGAGTTCGGCGCTCCGCAGTTTTCCGGCGTCCAAAATGGCGGCTTCTGGTTGGTGGAGGCTCTCCAACAACTGGAGAAGCTCGCCAGCCGAAAGCCCGCCCCCAGAAAATCTGCAGGCACGCATTTGCGCATGCCTGCAAATCTGCTCCAGAGTGCGGCAACGGAGCGGGACGGAGTTGCTCACTCCGTGCTTTTTAAAAACCTCAAAAAAGAGGTTTTTAAAAAGCACGCTGCATGACCAGTTCCAGTCGCGCAGAACTGGACTGAGCTGCAGATCTACAAAAAGTAGTCCACCCCAGTCCACTCTATGGTGTAGAAGACCTCCGTCGGAGATCGCTCTGCATCATTTTAAATGCCCTGTGTGGAAATGGCCATAGTCTCAAATCTGAGAATGTCACCCCTACAAAATTTCACAAAATAAATGTCATATCTTTTTGCAATGTTCATACATATGCTTGGTCTAATCAGCTTTTTGTACTTCAGGCAAGCTGCAGCTTAACCACCTTGGGGCTGTTTCAGTAAATAAGGAAGTCACATGACTACAGCACAACTCCACTTATCAAATGACTGGAGTCCAAGAAAACCAAAATGATGATCAACTGGATTATTTGCAGAAATGTAAACTGAAGACAGCCAGTGTGGTATACTGGTTTGAACACTTGACTATGACTCTAGGGCCATTTCCACACTAGCCTGTTATAGTGCTTTTATTCCACTTTCAGCATTCTATGGAATCCTGGGGGTTGCAGTTTAAGGAGGGGCCTGGCCTAGACACCAACATTCAGATCCTTGCTTGGTCATGGAAACCCATTGGGTGAACTTGGGCAAGTCAAGCTCTATCAGCTCCTGAGGAATGTGGAGGCAAACCCCCTTCTGAACAAACCTTGCCAAGAAAAATCGATGATAAGTTTTCCTTAGGGCACCTTGCGTCATAAATAACTTGAAGGTATACAACAGCAAGGAAGAATGAAGGCTTGCAGGGGCACCAAAACCTTTCAATTACCAGGGGCAATGTTATTATTTAGCCTACGCTCTCAGATATCATTATTCTCTCTGATCTTAATGACAATCTACACAGTAGCCCCAGAAAGGATGAAATCAAATATATTTTCTCTGTTTTTTTCATAAATGGGTAACTTGGACCCATTAGCTCCATAGAGGACCTGCTCCTGGTGAAGATGAATACTTTTAGATCTGGGTTGTTGAAAGTGTTTCTCCTTAATGCCAGGAAAGTGAGCTCGAATCTTTTTCTACCGCTTTTCTCATGAGTGTGGCTATAGGAAATCTCATGATGAGTGGCTCTACTTTTAAGATTTATGACTCTACTATGGATGCAAATCCTCACATCTTTCTCCTTGTATAGAAAGGTTAATAATTATAGTACTTTTCTTCAGGAGAAAATGAATATTCCTCAGCAGTATCTCACCCCACCTCCATCATCTGACTGCCCAAAAGTGTTGCTGATGATTTATATCATATATATATAAAAATGTGGGTTTTACACACACACACACACACATTTCTTGTACAGAAAACAAGATTTTTTTGTTCAGGAAACCTGTTTTCTGCACAGAAAAGGAGTGGGTTGCACAAGCTTTTCTACACAAAATCATTTCTCTGCAACATTTTGGGACATCCAAATCACAGAATCATACAGTTGGAGGAGGCCACAAGGGCCATCAAGTCCAACCCCCTAAAGATTGGGGGAAAGGTATGCAAGATTTTTTTCATCCATTATTCTTCCTGTAAGGGCTTCCCAACAGTGGAGAACCTTGCTTTTCCTATATATTCCAACCATATTGGTTTTTTAGTACTTAGAAGGAAAACCAGCTCTGAAATCCTGTCAAACTTGAGGAACATCATTTGTGTAAAACAAGAAACCAATGTACTTCCAAGAGAAAAAAAATAAAGTGAAACCTCTCAAATGATTCAGAATTACTTTTTTAGTTCAGCATTTTAAATTCACTAATGTTTAAATGGAAGTAGTTTATTTGTATCTTGTTTTTCTAACTTCTTTTGGTCACTGTTCTCAGATAGATTTCGGTCTCTGAAATTCATGTAGGCTCCTAAACATAAAGCAGAAAGTCCAACAAAAGAGAATATTTATGAAGAGGACTATGTTGTGTCTTGCCAACCTCCAGGGAATCCACAGCAGAAATGCTGCACTCCCTTGTGTTTCTTTCCACATCACCAAGAACTGTGTAACCCACAATAATTTAAGAATGAATTTTCAATTAGATACATTATTTATAGGGTACCTAGGAAACCTATCATTTCCTGCTACCTTGTGGGAGAGCTACGTTTGCAACACATGCGCTATGGGGCTGCAGGGCCCAATCTTGTCACAAAGCTAGCGATAAATAATCAGCTGCACATAGATATGAATGCACAACTATCACAGCATTAATATTCATCAGAGTTTTCCAGCAAAGCCCTGTGAGGGAACAGTTAACTAGAAATCCTGTTTAGGATGCTGGCTCAATAATCAGGTGTCTAAAATAGAATCTGGCAGACAAAATGCATGGGTTTGAGACAGAGATCAGACTATATCTATTATTACAATTCCCAAAGCAGCAATAATGTCAAAGCCAATCTAGAGATACCTTTACTACCCAAGGAATCTGAAGATGACACCTCTGGTGTAAAAATGGTCAGTTTTAAGCCATCAGCAGAAGGAATTATCCAACCATTCAACAAACACCTGAGATTAGCTTACATGGTACCACACCTAACTTTGTTTTCCCAGATTTCTATAGTGGGACATCTGGTGCGACAGTGGGAAAGTGATAGATTCTCACCCTGGGATGCCAGCAGTTTCAGGAAAAGTGCCAACAACAAGTTTTGTTTCTCTTTCCATTGCTGTTGTTTTGATCAGACTTGGAGGAAATTAAGTGCCAGGCACCTTGCCACCCAGAATTGGATTTGTAGAGATAAAAAAAGGTTCCTTGTCACTTATTGCTTTGCGCAATAAATCATCACCTGAAAAAAGACAAGGCATGAGTTCCTTTCAAAGTGATGCAAATGTCTAACTATTTAAAGTCTGCTGGACAAATTGATGCCCTGGTCTTATGCAGTCTTTTCTTCCAGTTCATAATCAAGAACAAAATAAACTTATAAGAATACACAGCTAATTTGTCATCCATAATGAAGTCAAATGAAGTCAAATATACAGTGTCTGACTGTAATTCCCCCAGCAGAGTAATTCTCTTAATGGAAGTGTGCTTGGTCACTGTTTCCATTTAACCTCAGTTAGGATCATAACATCACAAAATTATAGAGTTCAGATGGATCTCAGGGGTCAACTAGTGCAACCTTCAGCCGTTGCAACACTGTACAGCTATTGCATCTCCGACAGATGGGCATCCAAGCTCTATTGGACATGAAACTCATCTATACTAAAGACATACAGATTTAAAATCTCTCACTTTCAAGTTTGTTACATTTCTCTGAATCTCACTTACGCTTCCTTCCTATCCTTGTTTTATATCAGGTTGCAAGACATTGTGATGGGCAGTCTATCTAGAAATTTATGTTTATTTTGATGTACATTTTCCTCTTCTGTTAATGTAGGCATTTCATTGTGCTTTGTCATTGGGGGGGGGAAGCATGTTTGTGCACTGTTTTTGAAAAATACACATTTTGAGCTGTGTGCATTTATTGTTGCATAATTCAAAAGTGAAGAACAGCAGCTCTGTAGCCCTTTAAAAAAGGAAACCTCCCAGATTTGCATTCTTTCCCACTGCAAAATAAAATGAAATAATGGCATGGAATGGAAAAAATAAAATAAATAAAATAAAATAATGGGAAGAAACTCAGTCAGACCAGCCTTTGAGTAGATCTAAATTCCCACTTGGGATCAAGGTATGGTGTTGATATGGTCATGGATCCAGAGATTATCCAGTCTTTCCTACCATGATACTCCTTACTCTACTTCCATTTGCCCCTGTCCAAAACTGCTATTCCAACTGTAGAGTGGAGCCACTGTTGAAACCTCTGCTGTGGTTAGAAAGGGCCCAGAGGATGAAATGAGGTTTTGTCTCCCTCTTTGAAGCTGAAGGTATTTCTAAGATTTTGGAAGATGATTTCAATGCCTTCTTAGAGCTTCCAGAATACTCTCTCAGGACCGCAGGATTGTACTTGTTTACATATATTTATATATTTCTTATTTCTGCATTTTCCCAGACCTGCATGCCATCTTTACTACAAACATAGCAGATTCAACTTTTAAGGAAGCCCTTAGAACAGAGCCCCCCTGCTAGGTGCCAGTGAGTCTCTTCCATAAGTCTCACTGGGCCTACTTGTTGGGGCAACAGGACAATTATATAGGAAGCCACTTTCTACTAAACTAGAACAGTTTTAATGAGTTTGGTGTTATCTGCACTGACAATAACTCTGCACAGTTTTCCATTCAAAAGAATATTTTCCAGCATCATCTGGAGGTGCCAGAGATTCAGACTGAGACGAATCCCAATTTTGGAGAAAAGACAGGACAAAAATAAATTGATTGATTGATCCTCTTGATGAAGTAGATACATTTTAAAGACATAAAACCAACAAACCCCACCTGAAGTGAACCTGAAATTGCTATCAATCCTTGGGGAAAATAACACCCACATACATACATAGAAAGAGAGAGGGGACAGACTGCCATTTTAATTTCTTTAAATGTCCTAAAGCAGTGCTTCTCAACTTTTGGTCCTCCAGATGTTTTGGACTTCAGCTCCTGCAATCCCTTACTAATGTGCAAGCTGGCTGAAGTTTCTGTGAGCTGGAGCCCAGTGCATCTGGACGAACAGAGTTTGAGAAGTGGAAGTTCCACCACTTGGATCCCCAGATGTTGTTGAATGTCACCTTTCAGAAGCCTCAGTCAACATGGTCAGAGCTCAGGGCATGTAGATGTGGTGGTCAACCAATGTCTGGGAATCCAAGCTTATAGCAGCTGCCCTGAAATGACACAACATGAGGAACTGTTGAAAATGTACATGGCAGCACAAGCTGCATATCAATCATCAGAACATAGCCTAGACATACCTTAGCCATGTTTGGAGTCAGCAGTCAGGAGTTACTTGGTGTGGATGATTAGGATACACATCACAAGCACTTAAATACATACAACTGGATGTAGTTGGTCTCACTCTCATCTTTTATGGAAAGTGAACTCTCCCAGAGTATATCCCGAAGGATTAAAAACTGACTGCTGCAATTTTATCTAGCCTCAAGTATTACCGGGTGCCTCCTGGTATCTCAAAATCCCTGTGCTGAGTCTCTTCCTTTTCCTTTCTCCACCTAGATTCCAAAAGAGGAAATCAAAGGCTCCATTGATCCACTCATTAAGATTACAGGGAAATACTGATAGTTTACATGACCTTGTCTAATGGATTCAGTATCAGGGATGATAATAGAACTTGTCTGAACACAGAGCTCGGAAAAGTTACTGAGAGTTGTTTTCCAAAAGAAAGTTTCTCAGACTTTGAGTAAACAATATTGTTCCCTTGGAATGCAAGCATCTTTATTAATGGAAATGTCCTCCCCTGTAATGCAACAAACATGGGCAAACTTCATGGGTCCAGGGGCCAATTTTCTGCTTTAGAATCTTCCAGAGTCCAAATGAAAGCAAAAACAACTAGAAGGAAAAAACAAAGTATATAGATATCCTGAAAGCCAGGTGGTGTAACAGTTTGAATGGTGGATTCTGGGTAATCAGAGTTCAAATCCACACTCAGACATTGAAACCTACTGGATGATATTGGGCAACCTTAGATTCTCGGTCTAAGGCAAAGGCAATAACAAACATCCTATGAATAAATTTTGAGGACATAACTATATGAGAGGGTCACCATATAAGTACAAGTCAGCTTGAAGGCACAAAACAATAACATAAAAAGCTGAGTGTACATTTCTGGTTTGCAGAACAATGTTAAATAGTATGCCAAGGGTGAGCTGGTGTGATCTGTTTTAAAGTTATATTGCTGGTCTTGTGAGTTTCCAGGTGAGAAAATTCACCTCTTTTGGCAATGGTCTAGGAGGTCTGAAAACTGCAAAACCACACTTTTCCTGCCTTCGTGCTACAGAAAGTTAAATGTTGGTAAGTTATTAGCAGTAACCTATAATTGCTGCTAGTAATTATTCTGCTTAGGGAAGATGGTGGCCATAGAAATATTTAATAACACTGGTAGCATGCTGTCCATGTTTGAGCAGGTCTTTGAGACACTGCACTGCTGGTCTGCATCAATCATCAGTTTGGCACCAAATTCCCAAGAAATGCTCCACTGCACTTTGCCAGCCTGCAGGATACATAAAAGAAACAGCAAAAGGTTCTGGAAGGGAGTCGCTAAAGCTGTTAGCTAAAATTGATTATGTTTGATGTAAAAGCAGAAGAGTGCAGAATATGTGTCATTTGTTTATACAGTGAAAATTCTCTCTGTCCTGTGATCCTGAGAGTTTATAAATGCACAAATCCGCTTATCGGTGATAAATGAGAGACAAAGACCCTTACTAATCCAGGTGTTAAAACAGATTGTATTGCTGCCAATTAGATTGGACTCTGTCACACAAGTTATATGAGGAAAGAGAGCTATGCCTTGGATAATAAACTTTCATCCTTCTGTCAACACTAAAAAAAAACAAAAAACACACAAAACAAAACAACCAAACAAAAGCTCTTCTGCTGGAATGTGTTAAAAACCAGTGCTGTGTGTCTCTCTGCCATGTAGATGATGTCTTTGTAACTGGTAGGTTAAAATAGTGGCTTGATAGCTTTCAAAATAAGCAATTCAGAAGTCATTTCTATACGGCATTGCAGTCCCACTATGGAGATGGGATGGCAGCAGTCATGGTTTTGCACGATGTTGTCACAGCCCCACTATCATCCCCTCCCCACCCATCACAATTGTGGATATTTGCGTAACAGAATAAATCTGTTAAGTGTCCACATTTGTGCAATGCTCCTGTCCTTCCCAACCATGCAGAAAGGCAGGAAGCATAATGGAGGCACTTCCTTCTCCAGGCAGCATGGGAAAGAGCCTGGGTGTGCTATGGAAGGCAGATGTGTGTTGTTCACACTCCCTTCCTCAGGGATCTGGCCGGATGTGGAGGGGAGCATTCCCACTGCACTCCCTTCCCAGCAAAGGTGTTGCCAGGATCATAATGGGAGGACAGTTGGATCAGGTATGGTGCAGAAATGTCCAGAGTCTTCATAGTGGAGGTGACCTGTTGAATATCAGAAGAAACCATGGGGAAGTAATGCCTTGCTGGGAAATGAAATAATAGCACCTCTCAGACAATCAGCTAGTGTAGAATAAACAATAAATTTTTGGAGAGCAGGAGGCAGTGGCAGTTTCCAATTTCTTTAAATATGGGAAACAGCATAGCACCAGGATGGCTTCTCCAGTTTACAAGGATATGATAAAAAGCACCTAGAGCCAAGCAAAAATTGAAAACTTAACTCAATAGACCCAACTTGGCCCTACCCTCTGACAATATGACACAGGCCCTAACACTTAAACCTCTGAGAAGGTGACAACTGCTCCTAATAGCTCCTAACCAAATCATAAAGCATTACCTATCTCTCAACAGCACTAAGGCTTTCTAGGCTCACCTTTTCAAAGAGACATTCTGCAAAAATTTTAGTTTAGGTGTTTTAAATCTGTTTGGGGGAACAGTCCATACTCAAAAACTGTGTGCAGCTTTAGAACAATGAATAGGAACCCTGCTTTTGTGAGGGGGTGTATAGAACCACCCTGACATTCACAGCCAATTTATTATTATTTATTATTTATTTTTATTATTATTTATTTGTATCCCGCCTCTCCATATGGACCGAGGTGGCAAACAACTTAGAAATAGCATGTATTTCAATACATTTTTCTATACATGCCCCCAACAAGCTGGGTACTCATTTTACCGACCTGCGGAAGGATGGAAGGCTGAGTCAACCTTGGAGCCCAGCAGGATCGAACTCACAACCTTGTGGCTTGCAGTACTGGCATTTAACCAGGGCTCCAGTGTCTTCAGTTGTCTTCAGTTTAATCATAGTGAAGAAGCCAAACACATATAGGTTGAATACATGTTTTCCAAGAGCATAGTCCCCACTTGTTACAAATTATCTTGGATTACTATAGCTAGCTTTCTGCTTTCCCAGATTCTCCTCTGATTTATAAGAGTTCAAATTTCCCTTTTTCATCTCTCACCAAAGTGTTGCATGCTACAGCCTGAAAACAGAGTTCATAGTACTTTGCCCTCGATAAACTCTGCAGGAGAGAGCTCTGAGAGAGGAGAAGACAGAGTCAGAGCAAGAACTAAAGAAAGGGTCCTTCATGTGCTTGTGGTGTTACACTGCTTCAGACAATAGCTTCTCTTGGGAAACAAAAAGAATAAACAAAATGCACAGAGTGAGTGGAGGGCCCTCCCTGAGGAGGATCTCTTTTGAAATACAACACCCTAGAAACTGTCCACCAGGTCCCTTCTCAATCTCTCTCTCTTTCAGATTCACACATTTTCCCACTTTAATAGGTTTTGGATATCCTGATCTCTAATTTCCCTAAAATAGGATCAGTACCGCAGAAAAACATTTCTGATTTGAAAATATTTTCTTTCTCTCCTTCAGTACTTCCTGTATATTTGTTTGCTTTTGAGATTTGCACTACATTTTATGGTTTAGTTTTCCTGATTTTCTTATCTCCACACCTTCAGATTTTCCAGTCTCTCTCTCTCTCTCCCCTCCCTTCCTATCTCTCTCTCTCTCTCTCTCTCTCTCTCTCTCTCTGTGTGTGTGTGTGTGTGTGCACCAGGACTATACAATGTCATGGAAAAGAAATCGTGAAGGTCCAGAATTGGAAGAGATTTATTAGCTATTTATTTTGAGAGAGGCTTCTGCAGAACAACATTCTATTCACATCAACAATACAATTATATACATTTCTGCTCAGAAGTAAGCTTCCATGAGTTCAGTGGGACTTACTCAAAGGCAAATATGTACAGGACTATAGCCTAAGGTACAGGATTATAGCCTAAGTGAGACATTCTAAAAGGTATTGGAATGCATGTTTTTTTTGTTTTTTTTACAACAGTCATGTTGTTTAACTAATTTTATTCCATTTATTTCCTTGAACTAAAAGTATTGTGCATTACTGTTTACCACCCACCCATCTCAATTCAACCCGCTTATTACTTTCCAGACCCAATTTGAAGTCTTGATCTTAAATCACCTTAAACCATTGGCTTAGTCACTCTTATTGTACCAGGCCTGAAAGATCATTTTCTTTCATAAGTATGGACCCTAACTGCATGCTTTTCTTCATCAGAACTTGGACAGATACTTTTGAGAGAATGAATTTTATGAAATGCTGAAATAATCTGCCACTGAGCAAGGGCAGGATGATGCTTAAGGAACCATAACATTTCAGCCATGCCATTTTATAACGGAGATGTTGTTTGTAACATGGTTCAGAATACAAAATCCACACTGTTGATCCACCAGTTAAATTTCTCTTTGACCTTTCAGTTTATCATCATCATGCTATAATTCTCAAGAGTTTTTAGGAACAGTTAAGCCAATATTTAAAAGCAATGTAAGGTTGCAATGAAAAGGTCATTGGCAATCACATTGACAAAAAGCATGTTCCAGGTACAAGACCCTTCAGAATTTGGTTGTGAGAAATAACACCATGCATTTGTTGATCTAGCAGTGGAGGATTCTGCCACTATGCTAAACACAGGTAAGAATCCCTCAAGTTTATTTAAACAGTAAGCACAACAGACATAATATGCAACAAGGAAAATGGCTCTTTATAATTTCTGCAACATCCCTAGAAATATTGCTGTTTAATTCAAGTGATATGTTTCCTTGTTCCTATAAGCAAACAAGGACCCCATTCACATTGGAATTATTGGTTCCGTCTAATGAAATCCTGGAATTGGCAGTTTAGGGAGGGACATTATGGAAATCCTGCCCAGATGCCCCACCAAACTTCAAATTCAGGATTTCATCAGATAGGATCATGGCAGTTAAATTGGAATAATGGTGTTATAGTTGTATGGTATGAATGGGCCCATGGTCATAAACTTAACATTTCAGCAGTCACATTTGCCTGTGCTTTTTCCCCATGGAAAATATCTGTATTAAAAAACATTTAGTATATCTAGCAGTATAACCACCTTTACATGTTCATAATGAAGGTCAGGGTGACATCTTCAGATGGGCACAGATAGTATATAAAAAAATTAAATCTTGTGACAGCATGATTGAGCAGGCTCTCAAAATTTTTACATAGAGCTAGAAATATATTTATTAAAAGATGGACAACTGTGGTCCTTTTTCTTTGTAGGACTAAAAGGACTGTTCCTGTTTTGTTTTTTAAATCCTTGAAAAATTAATCTTCTACTTCATGCTTCCAGCATTATTTCATCAGTATTTATGGAGATGTCTGATAGGGGAAGGAGCCAAAAATTTACTTTGGTAAAAACCAAGATCATGCAATTTTAGAAAAGTCAGCTCAGGGGAAAAAATGCTTTCAGCCTCCATTGTAAATTCTAGGCTGTAAATTACTTCAAACTATTTTTCGGTAATCTGTCTGTGCTATATTAAAGGTTTATATTTTGAAACCAGGCAAAAATGGAAGAACTGTCAAGATCACCATGTAAACAAACAGGCCTAAGAAACTGTCCTGGAAATCTAATGAAAAAGTCCACAGGACTCTGACTTTATTTATGACTCTTGGCATGGTAGAGACACAAAGAGTTACTGCATAGCAGCACTGGGAAGATATTAAGAAATTGAAGAGGGAAAGAATAAAATGCTATTCAGGTGCAGTCCGCAATAGCTTGTGCCATACTGACCCACATAATGGAAGCTAAACTAAAGATTCTAAAGAATCTAAGCTGCTGGAACTCTGGGCCATAACTAGCTAGATAAGATTCAAGTTTTGTATTTAGGTACAAACAATCAGTGGTACAAATACAAGACTGGAGGCATAAACATAGGAGTTGACAGTAGTCAAAGGAGCTAGGTGTCCTAGTCTTAGGTAAATACAAGCTAGCATTGTGATACAGCTGCTAAGAAACATAATAAAATATTTGGCTCCATTAACAGAAGCATAGCATACAGCTCACAGGGAATTATTGTTGTCGTGTGCCTTCAAGTTGTTTCTGATTTATGGCAACCCTAAAGCAAGCTTAGCAATGGGTTTTCTGGGGCCAAGAGTGTGTGATGTGAAGGTGAGTTTCTATGTCCCAGTGGGGAATTGAACCCTGATGTCCAGGATTGTAGTCCAATGCTCAAACCACCACATCGGCTTTCACTCTTGCATTGGAATATGAAGCCCAATTATGGAAATCTCATTGTAAGAAAGAATGTGATGTAAAAGTGTATCCATGAAGAAGTAACCAGGATGCGGCGGGGGCTGAAAACTTGGAGATATGCATGGTCACTTCAAACTTATGGTTCACACTGTTGCTTTTTGAAGATCTGATATAGACTGCAGTTCTGCTCTCTGCGTTAGAATTTTGTTTGGTTCCAGAATTGTCTTCCAGTATATTTTTAAATAAACAGATGTTAGAAATGTGACCAAATGCTCAGGGCTATTAGAAGAGTATGGATCCTATACAGTGAACCATCTCTAATCCTTATGACTTGCAAAAGTAGAATCCTTGTGTAATGACACAGAGGCAGTAGACAGACACAAGTAGAAATCCCAGGACTATGAACATGAAATCATATCTGTCATTATATTAAATTTGTTTCTCTACCATCTAAATACACTGAATGCCAAATATAGGTCTTATTTAATATCAGTTACATTTATCCCACGCTTCTGCCAAGGAGTTCAGGGCAGCCTGCATTGCTCATCCCTTCTGGTTCCCAGACTATTTTTTTAATAGCTTTTAAAAGTAATATCAGGATCCTGTCACCACTGGCCATACTGGTTGGGACACATAGCAACTGTAATCCAAAGAATCTGGTGGGCACCATCCTCAGTTGAGGTGTGCTACACTAAGGCCATTTCCACAGTACACTGTTATAGTGCTATTATTCCACTTGCAACATCCTGTGGAATTCTGGGTTTTGTAGTTTACTGAAGCCAAAGAGCTCTATGGCTGAGAATTCAAAATACCTCTCTCTAAACTGCAAAGCCCACGATTCCACGGGATGTTGCAAGTGGAATAATAGCACTATAACTGTGTAGGGCAGAAATGGACTAAGACACATTGAACGGCTAAGGGTGTTCAACAAACCTCAGAAAGTACTTGAATCCAAGTCTCCTCAGCATCATGCTCCATGCACCCTATCACATTGGCTGCCTGTGTATGGTTGTTACCTCCTTTTCCTCCTCCCAGTGAGAAGCTAGGGTCCTAGTGACAGGTAGCTGAGACAGGACAGAGCTGAAAGATGCTAATATGGTTAAGTGTAACTGCTGGAAGGTTATTTTACATAGCACAAAGCCATCAGATTTAAGAAGATTTGAATCTCACTTTGGGAGAAAGGCAGGATATAAATTAATACATATACAAAATGAACAAAATTTAATTTGATTCATGGGCCCACTGAAAAAAAATTAGTGTTTGGGCTTCTCTCAAAAAGATATTCAATAGTCCTCAAAATGTGTACATTCAAAGAATGTGCCAAAGACATATAAACAACTACAGGATTTCCAACACATTTGGATTAGTAGAAATGCCTTCAAAGTACAGTGTACTTTTTCTACCACAGGCTGGGTAGAATGATAGCATAGTTTTCCCTCTCCTGCATATTCAACATATAATATTTTCCTGTTGACCATGGCTGAAAACAGATCAGAAGTAAGAAAACCCAAGTTCACTATTAAAAATTAGAAACTTCTGCAAATCCAACAGGTAGATTTCTGCCATAAGACAACCATATGATGGGCCTTCTCATGGTAGAAAAAGGTTCTTGTGACTTGGCCTTAAGTTTTAAAAAATATTCAAAATGTGAATTGTCTCCTTTTGCTTGTCCTACTCCTTTTTTTCAGTTTCCACTGTCAGAATAGCTTCCATCAAGTTATTGTTCCAGAGAAAAATCAATTAATTTTAACCAGAGTTCACCAGTTCAAAATGTTTCTGTATTCATCAGTGAATTAGTGTGAGCATGACATTTGCAGACTCTTCACATTTTTATTGGCAACAGTTCTGCTGCAAAATAGAAAGAGATATGAGCAAGATTCCATGGAGAAAAAGCATGTCCTTCTAGAGTAAAACAGCGGCTGACAAATGGCAACTTCAATTAAGTGAGCCTGACAACAGCCTTGATATTACCAAAGCCCAGTTTCTTTTTCTATTTCCCTTTTCACCATGCACAATGAACATTTTATCCTGCCAAGGAATGAAAAGCAAAAAGAAAGGAGCACTGCCCCAAATGTCATGCTTTGTACTTGCTGCTTGACCTTTTAAAGGGATTATGTGAGTGTCTACACATAGGGACATTGTGTGGGTATTGGTTTTCCATGTAGTTTCTCTTGAGATGAACCTCTGATTAGGAAACAAGTCTAGGATCCTGTTCCCAGCAAACATAACAGCTTTCTATGATGCTTCCACATATAAAGACTTTCAACAAACTCAAATGTGCATTGAATTGCATCAGCAGAAGCAAGCTCATAATAGCAAGCTATGCCCAACATGTTCATTGGCCAGTTGCAATTATCCTGGTTCAAATGCACATGCGCATCACAAATTTTGCATGTGGCAGCAGTGTCTGTGTGTGTTCTAACATCATGAATTCTGGGAAGAAGAATTGTAAAAGAATGTCATCACCTTGGGTTTAGATATAAACAAGACTGATTGATTGATTGATTGATTGATTGATTGAAATTGATTATCCTTCCTCTCCTTTGGTGAGAGGCTCAAGGGGGCTAACTACATACATGGGAACCTGTTGCCTTCTAGATATTATTGGACTGCCACTGCCCTCAATTTCCCTCAGAGGAATAAGGGATGATAGCAGGTATAGTCCAATAACCTGCACCATAGTATGCCCCACAATCTAACCCAACTCAGAATACACTGTCTCCATATGTCTAGATTTTTCAACATTTCCTCCCTTTCTCCATTCCATTGTGTAACAGTATAAACTGGGATTTTTTTTTAATGTTTAAGCTTTCTGGACATGAATTGTGCCATAGTGTTCCTCAAAATGTGATGAAGATATATCTGAAATACAATTCATATACGTTTATGATACATACCATATGTGATGCCCTGTCATGGATGACTTTTCTCAATGTCTTTGTCATACGCAGCCATCTGCTTGCTTGTACATTTTCTGCTAGTTTTAGATTTGATCGATATCTGAGTTTGCATTGTGTTGACCAATATCATCTACCAGAACCTGATATCAGACTACCAGACTCTGCCCTTTGCCCTTCAAAAATATCTCTATTTTTTTTAAGAAATGTCAGAGTGCATGATATTTGCATATATGAATCAGACCTGACTATAGATAGCCTTTGGCTAAGAAACTCATGTTATATTTAAACATACTTTCCCCCTCCCTTTCTCTACTACATGCCAGTTCACTTCACAGTCTAAAACCTGAGGAGACAAGCCCCTGGTCAAAATATTTCTTCTGCTCTTTTCCACTATTCATTACAGCTGTTGAACCGTGCATTATCATGACCTTCCTAATTAATTTCAAAGTTAAAAAGATAAGGACGGATAGAGAGAAACGTGTTACACAGCTCAGGACACTCTTCTTCAGCTTAAGGGAAATGTCAGAAAGTTTTGCAAAAGGTTTCTGTATGCACATGAGGCTGCCCAAGGCAGCTGTAACACGTTCTTTTGCTGTTTACTCAGTTGTTTCCCTAGCACATTTAAGATGCCACACAGGGTGAAATGACATGTGTGCTGTCTCTGAAAAATAGAAAACTTACTCCATTCTAGCTCTCACCATTCTCCTGGTGAGAAGAAAAAGCATTCCACAGCATTACAATTTTCCCCAAAGGCAAGATGTATCATACAAGAGCTTGAAGATACACCCACTCCATTTTAACATCTATTTTGACACTGTCCATTTCCTTGTTTTCCATTTTGTCCTTTGTTGCAGCAGTACAGCATAACTGCGACAACTGACCTGGCTACAACAGCTAAAGGCTCTAGCATTCTTAATGAACACAAGAAGGATGTATTTTCTTTGACTGAATGGACATAGCAGTGACAGGTATTTAGTCACTACATGTGATGAGAAAAGTGGAACAGCAGTACCGGTAATGAGTAAAGTCGGAATGGGACGAATCCAGAATTTTTGGAATCCAAATCCAGATCCAAATCCCTGGAAGGTTCTGGGATTCCACAAATCTCACAAATCTCGAATCTTTCGAATACTTTTTTTAAAAGTGGGTTTAAAAGAAAAAGAAAAAGAAAAAAGATAGCTGGCCCTGCACCTCCTTGCAGCCTAGGGCCCATTCATACTACACAATTGTAGTGCTAAATTCCAGTTCAACTGCCATGGGAATATTCTGTGGAATCCTGGGATTTGAGGTATAGGGTCTATAGTCTATAGCCTTTAGAATCCAGGGAACTCCTCTGGTGCCTCTGATTCCAGAGGATGCAGCTGTGACAACTAAAGCAGAATAATACCATCATAACTGCGTAAAATGAATGGGCCCCTGGTTTGTATGTCCTTTTAAATCTGCAACACTAATAAAGATTCAATGGGTGCAGAGTTCAGAGCCAAATTCCATCTCCTCTAGAAGACTCCCACTGCAATTTGGACATGTCCCAAGTCTTCCCCAAATCAGGCTGATATAGCTTGAGATTCAGCCACATCCAAAAAACATCAGTATCAGAAACACTAATTCCTAGAGAAGTATGTCAAAATTTCAAATACAGTTGACTTGAGATGGGTGCTAATATTTTACTTGATGGATGAGATCTTATGTCCACATGGATCCTGTGTCTGCTGGGCAGCAATTCATTTGCTGGAGGAGGTTGGAAGGCACCTGGGCAGCATTCACTTCTGCAGCCAGGGAAGAACAAACATTCTTGCCTTCCTGCATCTCCAAAGAATACACTGGAGATCTGGAAGGCTGACAGCTGATTTTCCCTCCCTGATGCATCCAGATGATATCCAGACACTTTACACTCTCTTCTAGCCACTAAATGACACTCCCCAGCCACTAAAGGGAGTATCAGGTACTAAATGAGAACTTGCCTTTTGCACCAGGCTTACACATGGAAAAGGCATTGCATGAGGCAGTACTAGATAGCTGCTTGGACAATGAATTTAAAAAGACATGCACATACATAGCCCCTGGAATAGCCAAGCCAAACGATCAAGACATTATCACTGCCAATGTAAATGCTACTTAACAATGTATTAGGTGCGGCAGACCTCCGGAAAACATAGAAAACTCCTGTAGAGTTCACCATGCCTGCAAGCCCCTGCAGGCCTCCTACAGAGTGCCCAGACAGTCAGAGGCCCCAGGATGTCCAGGGAGCTGGTGATCTCTGGCCCTGTAAGCCCCTTCAGGCCTCCTCCAGAGCACCAACACCAGCGAAGGCCACATGACATGCAGAGACCCAGCAATCTCCAGCCCTGTAAGCCCTTGTGGGCCTCCTATGGAGTGCCTGCGCCTGTGCAGGAAACCAGCGATCTCCAGCTGCTGCAAGCCCCAGTGGGCCTCCTCTGATGCATCCATGCTGGCAGAGGCCCCAGGATGTGCAAGGAGCCAGTGATCACCAGCCCTGTGGGCCTAATCCCTGGCGCCAGATTTGAAAGATTTGGTTTGCCCATTTTGGTGCCTGGATTCAGATCCCCAAACCTCAAATCCTTGCCAAGGATTCGAGGATTCATTTGGCCCATCCCTAGAGTAAAGGCAAAATCCAAAGGGAAAGTGAAGTGCTAACCAAGGGATACTGGGAACTGTTGAAAAGTGGCATTTGAACAGGTGGCATCAGATAGGATGTGGCATTGATGGAGAAAGAAAGTAAAAGAGCTGGTTCAGGCTGCATTTTTTGTTGTAGTTGGTATGTGGTATCAAGTCATCTTCAACTGATGGTGACAAAATGGATAAGTGACCTCAAGTGACACTTTTATTAACAGCCCACTCCGAGTCTCACAAACTCAGGGCCATGGCTTCCTTCAGTGGATCAATTCACCTGTAGTACAGCCTTCTTTTCCTACTGCCTTCAACTTTTATGAGTATTGTTTTTTTCTATTGACTTCAGTGATATATCTAAAGTCCCAAATAAGTTCATACTTCATTTCCCCTCAACCAGTCATAATAGCAGCACTAATACGAAATGAAAGGCTTTTCCCTCACTGTGAAGACCTAGTTCTTCTGCCTGTTTGTAAACACTGAAACTGTTTTATTTCAAGTCATTCAAACTGGCCTACCATTGTCTAATTTGACTGGCATCATGATCCCAAAATCTCAGGCAAAACTCTATATTTGTCCCCAACCATACCATGGAGAGATTGAATCTGTGACCTTCTATATGTCAAGTATCCTCTTCTACTAAGCTTTGGCTCTTTGTGTGGAACTACTGTATAGGACAAAGAAAAGATATCCGTGATTCTTTAGAACTCCTCACAAGGTATAAATACTGACATACTGGGGGTTTAAGAGAAATGAAGGATGACAAAGAGACAACAACTTACTCTAAATATTCTATCAGTAATAGCCAAGTAGTTGAGCAATTTAGATAGTTGAGCTAGGAGTGATCTTTGGTTAGGCTTATCAACTGCCCTACATCTTAGTCCTGCCTTACATGCTCCAGTGTTTGTGGAAAACAAGCACGCTTCTTGTGAGTAAACACAGGATAGGCAATATGATACAGAACTCCAATGATAAGTAGAGGAAGAGATTGCTGTCACCATAGGAGTAGCTGCCACAGCCCCTTCCTACTGCCTTTGTCCACCTCCCACTGCCATCATGCCTGCCCACACTGGCTCTTTCTTCCTCCCCCAGTGCCACTTTCTCTGTTTGCCCAGAAGATCTTCACAACATCTGCTCTCCCTCCTGGTGCTTCCTATGTCCCATCCCCTTCCCCTCTCCCATCACAGTGAGAGAGGGAGGGAATACATGTGTGCCCCATCTCTCCTCCTGCTCGCCTGTCCCATTCACTTCCCTCCACCTGCCCACCCACATGAGTGAGTGGATGGGGGAATGTGAACTCTTCCTCTTATGCCCCCCATCTCGCCCCCTTCCCTAGTCTATGGCCATGAGCAAGTGAGTGAGTGAATGAATGAATCCATGTATGTGCCCTTCCTCCTCCTGCTCCTTCATCTCATCCCTCTCCCCCCCAACCCACCTGAGTGAATGAGTGATGAAAGGCATGCAAGCACAATCCCTCCTCACACTCCCCCATCCCATCCCCACCCATCCACCTGCCTGCATGTGTGAGTATATTCACAAATAATGAAATCCAGGAAGGTCAAATCCATAAAATGGGGAGGAATAACCGTATTTGAGCCAAGAGTTCTAAAGTCATGCTTGCAAGAGAAAAATATTATAGCAACCCTTTTTATTCCCAAACATTCAGATGACATTAGGTGGTTTAAAATCACTGCAGTAATTCCTACTAGTGCAGTCATTTTGTGTCAAGTTCAGATTCAAACATTTAAAACATTTGGTGATGCTCTTGCATCAAAGGTCCTCTTGACATCAAATAAATGGCACGACAGTCAGATCCTATGCTGAGTTCTCAAATGAGATTTGTTGAAGGCTGAAGTGTGTGGCATACAGTTAAATCACTCACTAAAGGCTTTGTAAGGGCAGTGAGTAATTGTCTTTCTGTGCATTGCTTTGTGTCTCCGTCCTCCTAAAAGAGTGAAAACACAGAGAGATTTATGAAAGGACTTTCTAAAAGGCTGAGAAATTCTTCCCTGGCCTGCAAAGATCTCCTTTCTCTTGCTAAAGGGAAATGTGAACTTGCTCATCCCACCTCATTATGCTTTACAAAGAAGCACCTCAAATGTGCAAACTTGTAGCCTGAATGCCTGGACCTGTGAGCATTGCATATGCAACAAGCACTAAGTTATTTTCTCATAAGTTGTTATAACTAGTGTAGATTTATTCTGTATTTAATTCATACTTTATGGTCCTCTAGGAAATGGCATCTGTCAATGAAGGGATATAGCTGCTGACCAAATACTATGTTCTTCTATGTGGAATAGTCATTAAAACAGGTGCACACCTTCCCCAAGCATGAGTTCCAGATATTAAAGCATGGGATAAAGAGGATGTAGCTCCCAGACTGCCATTTCAAGTCACTGACTAGGTAGTTAGATTTTCCCTTTTCAGTTACCAAAGAGAGAAGGAGGAGGCATTTATCAGTTGTAACTATACAGAGGAATAGGACATACATTGTGTCCCACCCACTCAATCCAGTGGAATATACTGACCCCATTCCCCTCTGTCATTGCTTTCTTATGCAAAAAAATGTGCTTGATGAGGTACACCTTTATCTGTGGAGGCTCTCCACACAAGCCAGAACACTGATCTTCCACATTCTAACTCACAGAGGAGTCTCTTCTTCAAAAATGTTTCTCTTCATGAGAAATACAATGCCAGAGGAGGCAGAAGTATCACATATGCTTACAGAATATCGAAATATGGCTAAAGTAGTCCACATGAGTTGGTAAGTTAAGATTCCCAATGGCAGAGAGCTTTGTGATTGTGTGCAGTTATGAACTGGCCTCATGTCTCTAACTGAATAGGGCTCATGCCTCTAGTCCTTGAAGAAGCTGTGAAATAAGACAAAATGCCCAGGCACTATTCTGTCCACACATACCATAAGAAATCAGGCTGCTACTACTTTCAATGTATTTAGGCAATGAGTGAAACACAGTTATGGTTGACATTTCAGGAGCAATGCTAGCCATAGAGAGATGTGTGTGTGTGTGTGTGTGTGTGTGTGCTATGCGCCTTCACGTTGTGTGCCTTCAAGTTGTTTCCAGCTTATGGCAACCCTAAGATAAACCTATACCAGGGTTTTCTAGGGATTGAATGTGTATGACACACCTAAGGTCACCCAGTGGGTTTCCATGGCTGAGCATGGAATCAAATCCTGGTCTCCAGGATTGTAGTCCAACACTCAAAGCACTACCCTATGCTGGCTTTATAAAGACATGTACAGAAGGAAATTAGTCCACACACAGTACTGCTTACACTTGTAGTGTAGCCATCCTTGGGAAGTAGCATCTCTCATCCAAAACTGGGTGAAAGACATAAGAAATGTTCCGTTGATCCTCCAGGATATCTCATTTACTTTTGATACCATTCACCATGGTATCCATTGGATGACCTCCCTGTGATGGGAGTTGAATGCACTAGACAGATTGCTGCACTTAGGCCCTTTTTGCACATTTTTTTTTTTGTGCACGCACCACTTGAGCACCACGCAAATGGGAGCGTTGCTGCACACAATGCACTCCCACTTGCGCGGCGCTTACGAGGCTGGAGCGGGGTGGGGGCATAGTTTTTGATTTTCGGCTTGAAGCCAAAAATAGCCCGCGCTCGCGCAATGCTCGTGCCGCACTTGCGCACTTACCTCCGTGTGGTGCGTCGGTGAGCTGGCCGGGAAGCGCTTCCTTTCCCCGTGGAGCCTACAGCTCCCACAGTGCCCTGCGGAAGGAAGGGGCAGGGCGCTCGTGCGGCGGTCGCGTCATCACGAAGCGCCCTGCAGAAGGAAGGAGGGGGGAAGCAGCAGCGTCGCGAAAGAGGTTTCTCGCGCGAGACGGCCTCCCCCGTCGTGGGAGAAGGTAAGATGCGAAAAGGGCCTTGGTTGTGTATATAGCATTATGTCCACATGAGAAGTTACATGTTGATTGTTCTGTTCAGATCCTTCTGTTTAATGACAATGTGGTGCAAGCAAATGTGCAATTGAACACAGAATCAAACACAGAACTGAAGAAATACTGTTGCCATTTTCAGAAGAGACAGACAGATAAACATTAGTTGATAATGTATATCTGCAGACACATACCTGCAGTTCTGTGATATTTTCCAGAATCTTATGCATTGGACAAAAATATCCAGCTACTTCTGTAGGGAAATGATAGACGCAGAAGATACCAGCAATATTTCAGACAGTGTGTTACAGTGGTTCTGCTCCTAGCTATATGACCAGATCCAAAGAGTAACATTGGGAAGATTTCTGCTCGGCCCCATAGCTGTCCATTTGCAAGGTGTCACATGGTTGAGTTCTGTTCCCCATGCTGTTTAATATCTATATAAAGCCAATGGATGAAGTCATTAGGAGATTGGGGGCTAGATGCCACCAATATGCTGATAATACTCATCCCTACTTCTTCTCATCTGAGTCATCTTGAACTGTGTAAGTGCTGGATGAATGCCTGAATGCTGTAATCGACTGGATGGGGGCCAATAAACCAAAGCTGAATCCTGATAAGGGAGAGTCTCTGTCAATAAATAGTTCTGAAGTCTGAGAAGTAGGTAGGTAACTTGCCCTGGAAAAAGTTTCACTCCACTTGAATGAACATTCTTCCTGATATTGTACCCATATTTTATGTGTTTAGGTATCAGTGGTACTATATTTGAGCATAGGTTGTTAGTTCTGTAAAGTAACCTATTGCTGTTATATACATAGGGCCTCTCTATGGGAGATAACACAATCTGCACCACTGTATAACCCAGGGTAATCCCAAGCCTCTTTTTGACCCTTTTATTCAGGGGAAAAGAGAGAGAGAGTAAGAGAGCGAGAGAGAGATTGCATTGCCTCCAGGAGGGGTAATTTACTTTAAATAACCCACAGGACAACTGCCACCAAGCCTCACTGTTCAACATTTAAAAAAATGGTTGCAGCTCTCCTCTGTACGTTTAATACATTTTTTAAAACCTTAGTTTTTCATAACCATAAATGCACATCTGACCACTCCAGCACGTTTAGGTGTAGAGCAAGTCATCAAACAAATCAACATTGACTTTCCTTGTTGCTATATACAAGGTTATTCAAATATGCTGTTGAAATTCCTAAAAGGAACAAAAATTCAGACACCGTGGTGCCTTCATAAAATAAGATGCCATCACTTTGTATTTTGCAACAGAGGGCAAATGCTTACGATGAGTCCTCAGAGTCTCTGCAAAAAGAAGGCCTGAAAAGCCATTAAGCTTTTATTTTAAAGGATGGCATTCTTCAATTCAT
Source organism: Ctenosaura bakeri (assembly GCA_948474755.1). Classification (NCBI taxonomy): domain Eukaryota; kingdom Metazoa; phylum Chordata; class Lepidosauria; order Squamata; family Iguanidae; genus Ctenosaura; species Ctenosaura bakeri. The sequence continues at coordinate 163,285 of CAOLHI010001507.1, forward strand.
TCAACTTAATAGGTTATCATTAAAATGAAGAAATATAGCCAAATATGACCAACACTGTCTTGGTTGCTATCTACTGGGACAGTTTATTTTAAAGGAACATAAATGGTTGACTCAGCAATATTTGCTAAAGAAATTCACATTAAGAATTCCCCCTCCCCACAACCACACACATACGAGATACACTGCAGAAAAGAATAAGAAAACTATGTAGATTTAGGGCCAAGCTACACATAGTTGGGAATGTCTTTGCATTTAATGTTATATTTTTAAATGTAAATAGCATTAGCTGGGAGGATGATAATTATCAGGAATGAAAGAGGCATGGAGTGGGATTTAAATCTGTTCTCCCCTGCTGTAATCCTGAGAAAAATCAATCTGACTATATTTGTTGGGAGTGGGGAGAATCCCATCTTAAAGCTAGGATTGATTCTCTTCCATGCCTGGCACATAAATGCCTGGCACATAAATGCCTACATGCAATGTAGCATCACTTGTATCTTCAGCCCTGAATGTGTGGTTCTAATACTAGCTCTTCTTGGAAACTTTGCAGACTGGTTATCTTGAACTACAGGAAAACAAATACGCCCTCCAGATGTTTTGGGCTCCAATTCTCATCAGTCCTAGTCATCCTATCTGATGCTGTGGGAGCTACAGTCTGAAAACAGCCAGAGGCCCACAGTTGCCCACTCATGTTTTAGATGTGGGCCTAGCTCTATAGCAAGAATGTAAGAAGGAAAGAAAAAATGGTAAAGTCTATTGAAATGTCCATAGTGGTAGCCATGTTAGCCAGTTGTAGGAAAAAGAGAGATTTGTAGTACCTTAAAGACTTGTGTCTGATAAAATGGGCAACAGTCAACAAAGATTAATGCTACTATAAGATTTGTTAAGTGAAACTAGAAAGTGTTTTATCAAGTGTCTGTAGAAACAAGGGAAACTATGAATGGACATTCATCTGCTTGAGGAATCATTCTGGAATCTCTTCCCAGACACCGTATATTCACACTTTGTCTCATACATGCACATACCTCAGCTTTCCATCTTAAAATAATACCACAGGATAGCTGGAAGTGTCAGTAACATTGCTACAATAAAGCAAGGTACAATTTGAGGGGCCAATTTTGGCATGTCTATTCCAAATTCAGTGGATTCTGTGGCTAGGATCCAGATGCGGTAAAGCACTCTAGGAAAAGACTGTTCCATGAGCAGAGTGACAATTCTTACCCTCCAACGAATGGGAGAGCAGCACCAGTGGTAGCAGCACTGGGAGGAAGGTACAGCTACTGACTACTTGCCTATTCTACAAATGATTGGCTTGGGAAAGGAAGGATTCCCAAGAGCCACTGCACTGTGGAAGGGTTGGCTTGGAAAACTGGTTGTCCTGGCACAGGTGGTTTTTCCAAGTCAGCCTTCCCATAGTTCCCTGGCTCAAATAACTCCCCCTTAAGTGACACATTTATGAAAAAGGTGTCCTTCTCCCATCATTTTCATTTTCTCTTCAAAACTGTCCTCTATTTTTTTCTGTTCCCCACCATTATGCCACCACCGCAACTGACTCCAAGTAACTAGGTTGATGGACCAATAAGATCTAAGCCCACCATACTTAGAAGTAGATGAGCATAGGATTTCAGACTTAAGAGTTGTCAAACAAAATTCTAGTCCAAAACTTATGGTAGATTACAAACATCAGCTCAGCAGGGGCTTAATGAGATGCCAAATATTTTAGAACCCCAAAATTCACAGAAATAGATGCTCTGTTTATGCAAATTTACAATGACAAGTAATCATGTGGAGGATAAATATCAAGCACCAGGACATGGCATTGTAAGAATTCCATTGAAATGTATGGGTGACACATGCAAGTACACAGTGAATTCAGAAGATGAAGGCATTTGGATAATGGAAGTTTTATTAGATATGTAAGAGATCAGACAAACACCACATTTCATTAACTGGAAAATCAATTCTTGTCATAGCCTCTATAGTTAATTAGTATGGTTTGCATGTCCTTGCTTCAGTGTTATCTCAGGATAAACAAGAAAAAAAGAATCAATGTAGAACCAATGGGTACTATATTATGTCCTTACTAGTGGCAGCACAAATTAAGGACTGTGATATAAGCTACAATTTACACTGGACAACAGGCATTTTACAAGAGGAAAAAGGAATGAAGCCAGGCTGTGTCAGACTCTCCAGATAGCAAAGAAACAGTGTGGTGAAAGTGACATGAATTCATGGGTACTTAGTGACCCGGAACAATATGAGTAATAATTACCATACTGGAATCTGCAAAAACTCAGTCCTCAGGACACATTTCGAGGTTTAATTTATGTTTCACACCTCATTGCAATGAAGTGTTTGTTATCAAAGCATTGATATACAAGTGGAAAGCATTCTGTCTAATGAGGATATGTATATTTGCTTAGATCCCCAGGAGGTTCCCCTAAATGAGGTGCTCACTTCAATGAACCTATTATGGTAATTAATACAAGCATTAAGTAGAGCCTGCTACTGAAGGAAAGATAAACACAACTCAAGGAGACACAGACCTGGTGGCAAGGAAACAATTCTGCCAAAAAAGAAAGAAAGAAAGAAAGAAAGAAAGAAAGAAAGAAAGAAAGAAAGAAAGAAAGAAAAGAAAAATGGAGCAATGAAATATGTCCAGGAACAAGTGCATGAAAATATAACAAGACTAAATGTGAATCCCAAGAGAGAAGACTTTGGGAAATATCTTTTGGATGGTCAGTATATACAGGTAGATGTGGCAAGGCTTCATTCATGTCCATCCAAATGTAATTCCTTGTATCTTTCAAAATATTGTGTCTCAGGCAAAGTGGGCAACCCATGTGCAACATAGCACTGCCTTCCGAAAACAGCACATAACACACTTTGGTGAAGCATGTGCATTTAGATACAGATAGCTAGTCTGAGACAGCAACAGATTGATTGTTAATCTGTATTTCATTGGCACTGTGTAACTATCTGCATTTGAAAATTATTTTGCATGCAGAAACAGATCTGCAGATAGGCTCTCCCATTCTGCAAGGTGTTTCAGGCACTTCCTCTATCCATTTGCAAAAGGGCCTTGAAAATATTCCTGTGCGTGGACAGCAAAGCAGTAGATCTGTTCTTGCTGTAGCATTTAAGAAAGATTAATTTATTCCAATTAACCCAACATTTTTCAGCCTAGTGATATTTAATGGCCTTCTTCAGAGCTGACAAAAGATAAAAGAAAGAAAAGGTCCAATACATGAGCAACAAAAATTGTAACAGGAGACAAGTTACAAATTGCTGCATCAATTATGTTTACATATATCTTAAATAAAAAATGAATGTAAAATATCTTATTTTTAAAAACAACTATTAGCTCAGATAAATTTGTTCAAAATCCAAATATAACTTACAATGCGACTTTAAATCTGCCTGCAGGGATTGCAAAAAGAGGCAAGGCTTGAATGCTAGTTTAACTAGGGCCATGATAGCATAGTAGTAGAAAATGTAACACAGAAGCCATTTCAGGACTTCCTTGTCGCTTTCCAAGACTTTACCTGGACAAGATTATTCTCTGTTGGAATGGAGCCATCTTACTTAAAGCCTGCTGGCCAAACCATATAGTGCTGAGGAAAGTTGAGTTTCCCACAGCTTCAGTCATATGATCCATTCAAGCTTCAAAGATGATTCTTTCCCTGTCCCTAGAATCTCCAAAATATAAAGGTCAAATCTAGAATATTCCTGATCACCATAAAGATATTGTGTAGTTCAGTTGCTGATTCTTCTTCCTGCCCAAATAACATGACAGACTATTTTAGCACGGTAAGAACCATGCGTGCCATGGTAAGAACCATCCATGCACTGCAATATACAATGTGGAAAAAATGGGAAAGGGTCCATTCTGGATACTTAAGGTTGGGGAAAGACATCTCTGTGAGCCTCAGAGAGTCATGAGGTAGAAGACAAAACTCCAGACCTGCAGTTGCCCATCCCTGTGTTATTCCTCTATTCCAGTCAGTTGTACAGATGTGCCATATATCCACTTGTTACCCAAAGTCTTACCAGTCTTTCAAGACAGCTACAATACCATTCCCAACCACATGTATTACATTTTGGTACAAAGGTAGGAGTCCCATGCTAACAGGGGCTTTGACATCCAATCAAAAGAAATCACTGGGTAGGGTGACTCAAAGAAATTCCATTTCCAGAAGACAATACCTTTTACAAGCACGATGCACAAAACTGTACCTTACTTAGTAGAATGTGCTACTACCACAAGACTTTGTATGCCTATTTGGTAGCCTGTCTCTTTAAAACTTCAAAGTCTGGTTCAATGCTTATTTTAGTTTATTCTGCTGTGAAATAAGGCCGACTTCCCATTAATTTTATTAGCCACTCGTGGACTTGTTAAATAGTGGCTTTTAAATATAGTATTGTCCATAAACTAGAATTCAAAATTATCTACAGCATTACTATGTCTTATTTTCCTTGGCATTAGTTTAATAAAGAACAAACAATGAATATTGAAAGAACAATTCAGTGTTACTAAAGTACCCTGTTAAAACACAGTATGTGTAATAATTTTTTTCCTTTTTTAAAAAAAAGGGTGGAATAGCATTTCTTCTGAAATTTAATGAAGAAAACATTCTTAATCTAGAGCAGTCTTTCCCAGTCTTTGGCCTCCCTATATCTTGGACTATAACTGCCATTATTCTCAACTAGCTAGGAATTTCAATCCAGCACATCTGGAGAGTACCAGATTGGTGAAAGATGATCTAGGTGATCAGTGATGGGTTCATATAGGAATCCACCAAATAGTTCAGAAATTGGTTCATTTATTTAAAAACTCCTCTTTTAAAAATTATGCCTTGCACCAAATATTGTCACCTCTCTGTCATATGATGAATTTTGGCATGAAGCACATATTTCATGACAAGGTAAATTTTGTTCATTGTGAAAATACCATTAGGAGGGTCCCACAAGAAAACTGACTGAACTATTTCAGCCAGTGAATATTTGAAGCACCTACATTGGCAGAAGTGGTAGTGAAGATTACTGCTCTTGACAAGCAACTCACACACATGCAAGCACGCACGCACGCACACCAATACATATTTACCTACACACACACACACACACACACACATATATATGTACATAGCATTGTCACATAAAACCAAACGTTTTGACCCTAACACATTAATTAGATGGTCATTTTAAAAACAAGGTAATGCTTTCACAAGAATAAGCTTTTGCCATGAGAAAGCGCTTCTTTCATGAGAAAGAAAGGCCGTAGCATCAAATGAAAGAGAACCTCTTCCATGCATTGAATTAAACATGTTTAGGGGGGCTCAGGAGTACACATGTTAATTTGCCCATTGCTCCCATGCTCCAATACCCAACATCCTTTTGATGTTTATATCAATGACAGCTATGGCTCCAATGTCAAGGTAGCATTAAGTCTGTTTTGGGTTTCGGTATGACCTTTAAAGGAATTGCTCAAGGTGTTAACCTATTTTGAGGATAGAGTACCTTGGACAGCACCTTTAAAGGACAGATTAAAGCCTGGGGTGGTATTCACTGACACTAGAGTCCCAGCCACCTCTTTTTTTACTTAGTGCTTATAAAGATGTATACAGAGAGAGTTATTGGATGCAAAGAAGCATTCCAGCCAGTCAAGGTCCCATCTCATCAATACAACATTACACACACACACGCGTATGGTATACACACAGAGAGAAGAAAGGAGAACACTTCTTCCAATGAATACTGAGGAAGCTTGGCAGAAGTACATGGGGAAACACAAGGGTAACAGGTAGGCTAGCCCTGTGTCTCACCATATGGCTAAGAAAACCCCTCCAGAGTATCTGAGGTTCTTTGCTAGACCTTTAGTTCAGTGCATGTTCACGCAATGTATGAAGGAGGGGTTGTGCATTGCTTCCCTTTAATCAAATCATTTAAAGAAATCACTCAGGTAGAACAATATAATAGTCCTATGAAGATTAATCACACTGTCAGATTAAGTTACACATCAGTGTAACTCAGTTACAGAAGGAATTTGGGAATACCTATTCTTTATACTTTCTTATCTCTCATTACTAGCATGGCATTTTCAGAGTGGGACTTGCATCAGTACCAGTCTTCACTTTGTTGCAACTGGTACATAAATGACTGTGTTAATGACACCCTTGTTTTAAAAAGATCTTGCTAGGGTCAAATTATAGCAAGGTACAAAATAATCTTAAAAGCACAGCTATTGAAGCCCTGCAACAGGTAATGTCCTGAGCTGAAGCATGCTCAGTGGTGAAAAGCACCAATTTCAAGAAAGACTCTCCTTTATGGACATTATTGTGCTTGCTAAATAGATAAAATAGCAAGCAATATAGCATATAAAGAATCAAGCAAGCTCTGTGAGCAATTGACAACCAACCATCTTGTGGACAACTACCCTGGAGTCTGAGTAATACCTGTGTCATAGCCACCATCCTATAACCACTGTTGCCTATAAAATATTTAAAAAAAGAAGACACAAACTTAGTAGCTGAAGAGGCAATATGTTCAGAAAACTATGGAAACTGTTTATATACAGAATGTGTGAGGGGACAGCAGGTTTGTGTGACGTGTGACGTATGCCTCTGTGAAAAGGGGCAAAAAAAATGATACACTAGGGCTCTTCAGCCAAAGCACTCCAGATTGGAATATGGCTTTCAGATAGCAAGACTTTGGTTAAATGAATGTATGGAATGTGACTATTACTTGACACAAAACTTCTTATATTTGGCAATAGCAAAGCATAAATGCTGTGAACTCCATTTTCAAATAGCCTCTATTACTTGTGATATCTTTTCAGACCAGAATCTGACAAATTGGTAGTAAAGTGAAATTGTGGCTTATATGACCACTTATTATAAATGATCAAAATCGGAAACACTAAAATAAATAAATAAAATTATGAGTAAGATGGAGTTACAAGAGAAGCCAGAGGTCAACAGTTATCAGGTTTTTTTCAACAGCATTCACAAGAATAAAAACAGTACACAAATGCTAAACATGAGTCAACACTGGGATATGGCAGCTAAAAAAGCAAATGAGATTCTAGGCTTTATCAATAGGAATACAGTGTCTAGGCCAAGGGAAGTAATAGCACTACTCTCTTCTGCTTTGGTCAGACCCCACCTGGAATACTGAGCCCAGTTCTGGAAACCACAGGTCAAGAAGGATATTGACCAGCTGCAACATTTCCAGAAGGTGACCAAAGCGGTCTGGAAACCGTGCCCTATGAAGAGTGGCTTAGAAATCTGGTTATGTTTAGCCTAGGGAACAGAAGATTAAGGTGCTGCTGCCGCTGCTCCCCTGACCAGGAAGGATCCTGGAAGGAGAGGCAGGCCACAGTGGGCAGGGTCGGGGTGGCAGCAGGTGGGGCAGTGTGGGGGGCTGCTGCTGCTGCCACCATCGCCCCCCCGCCACAAAACATTCTAGGGAGGACAGGAAACAACCCAGGCCTGAGTGGGTGGGTGGGGGATCCACTTTTTTTGCACCTCCCAGCATTGGCAGCTGAGTCTCGTGCCCCAGTTGCCTGACCCTAGATACACCTCTGCATACAGGAAAAGAGATTCCACCTAAACATTAGGAAGAAATTCCTGAAGGTAAGAGCTGTTTGGCAATGGAATATACTGCCTCAGAGTGTTGTTCTTTGGAGATTTTTAAACTGACATTGGAAGTATTGGGAGTGCTTTGATTGTGTATTCCTTGATGGCAGGGGGTTGGACTGGATGGCCCCTGTGGTCTTTTCCAACTCTACGATTCTGTGACTCTGTGTCTCTTCAATTCATCATCATTAGAGTGATTCTTAGCAAGAACATGACTTCAAAATAAGTAGTTCAGTGAGGTTTGTTTCTCTAAAATAAGAAGCACCTATTGCTTTTTTTGATTGATTGATTGATTGAGTGGCTGATGAAAATATTTATATCCTGACGTAAGATCTGCATTTACGATATCATAAAGAACTGAGATAAACGAGAAGGCAACTGGGGAAACAAACATCTTGGTCATGACACCCCAGTTCTGTCACCAAAATTCCTGTAGCAGCTCACCTGGTGCCATCGCTGGCATCTGTTAGTCTTCCACCAAGATCACATGTTTTTAATCTCTGGTTGAAGATTGTATGTTCTGTGCCTTCAGTTCATTTCTGACTTGCAGTGTCCCTAAGGTGATCCTATCACAGGATTTTCTAAGCAAGATTTGTTCAGAGGGGAGTTGCCTTTGACTTCCTCTGAGGCTAAGAGAGTGTGACTTGCCATGATCACCAAGAGAGTTCCATGGTGGATCAGGGATTCAGACTTTAGTCTCCAGAGTGGTAGTGTCAAACCATTACATCATGCTGGCTCCCAATAGCAAGTTATGGCTCCTGTTACATATATGTTGACTGGCACAGTTGCTGTGTTCCTCTGTGTTTAAAATCTGTAATCAAAGAAGAATCCAAAATGTGTAGAAAGCTCAACACAAACAGAATAGTTTGGGATAGGCAACTGTGAAGCCAATTTCCTATCCCATGACCCCCTCATGCACCAAAACCTACCCAAGTATGCCAAAATACCTTAGTTTTTCTTCAGATTCCCTCTCAAAAACATCAGTGAACATTATGCTACTTCCTGACACCATTTTGATGGGGCTCCAATGAAAACAGAAGTATTGAAGGGCAGCTATGCCAGTTGTGGGGTGTTTGTCCATTTTTGTACAAGGGGAGGGGCTTCCAAAAAAGTTTTAAAATGAAAAATAACTCAAATTTATACTTTTTTTAAAAAAAAATGCTGAGTTGGGAGGCTTCATGCTGCATGTGGGTTACATTTTTCCCACCACTGGTTTGAATCTGCATATGCACCATGAAATGTGCATTGAGCAGCAATGTCAGTGTGTATTTTCATGTCATAAACTCCGGGAGAAGAACGAAAGAGAATGACTTTGGTTTGGATTTGGATATAACTACTTGTTGCTAATTAATTAGTTTATAGTCCATCTTTCTCTTAATGGTAATCCTCAAGGCAACAAATAACATAGAGGGGAACCTGTGGCCTTCTAGATGTTGTTTGACTCCCACTGCTGGTCCCCTAACAAGATCTTTCCCGGTCCTTTTAATCCCTGGTGGGATTGTGTTGTGTGTTCAAATCATTTCTGACTTATGGTGACATGAAGGCAAACCTATCACAGGGTCCTTTTGGCAAGATTTATTCAAAGGGGGTTGCCTTTGCCTTCCTTTAAAGCTGTGACTTGCCTAGTGTCACTTAATGGGTTGCAATGACAGAGTGGGGATTCAAACTCAAGGTCATTTCCACCTTACACTGTTACAGTGCCATTATTCCACTTTCAACCTCCTATGGACTCCTAGGATTTGCAGTTTAGGGAGAGTCATTTAGAATTATCAGTCAGAGAGCTCTTTGGCCTCAGTAAAGTACAAACCCCAGAATTCCACAGGATGTTGAAAGTGGAATAATGGCACTATAAGATCGTAGTGTGGAAATGGCACTAGTCTCCAGAATTGTAGTCCAACACTCAGACTACAATGCTACACTAGCTCTCCTGATGTGATTGCTTTAACTATTGCTTAATTGTTCTTTCACTTGATCATTATTGTTGTATAGCCATAGGATCTGTTGTTAACAGTTCCTCAGAGCCCGCCCTCTTTTTTTGTTTTACTTCTTACATTTCTATATCACCCAATTGCTGCAGGTCTGAGTTTTTACTTCCAGATTTAGTCTTTTGGGGCAGGTGGAGGAAACTATTTTCCTCTTACCTGAAGATCCACTAGTTTAGGGCTTGAACAATAAAAATGGATTGATGTCCTTCAGCCCATCTTCCCTGAACAAATTCTTTTTGATATTTTCTCATGATAATTATCTATTTTGATTTGTTTGAATGAATTAGGTTCGAGTTGTTAAGAAGTACTAAAAATAATACTCTGGAAAGAAATGTGTATCTTTATTGTTTTCGTAGTTGTTAACATGTGACTGTAAAGGCATGAGAGACATAAGGAATGAAGGTGGGGAGAAGAGATGAAGGCTCACAGGTGGCTGTATTTTGAGGGAATGTTCTTCACAGCACTCTTTGGTGGAAACAATAAAGGATTAAGATCTCGCTTTCACTGCCCTTGTTTCTTTTAATCAGCTTCACTCTACTGTTTCAATTGTCTCTCAGCATCATCACCATATCATCATTCAGAGCTCAAAGTGTCAGAAGGAACAGTTCATCTAGCTTGTTAGCAGAACAAAGTCTAAATATGGCTTTGGCTCAGGATGTTTGTTTCTTTCCTTGTAACCTTTTCATGCAACCTTCCCCTCCTTATCTCTCAGCACCTTTAACAGGCAGTAGACCTTATTTTAAATTGGAGTTGTGTGGTGAACAACAAAGCCAATGAGCTCTGGCTACTTAGCAACAAGGGAAGGAAAACTGGTGTGGGAGAAGAGAAAATGTAATGTAGGAAGGAGAATCTCAGTTAATAAATGGTAAACACCTACAGAAGTGGTCTAAAATCAGTGGTGCATGAGGAATTTGAACCATTATGTTCTTTTAAATGGATTTAAGCACAGAGTCTGACTCAATTTGAGGTTCAAAATGCATATGGCTCCTGGCTTGAGATATATGGCACAGAACCCAAGAATTGGGCTCCTAATATGCATTCATTTTTCAAATGTTTAAAGAAAAGCACACCTATTTTTAATTGTACAAATACATTTAAAAATGCACACAGTTGGAGAAAGTGTATACAAAAGCATGCATATTTGTATACATATTTGGAAATATGTACAAAACTATGTATACAAAACTATGAAATATACTGCACTCACCCATTCCTTACTGCATGGAACTGAGACAGTATGAGCCAAATATTAAAATGTATCATTCAAAAATAAATAAGTAAATGGATTTTTTAGAATGATCCATCTAAAATTCAGATTCAATGACTGTGTTCTGCATATATGCCTCTCCAGTACTGAATTCACTTCTTACAAATCCTACTAGAAAAGTCGTTTTATATAAAAAACTTTTGCAATTTCCACCGGCAAAAATTTCATTGATGTCATCCTAGTTTTCCAATCTCTGCCCTCAGGGAGACCCAAGAAAGACTAACATTAGTTTTCTAGAAGGCATTTCTATTTAAACAACACTTTAGAGAATTTTAGTGGCTGTTTCTGTGTATTTTATAGTTTTGCTTTAATTGTTCTAGTGAGTTTAAATTGGATTGTACATTATTTTTACCCTGTTAGCCATCTTGTTCTTTCATTTGAAAAATAAAGCCAGAATACAAATACCAGAAATAAAATACAAACTCATTTCCTTCGCACCATCTCCCTTAAATGTTCTATTTTCCCAAGTTTACTGGATACTATCCACAGTTCAATATTGCTGACTGCCTAAATAAATCATCTCAAGATGCCATGGACCCCTGAAGATACCTTTCAATCACATGTATCTAGTCCTTGACTTGTATTCTTTCTTCCTCTGCAATAGAAATAGGTTTGCACCAGATTTGGATGATGTACAGACAGAAGAAGACTGGGAGAGCCAAACTACTGTATATCAGCAAAGCAAAAGAACAAACACACTTGGCATTTTTACCACAGCATGCGATGGGTCTGAAAGCACAGCATGAAATCAAAACAAGACGAATGAAAATCTCAAAATGCCTACATATGTGGGAGCAACAGTAAGATCTGGGTCACTGAAAGTCCATATATCTGTGGGGAAAATAATCTACAGACAACATGAAAAGACTCTGGAAAACCCTTCTGCACTCTCTCTAGACAGATCGCGGGGGGAACTGTCATCATGCAGCATATTTCTCAAAGCCTTTTTCCCCCACATGAGTTAGTGAGGTGAATCTTTATTTAACATGTTTTTATTTGCAACAGCAAGAGATTTTGACTTTTTAAAAAGTCAAATAAAGATGAGCAGAAAACATAGGGGAAATGATCCCCGGTCAATTGCTGTTTTCTGGGCAATAGATTTTGCGGTAAGTGGGTCAGAGAGTAGAATCTACTGAGACCTTTGGTTTCAGAACCAAGAAGCTGAATTAATATTTAGGTAGACATCTCTCTTCTCTTTAGACAGTCCCCTGTTAAAACAGTGACAGCTTATTCAGTAGCAGACTGTGTCAATGAAAATTGTTCTTCATCAGAAATTGTTGTGGGGGTTTTTGGTTTGTTTTGTCTTTCTCCCTTGGGCTGAATTGTTGACAATATCTCTTGCTTCTCTGTTTACATCATGTTCAGGCACTCCTTCCAGGTTATTACAAACACAACACTCTTGGTAGTGTGAAAATACTGAACTAGATTTAGAGCAACTTTGCTATAAGGCCATGTGAACTGTGAAATTGTCCCTTGCAGTCCTTCTCACCACCAATTTTACTCTCAATAGATTCTTATGTTTGCTTTAAATCATGCTGGACACTGAGGTCTTAGAACTGTGTGTTTCTCTCAGATCATGGACATGCTTGGGCCTGTGTGTGTCTCGGTAGCACCTTCTTATCTGGTCTTCCTCAGGTTCCCTGTTTTCTCAGAATAAAGAGATCAGACACAAAGTTGGGTTAACTAAGGGCCACTTTATTTTGACCTGTGTTATTTAAATTGTGTTAACCTGAAAGATACAAGAGGGGGAGAGTAACATGACACAAGTCCAGCTGATGCCAGGGTCACAATGTGACAACATGCTCAGCATACCCAAAAGCAATAACAATTCAGCCCCAAGGGCAATCCAAATTGCTTTTGTTGCTCCCTAGTCCAGCATCTTGGGAGATAGACCAGGGACTCCCACTCAAGCCGCAGAGTTCTAAAAGTGAGAGCCTTATTCCCAGGTTAACCTCAAGGGTAGCCTCCTTTGCTGACCCCCTCGGACACAGAGCCCTAAAGAGGTGGTTCCAGAGCCCTACCTTACACCAAAAGGGTGACAATAGGTGATCACTGAAGTTTTATTATCCTCATTATCTACCCTAGGACAAGCTACTCAACAACATCATCAAAGCCAATTTTTCCAATTCCATCAAATACAGTATGGAGAAAAGAGGGGGAAATTCTATCCAGCCATGAAATGCCCAGATTAAGTCACACTGCATTGAGTGTGGGAGGGTGGATCAACATCGAGGACCGAATGACCCATATAAGGGGCGAACTGCTTCATTGTCTCCTTTGCCCCTATCACATGTCTTGATTTGGTGCTTAGGGCCAATCAAACAAAACACTCTGGTCTCACTCCATGGAGACCATCAAAAGCTTACCTTCCCCTGCAATGAAGTTTGTTACGCAAGTCCGGGTAAGTATTAGGCCTAGACATAATATCACAAAAAATAGTGTGTGGAATTTCAAACTGCCCAGAACCCTCCAAAGCTCAAAGATGTATAACCATTACAGAACATCCCTGTGAGGCTGGGATGTAAAATTCCAGTCTGTGAAACTGGAATGTACATTCCCGATCCCACCGCTGCCACCATGTGAGGCTGGGAATGCCACATCCCACCATACGCCACCATGTGAAGCTGGAAAATGACACCATGCGCTGCTGGGATGTATATTCCAGCCTTTATGATTTTTAGCTGTTAATTCATCTTGGCTGCCACCACCCGCTGAATTATGAATTATCTGGACCCTTGGACAGTACAGCGGGACCCTGTCCAGCCACGTACACCCCTAAGCTTAAGGATCTTCCTTGTCCCCCCAGTCTACCCAGCTTGGCGTGGGAAGGAGAGAAACGGGGTCTTTTACAGAAAGTATTTATTAAAGATATTCAAATAAACAAGGCAAATTACCACACATGGGAAGCTCCCTCTTCCCAGGCACGCTTAGTTACAGAAAGAACAGATATGAAAGTACAGATACATTCTTTAGATCAGCCAGCCTCCAAAATAACAGAAAAGTTCCTAACGCGACTAGATAACTTTAGTCTAATTACTCACAGTTGTTCCTATATGCTTAGATGTTCTAAAGGAAGGGCCAGGAGGCGAGGCCGATGGCCTCCAGCCTGCTACTGAACCCCCTCCAGGAGGCTCCTTGGTTGTTATCCCTTTGTTATCTCCTTGTTGTCTCTCGGCCACATGGCCTCCAAGAAGTTTTATAACTTCTCCTTGGAAGCATCTGGAAACATCCTGAAGATGCTCACTTCTTTTCTTTTGGATTGGTCAGTTCTCACCCTATGACCTGTGATGCTGACCCACATGACCTATGATGCTGACCACATACTAAAATGTAATCTAATCCCAACACCTTATTAACCCTTGGTTTACCTGAAGAGGGAAGTGTCCCCCTTTTTGCTAATTCTAGATAATGGGAAGCCCCATTATCACAATCCCACATTCCCTTTTAAGAATGTAAACAAAATTCATATTCTCTTGTTTCAACATCAGCCAATTTTTCTTCACAGAATCATAGAGTTGAAAGAGGCCACAACGCCATTAAATCCAGCCCCCTGCCATGCAGGAATACACATTCAAAGCACCCCCAGCAAATGGTCATTCATTCTTCACTCCTTACTTTGTTTACCACATAGCCTGATCCAGGGTTCTAGAGAACAACATAAAAGCTTGCACATAATTCCGTGACGTTTCTGTTGTCCTTACATATTAGAGTCAAAGATAGATTTTAGGACTTTGTTGAACCTAAAATACATTTTGTAATTTTTCTATTCTCCGATATCTCATGAGAGGGTATACTGTGCAGTGACTGGGCAACATGAAGAGGCCCTAGTATCGTTTCTTCTCCACATAGGACCCTTCCAAGCTACCAAATTATAGTACTTTCACTGCCATGGCTGCATCCTATGAAATCTTGCAGTTCGTAGTTTCTGAGCCACTAGAACTCTCTCACTGGAATTCTACTACCTCTTCTTAAACCACAAACTACAGGATTGCACGACAGCTAAAGTGGAGTCATAGTGCTATAACTGTGCAGTGTGTAAATACAACTGTCTAACCAGGGCACAGTGCTTATCTCACAAACACACAGTCTGTTGTTTCTGTGGATCCTATCTTGACTGCACTTCCTATGTATCTATACATGTCTTTCTGCGTTGCCCTCTCTAGGTTAATTTAAAGTGTGTCAACATTGCTTTAATTATTCTAAAAGGGCACTGGAATGTGTTGTTTATTTTTTTATACCAACTGGCAAATGAAGAATATATTATTTGCTCACTTAACTATGACCCAAGAACTACTAACTTAAAATGATGAAGTATATGCATGGGGAAAGGGGGTAGGCATGATATCCCATTGTGTATTGGGATCCACTGAACTGTGTTTGTGCTGTGTGTATATATCTTGAAGCATTTTTGAAACTCTGTTTCAGTTAGCTATGGACCAACTCCCATTATACTCCGTTTGTAATTACATTGGTAATGACAAGCTTTGTTGGTAAGCATTCAAGAACGGATGTTTAGAAGAGCTCTCTCCCAGATCATAATATTGGTGCATGTATAAACAGGGTGTAATGTGCCAGCATCTTATACTATTGCTCTGTGCAAATTGTATTTTGCATTACAAACCTCCTGGAAAGTCAACTTCAAGAAACAATCTGCCAAACTAAACACATATGAGAACAAAACAGAACATTAGAACGGAATGGTATAGGAGCCATATGAAATCTGTAGAAGCAAAATAAAGAGGACCCAGAGAAGTTACTGACAAACACAGTGGTATCTCAGAGGGGGGAAATCTGGTTGTGTTGTTCACAGCAAGAAGTGAAAGCAAAGGTTTGACATTAAAGAAGAGTGTAGTTCCAGAAGGCAGCTGCCTCTAAATTTCATTCACTCTTGTTCACAGCAGTCAAAAAGAGTTTTAGTGGAACTCTTTTTTGCATATGCCTACAAAACTGCTGGCTTTCTGTGCCTGGTCTGGTGATTGCTGACAGCTAATCATGCAAAGTATCTGATTCAGAGAATACTCTGGAGAGATAAATTCTGCTGGTTACATAGTATACTCAAGCACTAGAAACATGGGGGGGGGGATTTGTATCCTGAGTAGAGTTAGTTACAGACAACAAGAACAGTCCCCTTACTAACACATCTGTCACCCTATCAAGTATTAGAAAGCTTTCTAGAAGTCTTGAACACTGTGTTATGCCACTGCATTATACTTAGGATAAGAGCTCCAAAGATGGACACTGAATTTGAAAACTCATTGCTCACTTTTTCTTCAGATGATTCCCCTTTTATCTTTTAAAGGATACGTATTTGTGAAATGCTTTTGCAATGTATAACCCTGGTATATTTGATGCTAATCCAGGAAAAGAGCATTATATATGACAGCATATCTATGTCTGGCAATAGTACAACACAAAATCCATAATGAAAGCTATGGGGGGAAGAGTTGTCATTCAATGACAGAGCAGGCACTTTCCATGCCAAAACAAAACAAAACAAAAACTTGATATCTGATATTTTCAGGTATGGATGAGAAAACCCTCGTCTGAAATCTGGAACAGCCATTTCTGGTCAGTGTAAACATTACTAAGCTAGGTAAACCAATCCTGGCTTCCTATCATTCTATGCAGAAGAAATGCAGTAGCGCTTCCTTGCTTGTTATTTCCCTTCTTGACTGACGAGTTCTGTTGAGTATCTGACCATTGCCACAGAAAGCGAGAAACTGTACAATGACTGGTTAAAGCCTTAAGTTTATGGGTGGAGACCAGAGAGACGCTGCTGGGACAAAATCCAGCTATGGGAGGAGATCACTCTGGTTTGGTTCATCATGAAGAAGGACTCATTTCATAGAAGCATAAGGACAACACACACATACACCTGGATGTTGGATTAATTTGGCAAGAATAGCAGTTGAATTAGAGTCAGGGGTCAAGGACAAGTTACTAAAATATAGCCTACAGCATTTGATATTTATTGGCAGTCTCCCCTCCAAATACTAACCAGGGCTGACCCTGCTCAGTTTCCAAGAGCAGATGGCATCTGATGCCCTTAGGGTATTTAGGCCCTTGGTGGTAGGGCTTTATTAAATAATATATTACATAAATCTATTAAACACTAAACTCACAGAAAGGCCATTTCCACATGGCATTGCAGTCCTGCTATGGGGACAGGATGACAGCGGTCTGCAGATTGTGCTTTTGCATGATGTCACCACTGTCTTGCAGCCATCCTGTCCCCACACATTGCAATAGTGAGATATTTGCTTAACAGATTAAATCCATTAAGTGGCCATGATTGCACAATGCTCCCATACTTACTTGCCATGTGGAAGGGCAGGAAGTGCAATGTTAGCACTTCCTTTCCCAATGCACTATGGGAAAGAGCCTGGCTGTGCTGCAGAAGGCAGATGCATGTCACTCACACTCCCTTCTGCAGGGAGCCAGTCAGGTGTGGAGGGGAGAGTTCCTGTTGCTCTCCCTACCCCGCAATGGTGCAGCCAGGATTGCAATAGGATGATGCAGGAGATCATTGTCATGTGGCAATGGTGAAAGGCGATTTCTCTTTCCTTTCAGAATGAATTCCCAGTTGGTCATGCCTGCTCCTCCACTTCCATTACCCCTATAGCTTGGATCATTCTCAAATATCAAGTGGGTTTTGACTCAGCCATTTTGACAGAACGTCAGCACAATCATGAAGAACTGGTTTCCATTATGGGCTCACTGGATAGCCTAGGCAAAAGCTATTTCCCTGCTTTTGGCTCATTTAGTCATGTATTAAAAGTGAATGCTGGTGACTAATATTACCATACCTTTTGTGGCGAGCAAAGAGGATTTTATAATATGTTGTTTGTGAGAAAAGCAAGACAGCTATCAGAAATACAATGAAGGTTCTTTGCTTATAACATCTCTATAGCATGCTATAAAGTTTCCTTCCAAAGCTAATGTATTCCACTTAATCCCTTAGCCTAGCAGTTAGCTATGGTTTCTGTTCTCAGGTCCAGTTTTCACAGCAACCTGAAGGTGAATGGAAGGCATAATTCCAAGAGAAGGCCTCAGTCTATTGTTGCCATCACTGTACATGATTAGTTCCATTTGTACGGAAAGTGTAATGGTGGGATGAGGATAATAATATAGCATATGACATTTAGATATAACCATATCTGAATAAAATGGCCACACATTAATGTTTAGGGCTTAAAAACCCACATCTTTTAAATCATTGTATGAACACTACTAAAACAAAATGAACAGCTATTCGGTCACAAAGCATCAGCTTTAATCAGTCTGCAAGGGAAACATATTGGTGGCATATTATTAAGTGGAAAGCTGGCTCTGAAGAGTGTGTAGTAAATGCTCCCTAACATGTCTCTAATGAGGCCTGTGAAGCCAGCCATTGTGACTCCACACACAAGCACTCAGCTCCAGTGTTTCAGAAGAGGTGATGGGCTGGAAAAGCAGCACAGAGGAGACTGGCTTGCTTCCCACTCACCTAATATCCTTACTCACAAAAAAAACAGAAGTGTGCTGCCTGAAAACCCAAAAGCATTAGACCGTCTTCAATTTTTCTGAGTTTCAATAGAGTGATTTCTAATCTTATTCAGGTTTGCTCCTGATCTCTCTTCACACACCCTCTCTATGTAAACATTATGGTGTGGGTGCGGACTCTGTCCACTGACCCCATAAATAATACTTCACATCCTACTGGCACTTCGTTTTAGCCTGAGTTTGGTCTGTATTGCCTACCTATGAAAAGCTAGCAGCTAAACTGTCCAACCTCTATTCTCCACTGAAATGGCAAAAAAAAAAAAAATGTCTTTGTTTCTGAATGGCCCAAGACTTGGACCTTTTGCACTTTAAACTCACTGGCAAGAACCCTGAGTGCTCTTGTCATACCTGCCAATATTTCAAAGATGAAAACTAGGACACATGGGTACAAGCAACATCAGAGTTTGGTCAAGATGGGAAAGTTATTAATGAGGAACAACGCACTAGCTTGGAGAGGCTGCAGCACTTTACTTTTGCCTGGGCCTACTGGGTCAAGAAATAAGACTAGGAACTGGAAGGGCAGCTATAAAGGAACTAGACAAGATCCTGCAGTGTAAAGACAGATCATTGAATACCAAAGTCAGGATTGTCCATGCCATTGTATTTCTGATTTTTGCATATGGTTGTGAAAGCTGGATGGTAAAGAAAGCTGATAGAAGGAGAGTAAGCTTATTTGAAATGTAGTGCTGCAAGAGAGTTCTTTTCCCATCAATTGCCAAAAAGACAAATAAATGAGTCTGAGAGCAACTGAAGCCTGAACACTCCCCAGAAGCCAAGATAAACTGAGACCATTTCCACACGGGGCGAGGGAATCGCCTGGTACTGGTACTTACTGGACTTCTTGGCTCCACGCTTGGGTCCAGGCTGGTCTGGAGCAGTGCGTGGCCGCTGCTCCACGCTGTTCTGGGGACGAAAATGACAGCTTCCGGTTGGTCAAGGCTCTCTACCAATTGCTTAAGTTCACCAGCCTAAAGCCTGCTCCCGGCAGATCGCAGGCTTGCACTGGTGCAAGCCTGCAAATCTGCACCAGAGCTTTTGAAATGCTTTTGAAATATTTGTTTCAAGCAGTCTTTCAAAAGCACACTGGACGACCACTTTGGGTAGTTCCGGAGTGGGCTGAGGTGCAGAACTACACTAAGTAGGTCCGAACCAGTCCGCTCCCAGGTGCAGATGTCTTCCCTGGAGGACGCCCTGCACCGTTTCTTTAAGCCCATGTGGAAATGGCCTGAGACTGTCATACTTTGGACATAGAGAAGACATGACTCAGAAGAGACAAGAAGAAGGCAGAAGGAAAAAGGGAAGACAACATTACAGACAGATAGATTCAGTCAAGGGAGTTGTGGACCTGAATGTGCAAGAACTGAGCAAGGGTGTTGATAACAGAGGTCCTTTTCGCATTGTAGCTTCTTGCGCGAGGGGGGAGGGCGGCTCGCGCGAGAAGCCTCCTCTGGGAGCCTGCCGCTTCCCCCGGGAGCCTGCCGCTTCCCCCTCATTCCTTCCGCAGGTGCTTCCTGCTGGCGCGTCCGTCACGCTAGCGCCCCGTCCCTTCCTTCCGCAGGGGCCTGTGGGAGCTGTAGGCCCCACGGAGGGAAGGAAGCGCGGCCCGGCCACCTCCCCAATTCTCCGCACAGCAGGTAAGTGCGCGTGGGCTCCGGGAGCATTGCGCGAGCGCGGGTGATTTTCGTTTCAAGGCGAAAATAAAAAAATCCGCGCTCGCGCTGCTTCAGCCCCGTGAGTGCCGCGGAAGTGGGAGTGCGTCATGCAGAGCGACGCTCCCACTCCCGCGAGGCTCATGGGGCTCTCGCGCGACAGAAAGTCCGTGCGAAAAGGGTCAGAGTGACTTAGAGATCATAGGACTATTCTAAGTCAAAATAGACTTTACAGCAGCTTGACAGGAAGGACAAGATTTCACCCCCTCTTCCCTTCTCTCCCTGCTGAGTTAATTGAGTGCAAACCACTTTTGACTTTGAAGTTTGCAGCCACTGAAGTAATCAGGGGGAATGTGGGAGGAGGAGAGAGAAACTGACACGTTTTAAGAGCAGTTGAAAAGGCAAGACAACAGAGGGTGAATCAGGACTGTCCCTGCCAAATCATGACAATTGGAGAGTGAGCTCTTGTGACCTCTGACTAGTGTCAACCAGTAAACAGGTACTTCACCCTTTTCAGAAAGCAACTCTGGCATGTCTGCACTCTTATCCACCTGAGTGTAATTATATGCATAGCTATCTTTGCATCTGCTCCTCTTAACACCTTCCTTTTCTGCAAAGGCCTTCAGTACCTCATATTCTGTAATCTAGGTGATTTTTCCCCTCTTAATGCCTTTTAATAAATAATCTTTTAGAGTAAAGTTCCAAAATCTCACCTTCATCCCCGTACTTTGCTTTTTTGGAGCTCTATAACGATGTTGTACTGTATAAATTTAAGTCAGCTACCCTGATATTATTGCTAATTTGACAAATGTGCTAGTTTCTATGGCAGCTCTATTGAACTGACTGCAAACTGTCCTCCATGAAGAAAACAGCTAGGAGCTGCAGGGAGAAGAGGTTCTTCTAAGCACCATAGTATTTACCATCCCCAAGAGTTAACTACCAAACACTAAACTACATTGAAATGTATATTAGAGAAATTTGTCCCGGTCAAGCATAGTAGCAGACTCTTTGTAGACATCTCACTCAACAAACAAATTTATTTGGCAAGGGCAGTGGGACACATAACAACATGGTCAATTTTAGCAGGTGCAGTCCTCTCTCTTCTACATTTTTAGTGCATGTGCCACAGTCATGCAGAAAGTAGGCAGTGGAGGAAAGCAAGAGTAATGATCTGTTTATAATAGAAAGGGAACAAATGCATAACAAAGTTCTGTAACAAAGAGAAGTCACTGATGCCAATACAGTTTAAGAACAATTTGTCTTTCATTTTCCTATTCACCAACTTGAAAAGCTGCCAAAAATGAATAAGATTTAAGACTGCCTGATATACAAGTCAGAAATGCAGAAGACAATGCCGATCTTGAGCTCTTGACACTTTGACTTTAAACATTGCTTTCCTGAACAAAAAATGACCATAGATGTTCCAAGATTTATTTATAATGCCATGCAACTGATCTTTTCTTTGTGTATTAAAGTTCTTTCGTTCATCTTTTCACCAATGAAGTGAATCCTTCAATCCATCACAGCCAGAGCTTTTCTATACTAGCAATGGTGTTTTGTTTTGTTTTTTTTAAGATTGGAACAATATATTTGAATTTTCTGAACTAGACATTTCAAAGGCACCAATGTTCAAAGACTCAGCAGGTAAAACCCACAAAAGTTAAAGTGAAGTTCCTGCAACACATTGTCCTGATGTGGCCCTTGGTCTAATTTTATGTGGCTCCTAGAATTGTTTGGCCTTCAGCATTTCTGAATGCTGTGGAGTCAACTTTTGCAATCCAAACTTTGCCCACTGGAACTTGTTACCTCTTCCACATGAGAGGGTGGCATTAGGTATGTAAAACTGTGCATTCTTCATTCTCACAAACCTATCATCAATTCTGTTGTGAATTCTGTTGGGGACTTCATCATGGGATGAAACCCTCAATTTACTTTTCCTGTGGGTCTCTGCATTAGAATCTGATTTCAAAATTTCCTGTCCTCCTGGAAAGGAAGTTAGTTTGATATCAGGGTAAGTCTAGAAAGAGCATTTCCAAGAGTGAATACCCTTGATTGCTTTTTTACCCTAGCAGTGGAGGTGACTAACTCAGTTCATCTGGACTAGCCTAATCTGTTACCCCGAAATGTGGGTCACTCAAGGGTCCACCTATGATGGCAGTAGCTCCACATGACAATGGGGAATTAATTTGCTAAATTGGGGGGGGGGGTAACCTAATGAGATCTGCCACCAATGTTTACAGGGTATTGTAGGAAAGAACCAGCCAGAGATTCTAAAGTAAGTTAAAATGTGTTTTATTCTAAGTTCAGTCAGGCATGCAAAAGATCCAAACACTGACACAAGAGCTAACTGAAGGATAAAGGGAGGAAGTTGTGTATGGAGGAGTTTTTAGGGAATGGATGATAATTACTGACCCAGAGAGCAGTGAAGAAAGCAGTGATGTGGCTTAGGCTTGCACCT
Organism: Ctenosaura bakeri; assembly: GCA_948474755.1. NCBI lineage: Eukaryota > Metazoa > Chordata > Lepidosauria > Squamata > Iguanidae > Ctenosaura > Ctenosaura bakeri. The sequence goes on from CAOLHI010001507.1 coordinate 185,823, forward strand.
AAGGACAGTACTTGATCGGAAATCAGAGTGACAGCTTCATGACCAGCAAGCAAAATATTTCATTGAACTGCTCAAAATGGAGGGTTTTTATACCCAAAATTTACATTGAGGGTATGGGTATGAATGGCTCTCAGGCTAAGCAAACAATGGAGGTTGCCACGTGGACAATGAGGTCTGGATGGAGTTAATGATCTTAGGGTTAAGTGACAAAGAGTTAATGGCTGTCAGAATAGCTCTGTTATTGTGGAGAGGTACGGGAACAATGCAGGAAAATGTCTAGGTGTTAGGAACCAGGGCCGAAACAATCAGTGTTTTGATGAGAACTTCCCTTTGCCATTGTATGCTATCAGAGATGTTCCAGGTTCAGCTCAAGCCTATTATTTCTGCAGTTGCCTGGTAATCTGCCCATTAATGACTTTGGCTGTGCCTAGAGGGGATCTCCTGACCTTTCAGTACACATGTTCAGTCAGTAATTTTCCTCTGCCTAGCTTGACCTTCAAGTCACCTCCAATTCCATTTTATATCAATGCCAATTAATGCATTTTGTCAATTAAATCATATTTTGCCAATTAAACCATATCAAATTGGTGGGGTGCACAGGCCCACAACAAATCTTCCCAGTTATCCTTGCAAACCCCACATTGCCAGGTTGTTCTTGCTTCCAAGGCAGCAAAGCCAACCTTAGGAGCCAGGATGGATCTTTGGTTCTCATACAAAACTTTAGTGTACTTGTTTGGAAAAAGCTGGATAGGGTGAGCAGTCACAGGACAGGGAGAGGAAAGAAAGAAAAAATGACTTCCAACTGATACACTCAGAAATTTCACTTAGTCCTTGAATTCTCTCAGTTGTTAACAGTTTCTTCTGGGTAAGGAAAAAATTACACCATCCCTGCTAGATTTTTAAGATTAAGTTTAAAAGTTAGCAATATAAAACTGCACTTCATCCATAACTAGTTTTATTCCATTGCTATCTTTCATGTTGCTCTTATATTTCCCTCTAATTTTTTTATACTTCTTAAACCATCTGATGTTTACCTTTTGTCTCAATGATTATATAGGATGCAGTGCTGATGGTGGAGTTGTATTTCATAGATGGAAAGAGTTTGTGCTGCCATGGAAACAAGATTGTCAAAAGTGAGTCTTTAAAGAAACAGAGATTCACAACAATAATAGGGAAGACAAATGACATTCTGTTTAGAAACTTATTGGCACAGGACGCTACATATTGTATATATTTTTTCCAAACAGGAAAAAGAATAAAAACAGGAATCCATACTTTTTAAAAGAGATTCATGATAGAGACCTGAGCCATGATCCAGTTTGTGAACTATGACAGTGTAACTGCACCACAACAGAGGCAGTGGTGGCAGGAGGAAAAAGGCTATGGATGTAATGGCCATGAAAGAGGAAAGACATTGTTAGTTCAGACCTGTAAGATTTTTTCCCCATATTTTCTCACAACACAGTGGAAAAAATTCAACTGGAAAAGGTGCAGATGTTAGCATAGTGCACCAGCAGCCTATATTTTTTCATTTCTTATGTCATTCAGAGGAGAAATGGAATTTCCCACCAAATATACAATCAACAGGAAACAAAATCAATTTTTTTGTTTTCAGATTAATGCCATACAGGTGCATCCATACTATCACAAACAGGTCTACCCGAGAAGTATGCCTCTATGAGATGTGCTTGCATCATTTGTTGTAAACTGTGATATGCCAATTTGGAGTAATAGGTCAGACTAGGATCGGGGGAAAAAATAACATGTAAATTTCTAACCAGCCATGAAGTTCATTGGACCACCTTGGTTCAGCCACACTCTTTCTAACCTGTATATGAGTGTAGGCAACCATACTTGCAAGCGGGACAGATTCCTTCTGTGCAGCCCTCCATTGGCCAGAGAACAATTGTCCTGAATTGGTAGCAGGACCATACTCCTTGAAAACATCTGGTATTTGCCAGAAATGTAGGAAAAGGATGAGAAGATGAAGTACTCTCAGCTAATGCCTGCCAATGATGGTTGAATCCTGATGTGGGATTTGAGCAGGAAGCCTCTACAAATTCGATTCTAGTCTTCTGTTAGTCAGATTATCATCTGAGGCTGTATCTCCTACAAAATACCAGGACCGTTGTAAGTTTAAAATGAACAGTGGAGAGAAACCTATATGCCATCTTGAGCTCCTTGTAGTAAATGCAAGGTATAAATAAATAGATGACAAGGTTCTCTGACTTTTTGATTTCTCCACGTCATTTCCCCAGAATTATATTCCTCAGTCTATGGTGCCTAAAAGTCTTGTGCTATACCATACGTTATATTCTATTGCTAATACAAGGGTAATAGTTTTTAATTCAGAGTTGTGCACAAATGACCTTCTGAAATTTTTCATTTTGTCTGTAGCCTGAAAAACTGAGGAGACCTTTTCATCAAAGTTTCCCATGGAGAGAGAAAATTCACCAGCAGTTTCTCAGGATGAGATCCATTGTTAGCAATGGTAACCAACACAGCTTCTTTTGTTCCTTTTTCTTTGGGGTTTGGGACATTATGGAGAATGTTAAATGGCTGGGCTGAGACAGCAACACAGTTGTGGCTGTGGCTGCCATTTGCTGCTCCTTTGATCCCTCCAAAGCAAAAATTGTGCTGCCATCCCAGTCCAGCCATTTGTCATCCTCCACAATGCCCCAGACACAGTTATTCCAGAACAATGTTCAGACTGAGGAAAATACGATAAATAAAGAAATACAATGGAGACTATTTGGGGAAAATTCTACAAGATGACATTCCTTTTCTAGGGAGATGGAAAATGGGTTGTGGAGGGGGGAAGTGTCTTCTGAGAAATTTCAGCTGAGCTAGATTTAATGACAGTACTTCCCAAGGATATCAGAGTAGCAACCCTCGGGTTTTGGAAGATGCTGTATGATAGGCATGTCATCTCTCAACCTCACCACAGTCATGCATTGAAGTTTAAGTATACTATGTGGCAGCTGAGAAATAAGGAAAATACAAAACTGACTGCTACAGTCAGGTGTGAAAAAACATACTGCCTCTGAAGTCAGCTCACATTGGGAATCTTCTGATAATTTAGAGAAAAGATGCCGCTGGCACATATTCAGAGTTGTTTTGTTTTGCATGTTTTCAGTTATTCTGTCATATTGCCTATCCAGGACACCACTCTACTGCTGTTGCTGCCCTTCTGTTGCCTTTTCTAGTTGCCTAGAGTTATACCTTATATTTTTATTAGCAACAAATCAACAGCATTCCATTTTTTTCTAGTCAAGGAACTTTGTGGCAGATAATGGCTCTGAAATTTTGGCCAACCGCATAATGGACAGCAGGAGCATCTGAGAGGTCAAGGTCACAGAGGGAAAGGGAGAGATAGTTCAGTAAGTCCTTCTCCTAATTAAACTGGCATCATTTTCCTACGAGTTGGCTGCCTTCCAGCTCTTGTCATGGGCTCTGTCTCCAGACAAACCTTTGCAGCAACAACAACAAAAAGACAGTTGAAGCAGAATGGAAGTCTAGAAGTCGTGACCTCAGCAGCTGGTTCCAAGAAACTTTGCATTCATGAATCATAATTAGGCACTGAAGGTGCACAGCAATAGCATATCTGCAAAAGCTGCACAGTTGCATAGAGTCTATCAGATGTACATTTCCTAAATTCAGCGGTAGAGTACATCCTTTGCATGCAAAGGGTCCTAGATTCAATACTTGGTATTTCCATTAAGGTTGCAAAAGACTTCCTTCCATCTGCCATTCTTGAAATCTACTGTCACCAATCAGTACTGAGTGAAATGGACCAAAGGTCTGACTCTATTAAATAAATAAAGATACAAACCCCTAATTTCAAAATTCTACTCACCAATGGGTGAAATTGTGAGGTTTTGCATATTTTTTTAAAAAATTTTTTCGTACATTGGGATTTTTCTATAAAAAATCAGTTTCTAAGAAAAACCTGGGATTTGTGCAGAAAACATTTCAAAAAACTGCATTATCTTCTGCACAAAAATATTGCTTTTGTATACAAAACCAAGTCTGTTACAAAAAAAAAATTTTTCCCCAGAACCCCTTCCTCAATTTTTTAACACATTTTTTTTTTTTTACAAAAAAATCCTGAAATGTTAAAAAGTTCCATGGGGTTTCTTGATCTGTTGAAACAGGATGAGGAAATTTGTAAGTATTCTTCAAATCACTGTCTGATTTTACATTCCTGTCAGGATTGTGTAATCTCTTAAGAAAAGCCCATCATCCTTCCTGTTGGTTTCAATTAAGAATATGGTTCCTAGCCCTTAAAATACAGATTTTCAATTAAGAGTATGACTCATAGGCCGCTCCCCGGTTGGTAACTCCAAGGCCTAAAGATCTCTGCCCTTCTGCTGTAAGACAACAGTGGAATTGCAGTGGATTTTTCATTCTCTTGAGACTACTGCATTTTTTTCTGAGTTGTTCATCCTGCTGCATTCTATCTATAGCAAGGTGTGAGATTTTTTTTCAGCCATAAATGTGTAAGTAGAGAGTGATGCTATTTACAAACTAGTACCAATGACATCTGGCAATATCCCAGTGAACTGGGACAGTAATATGGAACTTTCTCCCTCCCTCTCTGTCTCTCTCTTTTGGACAATGAGGGAATTCCATTATGTTTGGTAACAGTTCATGTCAGAATTCAACAGTTTTACCTGAAGCTTTTAAAAATGCAGTTATCATAGTCTGGGAAAATCCTGAAGGTTCCTTTCCCCAATCCCAAAACAGTGTTTTCAGCTCTGATTAGATGATATTTCATCTTGTGCCCAACTTTAAAAAAACAAAAACAAAAGGAGCAAGCAACTATAGCATCTGGTTCTCTCACTTTCTTAATGTTTTAGAACTTTCCTGTTCATCTAATGTGAAGTGCAACCTGCATTTTCTAAAAAGACTTGCAGTCTAAATAATCACCACAGAAGCTAAAGGGTTTCTTTTTTCTTTTTTTTTAACTACCTTGGGATAAAACTCAATTACTGTCAATGACATTGTCTTACTTTCTTCACCATACCATTGAGCCTAGTCAATTACCCCCAAATAGTTGAAAGTGGTTTCAGGCACTACCACTCCTACCACTGAGTCCCTGTGCTAATTAATGTCATTTTGCAATATCATATTGGGAAAAGAGGAAGGACTATTTTCAACAATCTTACTGCTGTGCACGAGAACAGCACAATTGGAAAAAAAAGATCCCTGAGATGACACAGGAGAATAGAATTAAGAAACTAATATAGCTGTTAGATCCATATGGCAAAATAGGTTTGAGAGGTATAATTAGCAGTTCCTTTAATGATAAGGTATTGCATAAAATCCACATACTATCTTTCATAGAGATAGTTTTGAATAGGAGTGGGGTGAGGATCTTTTCAGGACTCTAAACTATTATCAGCTGAGCATCTATTTGTCATTGAGTCAAGGTTGTTCTACATGGCAGTACATTCACTGAACAGTGGTGCACTTTTCAGCATCAGCAGAATATACAGGATAAACTGATGTTAGAAGTTCACTTTATGTGCAGCACAATTCTGCTTTAAAATGCTCAAAGAGAGGAAGAAAGAGAGCAGGACAGTATCTATACCAAAATCCACTACCTCCAAATAGCATCGCTATGCATATGCATTTGTACTTTCACATATAAGAGGCACCCACACAGACACATGTATGGTCACATGAATATAATTATACACTTTCAATCAGGTCATATAGGTGTGTCTAAAGATATGCAGAAGCATTTCCAAGCTTCAAGGCCCATATACTAAGCCTCCTCCCTCTTAACATACTGTACAGGAAGGTCTCTCTTTTGAATACTCACAACAATCTGCAATACTCTCTGAACAACCTCCTCAGATCATTAGCCTTCTATTTTTGTGCAGTCATTGCTGGGCCCAAATTTTTCATTTGAAGCTGTGATGTCCAGAGGACCTCTCCTGGCTGTGGGAGCTAGATATAAGCCAAAGCAGGATGATAGGATAACAGGAATCTTGCTTCCTACGACCTTCCTGTGATGCTAGTTATATAAGGATAGAGGGAGACTGAAGAGGGATTTTTTTAAAACCATTTAAGTTTCATGAAGGGATAGTAGATTGAACTCAGCAATTTATTTAACAACACCATGCCAGGTGGACTCTTGCTGAAATCCCAGGGTTCCACCCTAAACAAGCAATTAAACCAACTTTATACAGAATTATTACAAAAGCATGCAATAATAACAACTGAGCAACAAAAGACCATGACATACAGGCAGATTCACCAATAAGGAGCAAAAACTGTTTTTTACCTACAGTGTCCCTCAACTTTCACAAGGGTTCAACACTCACAAAAGTTTTTAAAAAGTAAAACACACACACATACAGCCTGTGAATACCCCCCGCCAATAGAGTGAGCTCTTCCCCTCCTGTTTTGAGTGCCTCTTGCCATTTTCTTGCCTTTTGCCCATGCATATGTTCCTTCCTTCCATACACCTGGGCAAAATACAAGTGAAAGGAAGGGACAGCCATGCACACAGAAAAGGTGCCTGTGTGCCTCCCTGCCATCTCCTTGCCTTTTGCCCAAGTGTGTGTGGCTTCCTTCCACATGCCCATGCAAAAGGCAAGGAAATGGGAGGGGAAGAAAATAGAGAGCACTTGCATGTACCTTTCTTCTCTGTTTGCAGTCTTGCCCACTCCGATCTGTCTGCCTTTTGCACAAGCACATGGAAGGAAGACATAGCTCATGCAGGGCAAAAGGCTTGGGAATGGGAGGGGAACAATGTGAGGAGGCAGGCAGGCACCTCACAAATAATCAAATTTGTGAAGTTCAAACCTGCAAATGTGGAGGGAGGACTGTATGTGCATTACATTTGTTCTTTGTATCTTATTCTGTTTCCTGCACAGAGAATGTTATAACTGGCAACTTATTCTGTAAAAAATTTCCACATGGTTGGCTTTTTGTGCAGAAATATTATGATTTCCTGCACAGAAAATGCTATTTCATACATCACAAAATGTTCTCTTCTGCACAAAACAACAAGCTTCAAAAACTCTGCAGTTTTTGGAGACTTTCTCACAGCAGGAAGAAAACTGCCAGAATTACTTATTGCTTCCTTTGAGAAGTCAATTAGTGAAGAATTGTATCCCTGTTCTATTTATGGGAAGACTATCCATGTATAAATAACAAGAAAATTGTCTTAAATTGGTCAGACATTGTTGTGTAGAGCACACAGTCAAGGAGAGCTAAAAATGTACTTTGTTGGAGGTGAGTGTTTCTTTTATCTCGGCTCCTTCCCATGAGTTGCGTGGCATGTCTCACATACCTGAAATCTAAGAGCTAGTCTAACTTCATTTATTTATTATGATTTTTTTTAAAGCTATTCTTCACTTCTAAAAAACAATATCCTATATACCAGAAAACAAAGGGCTCATTAACTATAAATGTCCGGTGAAAGCACTAATATACCTTTTCTGTCAGAGACATAATTCTTTACATGCAACTCATTTTCTTCTTAAACCTTGAAAATAAAACACTTTGAAAGCCAAACAGAGGGAGACAATGTTACAGAATAAGAAGAATTGGGAAATATAACTGGCCTAATATATTTCATGACCCATCCAAGAATTACTAAGGGACACACTGTGATATTTACTGTATGTTCAAAATTCAGAGAGCAAAGTCAAAACTGCATGCGCGTACACATGCACACGTGTATGTGTGTGCATATGTGTATGTTTAGGCACTCTTTCCTATATTTGTCTTTGGTCGTTTTAAATGAAACTCTCCAAAGAGTTGGGATGTTTACACTTTATTTTGTAAGTTTTTGAACAGATCTTTCGAGGAGAGAGATGACAGAAGTTATAAAGTATCCCTACCACATTTTAATTTTGTTCAGATAAAAACAACCCCAGTCACTTTAACATAAATCATCATGAAAACTGGTGACTGTAGACACAAACTACGCAAAGCCAGTCAGCATGGTTAATCCTTGTCAGTGCTGATTTAGGCCTTTCCTTAGACCCGGTTTAAAAATTATTGACAAGATTTGTGTGAGAGAACATTTATTCATATAAGCAGCACAGTGATGCAGAACATATATCTAAATTAAGACCATGATAGCTCTAACATATATTGCTTATCTTTTCTGATCATTTTAAGTATTAGAAGAAGCTACTGCAATGTTCCACAAGTACCTTGAGAATATAAAAGGAGCCAAAGATATATTTAGTCCAGTATCCATCCATCAGGCAAGTAAATAGTGATTGTGTTAGAAGTGTCTAAAATAATGTATGGTATGTAGAAAGCAGACCAAGAGACCTCCCCACCCCTCTCTCTCATAATACTAATCCAGTAATGCTAAATGGTAGGATACTAACAATAGGAAGAAAAAAGGAAGTACTTCTTCATACAGTACTTAGTCAAAACATGCAACTCATGATTATGTGATTTAGGGAAAATAGTCAACAATGAGATCAATCAGTTGAGGATAACGTTATCAGAGGCTCCACCATCATAGGCATAGTTCATGAGGACATGGGAAAGGGCCTTTCTGGTGGCTGCTCCTAGGCTGTGAAACTCCATTCCATGGGAGGCTAGCCTGGACCTCATACTCTCTTGTCTTCCTGTTGCTAAGCAAAGGCCTTATTCAGACAGAATTGAGACCATTAGCTAGTTGTTGTAGAAGCATTTTAAAATTATTATTTTATTTTCTCCTCATCTCTTTGTACTTTATCATCATCAGTAACATTTCAAATGCATGGTTTTTTATTCAGAGTTCAGTGATCTGATTATTTTTATACATTTATTTATGACTTGAATCTCATGTGTAATCAACATTAGCACTGAATATGCAGTTACTATCTCTTTTGCTTTCTCTAATAGACTTTTCATCTTTAGCTAAGGTACGGAAAACATGTACAGCATACATGCCTGGAATAGCTGGATCTGCAGAATTTGGCAATAAATAGTGGGACATAATTATTTTACAGTTCATTCTTTAAAGAATTTATCAACATTCAAAAATTTCTTCATATTTGGAATGGAAAAAAGTGATGTTTTAAACATTTTGAAAGCAGCAGATTGGTAAATTGATAGATTTTTCTAATTCTTTGTCTTCGTCCCTTATATTTTCTTATTGGCCCCTTTTTATGATATACAAACCATACCTAGAAATACTTACTTCTTTTCACTACAGGAATTGCTCATCATTATGATCTTTATAATTCTGGACCCAGTTTAAGAGAAGAAAAAGGAAGACATGAATTACAGATAAAATTTCCATTTCGTGGGTGCCTTTTATTTCTTCCTCTGGCTTACCTCTTCCTTCATGTAAAGCAAGGAATGAACATCAAGAAATACTAGTGGGAAGGGATTTAGGGATAGGTATCAGATGATACATTGCTATCTTTGGTCTACTGTTACATGGTCTGCACAGGGCTCCCTCTGATGCAACTTCAGCTAGTACAAAGAGCTGCAGCCAGAGTATTCACTGGGGCAGGCTATAGGGACCATACTATGCCCTTATTTAAAACAGCTCCATTGGCTGGTTATGACCTAACTTACAGTCCAGGCCTAGGCTAATTTGCAGACTGTATCTCCTTATATGAATCTGCCTGGGCCATGAAAATGTCCCCAAAAACAAAAGGGGGGGGAAGAAAAACCCTTTATTAATAAGCAGAGACAGCTACACACAGCTATGGAAGTATGCCTAGCAGCAGAGAACACCATTAGCAGCACATGCACCGAGACAGTAACATTCACCAACTCCAAGTTGTAATCTTCCAATATGGAGGCTCTTTATTCTTTGTTACAACATATATACAATATTTACAAAGTCCAGATGGCAATCCAGCATATATAGCTTGCTCTTTCCAGCACAGCTCCTGGCAGACACACTTCAGGCAATGGGTGCATGTTGGCTGGGATTGTGCTACCTTTATACAGACACCTAGCCAATCCTGGCCAACCCTTGCATTGTCTGCACCTGGCATTTATCAGCATGACTCAGCACAAACTAGGTTGAGTCACATTCCTTCCCCAGGTGCACTTAACAGTTAAAGCAAAATTAAAGCAATGTGACAGTTACACTTACTTCACAAAGTATTTTCTAGAGGTTTGGTCCAACCATCTCTGACAGAAAACAGTGTGTGCGGGAGGGAGGGGCTTGTCTCAGTCCCACCACTATCATGAACACAGTTTGTGGGGACATGAGAGAGGGCTTTCTCAGTGGCTGCCCCTACACTCTGGAACTCCCTTCCCAAGGAGGCCAGATTGCCCTCTCCCTGCTCTCCTTCCTCCTTCCTTATTCTGGTAGCCTTTTAAAATGTGAAGTTTTTAAAGAATAGGTTAAGGGTGCTGTACCATTTTAAACTGAACTGCTTAAATTGCTTTGTTATCTTTTAATGGTATTTTATCTTTTACAGTGTAATTTAAATCATTTTAATATTGCCAAAAGTTTAATCCTATATTAATATTCACCCTTTTTGTACATTTTTAAGAGTATTGTTTTTTAAATTGTAAGCAGCCTTCAGTTCCAATTTTGGCAGAAAGGTGGGATAGAAATAAATATACCAACAATGACAACAACTGTCTGACTGTTCAGTCACTTGCTAAATCAAATAATAAATCACTAGTAAAACCTGAAGCAATGATTTCATGTTAACTTACCCTATGGCAAGCACTGCATTAATATGTTTTTAATAGGTAAGGAAATTTAATACCTAACAGCATTAGTGACCATCAATAAAGAGTACATATAAATAGTCATTAATTATAATAAGCAGATCAAAAATAAGGAACTCCTCCAAAATTTTTGTTCATGGGATATGCCATCAAAATAATGGTCAACTGCCACAAGATTTGGTGCAAACACATAGTACGTGCATACACACCCCAAAATATTCCTTGCATATGCATATTATTATTTTGTGGGAAAACCAATGTTTTGTCCAGAAAATAATAGGGTTTACACAAAGTGCACTGTTGTCTCCACAAACCAGGTGGGATATGTGTGTGCAAAAAGTCCTCAATATAAAAATTAATCAAACACATGCAAAGACGATCATACGCCTACTCAGTGGAAAGAAAACTTGTGTCATGCCCTTGTCCCAGGACCCAGACAAGACCCTTCCCAACAGCCACATCCTAGAGACATGAGAGGAACTGTATTTGTGCCAGCCAATGTAGGTGGAAAAGAGAGACCCCAGGCTTTTGGCAGCATTTATATAAGAAGGCCTTGTTAGTTAGGCCACAGCTGGGTAAGTCTCTGAGCCTATATAACAAGAGGCCAGGCTGGGAGGAAGCTGTGCTAGTCAATTGATCTTATCAGTGGGTGCAGCTCAGCTTACCCCTGAGTTCCTTGCTCATGTTCCTAGAACCCTTGACCCTCACTTGGAGTATGGATTTTGCTCTTGGACACACTTTCTCTGGACTTATGGTAAATTTGGACTCTGTTTCTATAAACCTGTTGAGAATTCAGACTAAGACAAACTTTGCCTGCTAGCTCCTGTTAACAGCCTGATTAGAAAGCCTTGGCGGGCTGCCAGCACAGGATAACTTGCAACATTCTTAATGTTTATTAAACTACAGAATTTCTGCTCTTACTGCCTACCTGAATGTGCCAGCCATTTTAGATGAGCACCAGATTCAGCATGGAGCAAAACAGCAAAAGTAAGTGGAGGAAAAGCATATCCAGGCTTCAGCATTAAGGTAAAGCAGACATAATTTATCACTCTACTCCTCAGCCCCATTGAGCTATACAAAAAGAAGGACCCAAATCCTGGATCAGGGTCCCATGGCATACTGAATGTTGGGCTCAGACTCTGGGAGACCAGAATTCCATTCTCTCAGACTTAAGAGGAAGAGAATAGCAAACATCCTCTGAACAAATCTTGCCAAGAAAATCTCAAAAGCTGGAGTTGATTTGAAGGAGCATAACTAGGCAAAAATTAATTTGTTATGATTTGTGGAACACAGGGCAGGATTACCTTCAATCCCATTTCAAACTTATGTGATACAGCACAGCTCACACCTGCTATTTCATATATTTTAATTTATGCTTTGTTATTCACATTAAATCTCTTGCTTATCCTGGAAGAAGCAGTTAACTTAAATCATGAAGATGATTTTACTTTTACCGCAACTATTGGTTTACACATTTCAGGGGCTGCTTTCTATCTTATTGCTGGGCAACAGCCACATCCTGAGCTGAAGAAATTACTGAAGAAAACTTCAGCAGACAGTCTGGGTGGTGGGGTAAAGAGAGCTTACAAAGATCAAGAAAACAAACAACACAGGAAATATTGGAAGATGTTGATGTGTCTGCAGGAGATGAGGAGAAAGAATGGAAGGAGTTAGACTAAATCACTATTTACCACAAATCTCTTCTCTTTTGCCAGGCTTTGACTGATAAATATCAGCTTAATCCTAGCACCGGAAGCTTCAATTACAGGATTAACGTCAACCAATACAGAGCACAGAAGAAAGTGAAACGGCTGTCCTTGTGGAGATGCTATATCAGCTTCCTGCTGCCAGTTTATAGTACCATCAAGGCAAATTAACTGCCTACCTCCAGGAAAACACAAGAAAGCATTTTGCTGTTCTGCAGAAAAGAGCTTTCCAAGTAATAGAAATATAAAATTAAATGGTGCCCAGTATTTTCAAGGAAGCATTTGCAAGGAATCAATGTCCATGTGCATTCACTGGGAGTGTGGGTCGGGTGCTGACAGGAAAACGCACCAGTGTGGTGACAGTTTATGGTTTCAGTTGGAAGCTGGCCCTTAGGGGAAGCCAGTTACAAATGTTATGGAGCCCCACTATGCAGAAGTAATTTGGGGCAGCTGTCATCCTTATAGCACTTGAATTACTCTAAGACCATTTACGCACTGCACTGTTATAGTGCTGTTATTCCACTTTCAACATCCTATGGAACCCTGGTGTTGGCAGTTTAGGGAGAGGCATTTAGTATTCTCAGCAAGAGAGCTCTTTGGCCTCAGTAAAGTACAAACCCCAGAATTCCATAGGATATTGAAAGTGGAATAGTAGCACCAGAACAGTGTAGTGCAGAAAGAGCCTAAGTCTTCAGACAGATATGGTGGCTAGCACCATGGCCATTTCCGCGCTAGACTGTTATAGCGCTATTATTCCACTTTCAACATCCTATGGAATCCTGGGCTTTGCAGTTTATGGAGGGGCCGGCCAGCCTGGGCAACACTGGGTAAATACTCTAGTTATATAATAAATTAGCTTAATTATACTCTAATCCAGATATATATACATAACTATATACAACAAATAATAAGAAAAAACATATGTCTTCTATCTTCAATCCTTGAAACCAGCTATTGCCACATTTCCCCAAATATCCTAAATGCATTGTCCCATTCAGTCATAATTTTCTAGTCTACCTACTTAACAAGACAATTTGTCCATCTGGGCCATATCTATTAGTTTTAGCACCCATTCATTTATTGTAGGAAGAGAGTTTCTTTCCATGTTTGAGCTAGAATAATCTTTGCCACAACAGACATATAAAATAATAGCTTTCTATTCCTTGTTCCCCCCAGTTTATCATAATTATCCCTAATGAATAAATTTCTAGTCTCATTCGTATTCATATCTTAAGAATTGTCTTGATCTATAAACATATAGATTCTCAAAATTTTAACTGTTCCACATGATCATCCTAAGTGAAAGAAAGTACCTTTTTCAACATATTTCCAACACTTCTCATCACCGTTTTTATACATCTTAGATAGTCTATCAGACATCATTTGGATTCTTTTTTAAAAAAATAATCTAGAATACAGATGCAGAACTCTTTTCTAGCACCACATTTCAGAGGAGTTAATTTTCTTTGTATTGGCTTTCTTCACTGACCAGCTTTCACAACCATAGAAATTGGAAAAATGATGGCATAGAATATCCTAACTTTAGTATTCAATGACACTGAATACTATGTTATGCTGATAGTGATAATGGCCCTTTCTGCACTGGCCTATTAAAATGGTGCAGAGCAACCTCCAATGGAGGTCTTCTGCACCGTGGAGTGGACTGGGGCGGACTACTTTTCGTAGTTCTGCACCTCAGTCTGCTCCAGAGCGACCAGAACTGGTCGCGCAGCGTGCTTTTAAAAAGTACGGAGCATGCAACCCTGTGTCGCTCCATTGCCGCACTCCGGTGCAGATTTGCAGGTGCACACTAGTGTGTGCCTGCAGATCTGCCGGGGGCGGGCTTTAGGGTGGCAAACTTCTCTGGTTGGTGGAGAGCCTCCACCAAATGGAAGCCACCATTTTGCATGCTGGAGCAATGCGGAGCAATGAGCTCGCACTGCTCCTCGTCAGGACGGACCCAAACGGACCCACCAAAAAGCCAGTGAGTAGTGGCAGGGAGTGTTTCCCTCACTGCGTGCGGAAAGGCCCAATAATATTGAACACTGTATTATGCTGCCCAAAAAAAGAAATGCATAATACTCACTCCTATCAAAGGCCCTAAGAGCACACACAGTTTACATTTAAAAAGTCTTGGCTTCCTTCCCAGGCATCTCTAGACAAAAAATTTATGGACTGTTGCCTGAAGCCCCTGGAAAATCTCTACTAGTCAGCATAGACAATACCCAGCTAGATAGACCAAAAAATAGCTTCCAAAGGTATACCAGAGAGTTATTGTCCATGCAGAAACAACTCCCAAATCACATGTTCAGCTACAGCATGAACATAAAAGGCTGAGTACCTAAGACTATTATATCAAAAAAGAAAAAAGAAAATAAATCTTATCAGCCATTGAAAATTTCATGTATTTTCTGCATAGCTGTTCCTCTGCTTGCTTCAAGTTTACACTAAGAAAACATACCAGGTAGTAATTTTTCAGTTTAGGACCTTAGTTCCTCCTCCACAGATGTGCACAGTTTCCCATAAAATGAACATCACTACAGAGAGAGATGAGTGAACCAAATACTGTCTGAGAAGTTCTTGTGTTCAATCTGCAGACATACTGTCAGATTTTTAGCAAACATAATGAGCATGTGTTATTTATGGCAACCTGATTAAAAATCCACCAGCTCTCCCTGCATGACAAACTGTTCCTGAAAAACAGCACTGCTTGACTGATAACCCCATTTCTTGGAGAATATGAAACTTTTTCAAAATGTCACAAGCTACTATGGATAGTATAATGGCATGTATTAGTTTTATAATATTTTTGCTGGTTGTTTAAAGAAAAATAGCGATACTGTTCTATAAATTTTAATAAAATTGTCAAGACAGTCCAGCGTGTACATGCGGGCACACTCATGCATCTTCAATTTGCCTGTCGATTTATGGCTACTTCATGAATTTCATAGGGTTTTCTTAGGCAAGGAATCCTCAGAGGTGATTTTGCCAGTTCCTTCTTCTGAAATATAGCCTATAGCACCTAGTATTTGTTGGAGGTCTCCCATCCAAGTATCAACCAAACCCAATATCTAATTTGGACAGTGAAAAAAGCTGGAAGGAAGAAATGAACTCATTTTTAAATATGGTGCTGGGGAAATGTTAAACAGATTCCATGGACTGCTAAAAAGACAAATGAATGTATCTAGGAGCAAAGCAGGTTGAACGCTTAATAGAAGCCAAGATGGCTCAGCTGAGGTTGTTGTACTTAGGAAAAATAATGAGACAACATGACTCACTGGAAAAAAATGATAATAGAAGGCAGAGGGAACAGAAGAAGACCATAGTACCTATACAGATTGGTAGATTCAATCACAGTCCTGAGTTTGCAAGACTTGAGCAAAGCAGTTGATGACTGAGGCTCTTGGAGATCCCTCATTCATATGGCTGACATAAGTCAAAGGCCATTTCTGCACTAAATGGTTATAGTGCTATTATTCCACTTTCAACATCCCATGGAATCCTGGGGTTTGCAATTTGCAGCCGGCTGGCCCCTCCCTAAACTGCAAACCCCAGGATTCCATGGGATGTTGAAAGCGGAATAATAGCGCTATAACAGTCTAGTGTGGAAATGGCCAGAGTCAACTTGACAGCAAATAATAGTAACAACAACTAACACATCCAGTGTTGCATTGATATTGCTGCTCCGGTGCAACGGAACTTCCTTTCACCCCCTGGCAGCTCCCCACACCACCTGATTTTTATATTATTATTATTACTATTATTCAGAACCAATCATAGTAGCATGTGGCAAGGGCTACAATGAATAAGCTCTCTCCCTTTGCTGCCTGATTCTATTGTTCCATCAGATACCACTGGTTGCTATCCACTAGCTGTCCTGTAATATTTGTTAACAAAATTATAAGTTCATGGTCTTCTGATATTATAAGCCAGTACTGTGCAACTGCACTGGTGGTCAATCTTTGTAAACTTCCCTCTCCACCACATACCCATTATAGGCCACATTGCTGGATCTTTGGCTGAAAATAACTCCCAGGAAGGACCAGAAGTTTTCTTCTGTTCTTCACTTTTGGGTTGTACTGAAAATGCTTTTTCCTGTCAGTATTTTGGCCATTACATGGTAGTTTGAAATTTGGTTGGGGTGTCTTTGGGGACTATTAAAAAGACTTGAGAGCTACATGTAACCCACAGTCACACTTTCCCCATTCTGTTGTTTCTTCACTTAGGACCTTGAATTTCTGTAGCCTTGGTGCTTCACCCTAAACATAATTTCATTAGGATTAGTGAAAAACAAGTGGAACCTGTAATAAAATGTAGTGTATCCTCATCTGCTAACCAACGTGCTCCTGTTCAGTGTTCTAACAAGCCATCCATGCCTTCCTTTGGGATAACCACACTCAAGTATATAAGTGGGTTCACTATTAGAGCATTATTTGCTCTCAGTTCAAGTGCCTGGTGACATTTTACCTTCTTTCATATTGTGTCGCTTGCCTTAGTTACTAATTCATCTGGATATGTTTGTTCAGCAGGCATATTTCTCACAACATTTTTTACCCTATACTTTTGACACAGTGTAATCTATCAGCCTGTTGCTAGGCTAGAAGGAGATACTTCTTCCATTCAATTTATATTAACCAAAAAGCTGTTAAAGTCACGTAGACCAGAATCTGGTGACTGTGTATGTAGTGAGTGATACTTGAGGCAAGATATCTCACAATGTACATTAGGGGGAAAAATGGACTGCTAAAACTCAGATACTTGCAATCTACACTAGAATTATGATAATCTTTTGGAAGTGAAGACAACCTAAGATTTTCTAACATTGCTCCAGTTTCTGTCTCCTATCTTCTAGAATAAATCACTTCAGGATTAAACCGATACTTAGACCAAAAATGATATTTGAATTTGTTTATTCCTTCTATGAATCTGTTGTTTCCAAGGCTGGGACACATTTGGACTCTAGGTTTGTTGGAACTCAATGTTTCTTTCGTTGTATTTGCAAATGCACTGTCACAAAAATACTAATTATCTAATATATAAAAGTCAAAGCTTGTTTGTCTGCGTCAAATGAAGACCTCATATGATTCGCTGTGTCAGGCAAAGACCTCTTATGATTGGCTGCCTAAGAAGATTCTGTGGAATGTTGGGGCTTATAGTTTAGGGAGAGGCCTTTAGAATTCCCAGCCAGAGAGCTCTTGGGCCTGACTGGTTGCTATGGAGATGAGGCCTGGCAGCTAGAAGGAGGCCAGTATATTCTCTCAGAAACTGAACCTCTGTATGTTAACAACTCTGAATACAAATTGGATTACGGAATATGGGGGAAAGTTACAATACTGAACAACACAGTTTGGGGAATTACAGACACGGAATCTCAAATCTGTGTATTTCAACTGCATCCAATTCCTAAGGTAAGGGAAAGTAATTCCTAAAGTATATCTAACAAGTACTACCTATGAGAAAATAAAATCCTGAGCAACGATGGGTTAAAAACAACATTTTTTCCACTCCGCTATGTGCTTTAGTAAGTGCCTTAGTCTCAGTAATCTTCTGGTTCATAAGATTAAAATGTATTTATATTGTGCTAAACAATGCTACACTGAGTAGTGATAATAGATGGCACAATATCATAAAGCAAACTTAAACTTGAAACTTCTTTGCTTTTTTTTTTTTTTTTTTTTAGTTCCCTTACAACATTTCTGTTTGGGCTTTACTTTGTTAGCAAAAATATTTCTTAAAGAAAGAAGTAATGCCTGATTAGGGCTTGGATGGATAGATTCCCTATTTCTAAGTCTTATGGAACCTTAAATAGGTCTATTCTGATCAGAAAGATCTATTCTATTTGACAAAATCTTTATGCCATGATAAATGTATTAGTCTTTAAGGCACAATAAAGGCTGTTATTTTTACTGCAAGAAATTGCACAGTTATCATTCTTGAATATTGTTGATGTACTTTTGCAGCAGATAGAATATGTATATTCAGAAAAAACACAGACATTGTCTAACACTAACATTTAAAAAATGTTTTCATTCAGAATATGGGACACAAAGGCTGCTTCATATAGCACTACTCAACATTCCAACACAGTGCAAGATAAGGCAAGTGTAGGACAGAATCTAAACTTTGCAAATTATGAAGCAGTTGTAGGCCTTTTCCGCACAAGAGCAATACACCACACTAGCATCGTATTCTTGCTGTTATATCTGCATGTTAAACCGGTTAGTTTTGACGTTTCCTCTGTGGATTTGCACAGCTTGAGCTCTTAGTGCAATTACTATCGATGTAAAACTGATGTATTGTAAAACTGGAAAAACTCTGATGTAAAGCACAAAAACTGGTTTGGCTGTGTTTCTGACAACATGTGGAAGGTGTACATGCAGTGATGGTTCTCGGTGCGCATTCCCACCTTTCCCTAGAGTCATTTCTGTCCGCTCCTGTCTCCGCCGCTCAAATGCAGGGTGGATGCCAGAATACAATGAAATACGTTGGGATCCTCAGGATAGTTGCTTTTCAATTTCTGGCTATCTAGACCAGAGCTTTCCAAACTTTTCATGGTCACACACTTTTAGACATGCATCATTTTGTGACACAGTAATTTTACTAGAAATTTTACTAGCAAACCAGAGGTGGAGGCTTGTCTTCTGTAGGAATGAATCATTCCTGATATGTAGCGGCGGTGGGGGAGTGAGTGGGAGGAGGATGGGAGTTTCACGACAATTGACAGAGTGGAAGCGGCAAACGATTTTCACTGCTTTACTTCAACAGAAACTGGTGGGCATGCAGATAACAATCCGGTAAAATTGGAGTAAGTTGGTTTAAAAAACACAGCTCACAATGTGTGGTGAAACGCTCCTCCACTCTGGTGCAAAAATGGCTGCAGATAAGGGGTAGAATTAGTTGCATAAGCTAGATTTGGAGTTTAGTGGTAAAGCACATGCACTTTCTCTGCAAATGCTACCAGACTCAATCCTTGGCATCTCCAGGTAGGTTTGATTGTGTTGGACACACTGGAGACTAGTCTTTGTAAACTATGCATACATGAACTGGTGGTCTGACGTAGGCCATTTCCACACTACACTGTTATAGTGCTATTATTCCACTTGCAACATCCTATGGAATCCTGGGGTTTGCAGTTTAGGGAAGGGCATTTTGAATTCTTAGCCAGAGAGCTCTTTGGCCTCAGTAAACTACAAACCCCAGAATTCCACAGGATGTTAAAAGTGGAATAATAGCCCTATAAGTGTAGTGCAGAAATGGTTTTACTATAAGGCAGTATCATATGTTCAGAAGTGTACAGACAAGATAACAGGGGAAGTGGGGATTAGTAACAAGAGACAGGAACCTAAAGTCCAATGGGAGTAATCACACATATGCAGGATTTCTCCTTGTCTTTGCTTTCACAGTCCCCAGGCATTCCCAAGTAGAATGCATCTATGCTTGTTTACTGAGCAAACCTTGGGGAGCTGGAACCAAAACAAGGTTGCTCGTGTTGTCCTAGCAAGCAGATACAAAGGAAAGATAAGCTCACTTTATAATGTACATGTAGAGATTATGTACTCAACCATATAAGAGACATTATATCCACTTTCGTCTATAACAATATAGATATAAGAGCATAATTATGTATCATTTCTTTTCAATAACTGCTGATGATGATGTTTTAACAATCTGAAAGGCTTCACAATCATTGGCCATCATCTCTCCAGACTAGTGCTTCACTCAATGATTCTCAAAGCAACAAGAGAGGAAAATTCTACAGCTCTCTAAATATATATATATATATATATTTTGTAGGTTTCTTATCTCTGCTGTTGAATGTTAATACTAAACAAGGCGGCGGGGGGGGGAGAACCCTAGAAATGTGAGAATCATGGTATATTTCCAAACTGCTCTATGGGGTATAAATGCAGAGATTCCATTAGGCTTGCTTGAAACCACTGTGTGTAACCACCCACATATTCCCCAGTTTTCTGCAAGGGACTGAAGTCAGAGCTGACCAGAACAATAGAAAAACTCCATTTTGCTGGGTGACATGACAAATTATGAAATTTAGAAGCTGCAGACAAGGACTGGTCTCAGTGTAATGCAGAAAAAGCACAAGCCCTACCAGCACAGTAGAGCAGGGGGGAGCTCCGTTTTTAGAGCTTTATATATTTTACCACCTTTTTCCTCCCAGCCATTTGTCAATTTGCTAAGTGGAGGGAGGGGGGAAATGCATCACACCTTCTGCTTCAGAAGGTTCTGTCCATGAAATAGTGACTGAGATGATAGTTGCTGCTGGTAGGTATCTCTCTCGCACCTCAAAAGAAAAGAAAAGAAAGGAAAAAAGAAAAGAAAAGACTGACTGAATCTGAAGGAACAGGACCAGCAGCAACCATCAAAGAAAAAGGGCTAACACAAGCAAAGTAATGCTTGTCTTTCCTTAATGTAAAAGAAGAGAGACAACTTTTTATAGAAGCTACTTTGAAACTAGCACATGACACTGGTGTTTTTACAATTGGAACTAAGAGTGGAACACAGCGGTATTATTTGCTCATTTAAAGCTTCAGAGACAGCCACAGCATCACTTTAAAGGTCACCGCTCTAAGAATGTATCATTGCTGCTCATTTCAGAGTGGATTTGCAATTTACTAGAGAGAGAGAGAGAGAGAGAGAGAGTTTTCATTTAATTTCATTGGTTAAAGAACCAAATCAGGCAATTGTGTGTGAGAGAATTGTCATGCTTTAGCCTCCTATTTAAATGTTTCTCAGCATTTCTCATATAAGAAATGCCAAAATAAAATGTACCTAGAGAGACAATGAGTGGCTGCATAATATACGAAAAAGGTGACATGTTCAAAATTTCCAATATCAAGCTATGCAGCAGCAAAGTAAATACAATATTTAAACACATGGTTCCAGTTCCATTTTGGAAAGTGAGGCTAAGGAAAAACTGGTGCCAGCATTTTTCTGTGAATCAGCCAAGGATGCAGCAGCTTCATGACTGGAAATGCAGCAGTTCATTACCATACACTCTCCCTCCCTCCATCCTCCTTCACCCTTTTTTTGGGTGAAAAATAATCATGACTGAGTTCTTGCAGTTTCCAAATTTGTGCTAGTCTGTTTCTGTCATGTATTAGCTTTAATGTTCCACACAAACCTGAGATGATTTGCTCTTCCCATCCTCCCAGCACAGACCAAATATTGACTGATTTTGCATCTAAGGCCAATTGTTGCCTATAAGAACATTTCCAAAGATTGGCTATTTTAATGGCCACCAGGTTTTATGAGACCATTAGAGCTGGAAGAGACTCTTTTCTCTGTCCCACCATATGCTCAGGTTTGTTTGGTAGAACAAAGAACAGGGCCTTCTCAGTGGCTGCTCCCAGAATGCCTCCTTTGCTCTTCTTCCACCGACAAGTCAAAACATTCTTATGCCAGCAGGCTTTTAGAAACTGACTGAGATGGGCTTTTAATGCTGTTCAGTTCTGTTTTTAAAGTTTGTCTAGAGTCATTTAATTAGTTATAGTGTTTTTAATGTTTACTGTTTTAACTTTATAAATTGTTTGTTTTTTAAATAAACTTTAAAATTTATACTTTTATTGAAGCTTTTGTATTGTATTTTACCTGCATTATTTTTAGATAGAATCATAGAAATGTAGAGTTGGAAGAGACCACATAGGCCATCCAGTCCAACCCTCTGCCATGCAGGAACACCCTTAAAGCAATCCCGACAGATGGCCATCTAGCCTCTGCTCAAAAACCTCCAAGGAAGGAAACTCCACTACACTCCAAGGCAGCATATTCCACTGCCGGACAGCCCTGACTGTCAGGAAGTTCTTCCTGAGGTTCAGGTGGAATCTCCTTTCCTGCAGCTTGAATCCATTGCTCCTTGTCCTGGACTCTGGAGCAGCAGAAAACAAGCCCTCTCCTTCCTCTACATGGCATCCCTTCAAATATTTAAATATGGCTATCATGTCCCCTCTTAACCTTCTCTTCTGCAAACTAAACATACCCAGCTCCCTAAGTCTATCCTCATAGGGCATGGCTTCCAGGCCTCTCACCATTTTGGTCGCCCTCCTCTGGACTTGCTCCAGCTTGACCATGTCCGTCTTGAATTGGGGTGCCCAGAATTGGACACATATTCAAGATGAGGTCTAACCAAAGCGGAGTAGAGTGGTACCATCACCTCTCTTGATCTAGACACCATACTCCTATTGATGCAACCAAGAATCATGTTGGCTGTATTGGCTGCTACATCACACTGCCGACTCATGTTCAGCTTGTGATCTACCAAGACTCCTAGATCCCTTTCACACGTACTGTTATCCAGCCATGTGTCTCCAATCCTAAATTTGTACATTCCATTTTTTCTGCCCAAGTGTAGGACTCTTAGAAGTTCCCTTATAAGCATCAAGAAAAAGAACTCGTAGAAGTATCCTTATAAGTATCAAGAGACACAAAGCAATGTTTCTGTCCAGCTTGTCTAAAATTATCCTAGCCTCTTCTATTTCAGATAGTGCAATTAAGCAATTTTATAGAAAACATGTAAGACAATTTTAGATCTCCCTGAAAAGAAATATGATGGTATTCCACAACAGAAACTTTTCACTCACTCTTAAAACTAGGTGATGAGTCCTTGTAAACTTATGCTATGTAAGTAACTTAACAAATGCAAACAAAGGTCAGCATTTTGTTTTATTCCACCTCCTCTGTATAGAAAGCAGCACCAGTAAACCTAGATTCTTACAGACAAGATATGTTTCATTGAAAATGTAAGCCTATCATTTTTTTTATCCTGCCACAGGTATAATAAAAGGTAAATAATCTGCAGAAAGAACAGTGGTCTGAGTGTACCTGTTGCCCAGCCTGATCACTATCAGCCAGTCCAATAGATTTTAGAGAATTAGAGGGCAAATTAGCTGAAAGGTAATTGCACTCAAATATGCACAGAAGGACCCTGCTATTTATTTGGCACAATCAAATAGAGACATGTGAATGCAAAGCAGTAACAAAAAAGGAGTCGTCAGAGTAGCTGTGGCCGTTTCCATGTACCACATGGTATGGCAAGAACAGTCAACAGATGGCTTGCCACAAAAACAGAGTATTTCTCTAATGAAAAACCACCATGCAAGCCCATTCTCCTCACAAATGGGGCAAGCACTCTCAAATGATGTCCTAGAAGCCAGTTGGCATTCAATGTTTGGATGTAAATGTCACCAGGAACTTTAGATGAAAAAAAAAATTAGATTTCATCTGGGGTGTATTTGGCAAGTGTGAGAAGAGGTTGGGGAGACCTTACAGAGGGCTTAATAAAAAATAGAACATAATGAGAGTTGGGGAATAAATGAAGATTTTTCTTGTTAAAAGCATATACATAATTCAGAAAACAAAATCTCATCACACAGATTCACAAAGCTGTGGAATATATGGTGTATCAATAGGATGACCATTAGATTGAAATACTGGCCAACTGTAAACACAAAAATTGTCCATGCAGAGTTCACAGATTCAGTAATTCCAAAGCAAAAGATTTAAAAGGGATCTACTATCATTCTCTAAGTACAAAGAACAATTGTTCTTAGTTTGGCTCAGGAGTCAATCCAAGGGCAAACATCTGCAGTTAATTCTCTGGAAGGCCAATAATAAATGAAATCCTTGTTACAGCCCAATATTCCCAGATGTCTCTGTTAACTACAGAACACAGTGCCTTTGACAAGACTACTAGAAAAGAAATTATACAAGTAAAATCTCAAATTTTTGTAATCTGAGAAGGTTATCAATTGAATGAAAAGAAAAATGCACCAGAACAGCTATAGATACCTTGCTATCACTGCAGTCCAATTCACTCCATGCTCCAGAACTACAATTCTGAGCAAGGTCAGAACAAGCATTTTACAGGTCCTAATTAAATAGGTCTTTATTACTTTATGGTCATACTGCAGTTACTTCATTGTTTTCAGTGTACTTTGTTGGACTATTGTGGCATTTGTAAAACAAAACAGTGAGATTTTGGAGGGACTTATGTTGGAAAACAAGCACTATAAGACCAAGCAGTTTTCCAAATCATTTAGCCAATATTACAGACCTTGGTATTAACCAATGTGGATAAGGTACTGAGCCGACAGAAATGTGGGAAGGGCTTTGACAGTATATATGTAGTCATCAGCTTGGACTAGAACCCTGGAGACTAGGGTTCAATTCCCTACTTGGCCATGAAAACCCACTGGGCAAGCTTGGGTGAGACACGCATTCTCAGCCCCAGAAAACATGATGACAGGTTCACCTTAGGATCACCATAAGCCAGAAATGACATGAAGGCACACAACACAACTACAAAATAAACCTCTTTGTTGAAATGCATAGCATTTTAGGGTTACCAGAACGATTCTGTTAAGTGTTGTGAAAGTAATACTAAGTAAAAAAACCATAGCAACCTGTTGATAGATGCAGAGAAATATAGTGTGGCAACCACTCTTACACTAATCAGGCAGTTTTATATTGATCTCCCCATGGTAATTACTCACTGTTCTACACCAACAAGTGTTGGCAACCTGGTTCAAAACTGTATTAAACTTCTTCAAGTCTTCATCCCCTTTTACCTGTACCTCAGTAATACAAAGGAAATGCAACCTAATACCACAATAATGGAAAGATAGTGGATATTAAATAGAGAAACAGAACAAGAAATATTGTCAATATCATTTTTTCTTACCCCCATGACATTCCCTACATACTTTTCTTTGACTACAACCTAGTATAGCACTGTATCTAGAAACTCCTATAAGGTGAGAAGAACATATTCAAATACAGTGCTTGTTAATCTATTCAGATGTTCCTTTGACAGACAAACACAATGGTCAGGTATAATGGAAAGATCCCATAATGCAATTTGATGCTCATTCTGACTGGTTAGGCAGCCATCATGCCCCATAAAGTAACTATGTATATTTGACGGGTATTGGGACAAATTGTTTTAGAAGACATTGCAAAGGCCATACTCCCTCGCAGCAGGAGATATTCTGTGCACTGACATTTAGAGATAAGTCAAAACTGTCCTTTGTAGTTATGAGTAAGTTGTTTACTAAAACCCATATGTCTTTGTTTTCCTGCCAAGCCACCCAAATTTATGTTGTTATGTTATTTACTAATCTAGTTCTAGATGAAAATAATCTAGGGAAAGCTTGAGGGTTTTTGTGAGTCTTGTTAAAATATTGTAAACATTTGTACTATGTGTGCAAGGGGGAGAGAGGGAGAGGAGAAGAGAGAGGAGAAGCAGGTGATAATTATCTAAAAGCAGTAATTTTATCTTGAAAACTGGGCTTGGTGGATTTAGCATCTCTCAAACAGGTACAAAAATAGGCCAGTTTGAGGAAAGTCAGCTTTCTGTGACACTAGCCGATCAAGGCTGGAAGACGCCATTGATCTCGCCCACCCAGTCTTTACCACAGAAGGATGAAGTCAGAAGACAGGAGAAAGGAACAAGAGTTTTTGCAGTTCTTGAACACTGAGAGAAAATTTTGCTGTAGCCATCTTGCCACCTTCTCGTGCCATGGCAAGGAAAGTGTAGAGGTGGTAGGCCGTATGTGTTCATGGGGAGCACCAGCATGGAACAGTGGGCCTAAAGTTAAAAAGTTTTTTTAAGAAATTGTGTATTTCTGACAGAATCTTTGAATCAGAGT
This sequence comes from Ctenosaura bakeri, assembly GCA_948474755.1. Taxonomy (NCBI): domain Eukaryota; kingdom Metazoa; phylum Chordata; class Lepidosauria; order Squamata; family Iguanidae; genus Ctenosaura; species Ctenosaura bakeri. The sequence goes on from CAOLHI010001507.1 coordinate 211,855, forward strand.
TTTGCTGCTGGTAAGATTGTTGGAGAAGCCTTTCCTAGTATTGATTCTGATTAACTAGAATGTCCTCCAAACAATGACACCACTGAAAGGGTGTGAAAGATAAGAAGAGAAAAAGAAAGAAAAGAAAAAGAAACTGAGAGATTGTCTGAGTAGAAAATGAGGCACTAGCCTAAAGAACTTCCCCCATTCCATTTTGGAATGCCCATATTATAACATTCCAGGCTGCAGTGGTAGACTTGAAATGGGGGAATAACAGTAACAAAATTGTAATTTTAAAGATCTTCCTTAATGCAAAGCAATATGTGAGAGGGGTGTTTATGGGACTATAGCACCATAGAAATCCATATATGGGTAATAGGGTGAGTACATGCATGCATACAGAGACAGGCAGATAGACAAAGCTTGGTGAATTTGTTTTGCCCAGTCTACTGTTCTGTCTAAGACAAGGAAGAAGCAAGAAAAGTGAGGAAACAGGTGCTTCTAAAATCAGAAAGAAAAGCAAATTGAACTTTTTAACAATCTCTCTCTCTCTCTCTCTCTCTCTCTCTATATATATATATATATATATACACACACACACCAATTTAACCCAACTCCCATAAAGTATTCTTTTAATCCACAGATGACGCTTTTCTCTCTCATCCGCGAAAACATTCTGTGGTTCTGTAGGTTCATGTGTCTCTATATAATGTCATGTCCAAAGCTAGGAAAAGCCAATTTCGTTGTTTTATTGCCACTTGCTGCTAAATGCTAAAGTCAAGTGTGTGTGTGGAAGGGGGAGATGGCTCTTGCAATAACAGTCACACAATTATTTTATATGTCATAAAGGACTCTTGCCTGTGCCTTTGTGTTTTCAGAAGCCATTGCAACAGTAACCTCTTCCAACCTTCCTCCCCCTTTACCAAAACAATAGTGGGACTGTATCTACACCAAAGTATGGCACTAGAAACTCAGAAAATGTTCCTAAAAATGATTTCTATCAGAAAATATACAAATATGCACATATAATAAACCCTAAGCAGGATACATTTCTGGCTACCAACCTTTACTAGTTGCTATTCCACAGTGCTTGAATCTTCCTTTATAGCAGATGTTAATTTAAAGCATGCTATAAAAGTAAGGGTGAGAATAAAATTAATGCTGAACTTGCAGCAAATAGTATCTTTTTTAAAGAGCATTCTAATAAATCTACATTTTAGAATACATCGCATGAAATTCAAAGGTGAGATACGAAAAACTGAATATTCAGATCAGAAATTGACTACTCTTAGGCTGAATCTCCATAGCAGCATCTTATTAAATATGGCTCACACCCACCAGAGCAATGGGGAGCCACATTCACTGGTGCCCCCTGAAGATATCTAGCTGCTCAGTGATGAGTTGGTAAATGAGCACCCAGCTGACGAAAGTCAAGATGCAGAGTGTGGGCAAAATGAGTCAAGTTATTTTGGTAGATGAGGTTAAAAAAAAAAAAAAAGAACATACGCTCCTCCAAATCACACATAAACTCCTCCACATCTGTGGTAGTAAAAATATAACAAAATCATAATAAATAGCAATTTCCTGCTCTTTCATAATAAGAAGGAAGCTCAAAATGGAAGGTTGAGTGATGTGATCATGTGATACACTACCATTTTGTCGACAGTTATGGTGCAATGTGGACTTAACTGAAAACCAACAAATAACAAAACTTCATCGTGAAAATGCCTGGCCAGTTCTGGGGAACAACTAACTGGTAGAGGGGATTTGGTCAGAGAAGGATTTAGCAAATTAAAAAGAAGTCATATTGTTCAGGGTTGCTTTTTTTCAGTGACAATATTAACACAAAGAGAATTAAGATGTTTGTCCATTCAAAGCAATGTAAATGCTTATTGACACACTTTTCATTTGGAATGGGCTTCATAATATCACACATAGCCACATTTGACAGGCTGAATGGAACCAATGTGCTCACTGTATTTTAGGCTGGGATCACTTTATTGGAAGAAGATGAAATATGAAAGAAGCCCATGAAGTGAAGGTTTGTTTGACTGTGGGTAACCCAAATATAAGTAGGGAATATGTGAGTGAACACACTAAACCCTAAAGCATGGATTTCATGCCAAAAATATTCAGAAAAGACACATATGCCTTGATTGGAGGTGAAATTGGGCACCCTTGGTACTCAAGCTAAAAAGACAAATATTTTCATTTGTTTTCCTCAGTATCATACTCTGCATAGTATTTTCCCATGAAGATTTTCACACAGTTTTCAGCATCTGTTTTCAGCTTACAAAGTCCTTGAGGAATTTTTTTCTGCAAAAATCTTTGTTTTCTTTTTTGGACAAGACAGGCAAAACTTGAGCAAAACTTGCTATCTTCTTTTCTATTTTCTATGCAAAAAGATTTTTTAAAAAACACATGCTTTTATGCAGAATAATTGTCCAAAAAGTTTTGCAACATGTGAAGCATTTTCACTCATGTGGTTCTGCTCACATGGGGTTTCTTGAGCATTGGGAAATCCATTATGCTTCAGGAAGACAAAACAGTAAAAAGTATCCCTAATTCAAGCCAGGAAGATATGCCAGCAAGCAATTTATTTTACATTTCTGAACTAAACAGTATCATGTGATGAATGTATTAAATTGAATAAAGTCTAAACACATGAGTGATATCAAAAAGATCAAGCTCATTCCAAAATACAGTGTCTGTTTCTATCTCCAAAAGGGATTGTTTGCCCATTTCAATATAGTGACTTTTCCTTAACTGTTTAGGATTTTTTTATGCTAATCTAGAATCTTTTGTGACAGAGCCTCTCCTTTTCTCAGTACACTCTCTTTTAACCACAGAAAACTAGAACCTGATGAGTTAGGGGAGGGAGGCTGTCCAAGAATTCAGTGGTTAATTTGCAGCAGATATCAGTTGTATCAGAAACCTATTAAAACTCACACATCCACACATTTAATCAGAAAGGCTGAAGACAGGCAGTGATTCTCAGACACTTAAAGTTACAACTAATGGCAAAGAAAGCGGACATTGCCTCATATTGATAATGCTGACAAAAATTGAAGAGCCTTCCTTAATTCCTTTCAGTGGCCAATTATTGAGGACCTCATCTACCATTTATAAACCACTCTCCTCCTTCACACTGTGAAAGCCACTTCATGACTGAGGCACAAAACCAGAGCAGTTTCAAGTCAGACCTCATTACAAATAGCTGCTGTTATAACGTTTCTTGCCTCAGACCATCTTTCCTCCCCCTTGTCCAGAGCAAAGCCATTCCAATATTGGCTATCTGCAACGCCGGCCAAGCCTATCGTCATGCCATTGATTTGTGGCACAGAGTATGCGGGACTAGATCACTTGTCTTATTTTCTTGGTCACAGTCTGCTTGACATGCCTACTGGCTGTTGGCTACACACTTGTGATTATGCCAACAGCGCTAAGTCAAATTGCATATCAGTTTTTGTTTGGTTGTTTGTTTTTGAGAAAGCAAGAGGGGGAGTGTTGTGGTAATCTTAAAAAGAAAAATTAACTGTATGAAAATTTGAAGAAACACATACAATTGTCAATATTTTATTATTAAAAATCTGAGTCCTGTGTAATTTCCATCTAGAAAATAGCAATGGTCTTAATGTACAATATAGAGCAGAAAAGGCATATCATGTATGTTGGGGAGGAGAGACAGAACAAAGAGGACACATATTTAGTGTCATCCGTCTACTTACAGAAATTTCACTTCCAGGCTTTGCACTGGCCTGGAACATAATTCAAGAGAGCTATTCACATCTGAGATGGCAGATAACCATATTTGAAGAGACTGAGTCCATTGCTAAAATGGTGTATTTAAACACTTCTGAGCAACAGCGTGCTTTGTGGCATTCAGATTCTGTTTCATGTTGTCCCCGCAAGGCTAGAATGGACAGGGAATTTAAGTGACATTTAATTCACACCTTCAAGCCATTTAATCAGACCAAGCAGTCAAACCAATTTGCTGTCATAAGCAAGGGAAAAGAGGGAATAAAGGGAGCAGTAGCAGCTGGGAATTCTTTGCCTGAGAAAAAGGGATAGGATTTCACCCAGACCTTGTATGCTGAAGAGCAGCAGAAGTGACAAGATGAGGGAAGGTTGTATAAGAAAACCTGATGAAAGTGGACTGGGATGAAACTAATGAGAAGAATAAGAGAAGGGAGATCCTGTAATATGCTAGGCCAGTCTTCCACAACCTGATGGCCTCACAATGTTGATCTAAAACTCCCACAGTTGTGCTGGGTAGGGATAATGGAATTTGTGGTCCAACACATGTGGAAGGCACCGGGTTATAGGAGGGCGTGTCATGACATTCACTTCCAGACATACAGAATCTTGTTCCTGTGGAATAATTGCCATCCATGTGTTTTGCTTTGGGTGCTGTTTACATGGGGCTTTATCACACTACACTATTATAGTGCTATTATTCCACTTTAACTGCCATGACAATATTGGATGCAATCATAGGATTTTCAACTTAGGGAGAGGCATTTAGAATTCTCAGGCAGAGAGTTCCAGTGCCTCACCAAACTACAAACCCCAGAATTCCATAGGGTGCATCCAGGACAGTTAAAATGGAATAATAGTGCTATAACAGTGTAGTGTGATGGGAACCACAAAGCTGTTTGGTAGTAACTTCCAAGAATTGGTGCCACAGATATACACAGCCAAACACACACAAGTGATCACTAAAAACCATTTTTCCTAGATCTAAGTGCTTTCTATATAGAAAAAATATTGGTGTACTATGTAGCCCCAATAAGGCCCTTTCTGCATGAGGCGAGTGAATCACTCCGTGCCATTACTTAGCGGCTCTTCTGGGGTCTGAAGTAACGCACACTGTCCCTTGAGCCCTTCCGCAGGGCTCCTCCGTTAGTGCAGGGCGAACTGGAGCAGTGCAAGGTCTGAAGATCCGCACTGCTTCGGCTCAAAATGGCGGCTTCTGGTGTCTTCGTGGGAGTGGACCAACTGCTGACGCTGGCCATGCCCACAGCCCACCCTCTGCTGATCGCAAGCTCAGATTGGTGCAAGCCTGTGCATCTGCACAGGTAAGTAGGAACGCAATGGCACGTTCCAGAAAATGTAAAGACCGGATCCAAGGTGCGGACGACCTCCGTGCCAGGACGCCTTGACCCATTTTAACTGCCTCATGTGGAAAGGGCCTAAGTAAGACTTAAAAGGAGTTTATGTTGCTTCAAGTAATAGATATGTTAGCATAAACTTTTCCTCCCACTAAAAGAGAGAGAGAAATCATTTCTTTCGGCATAGTGGCTGTAGTAAAGAAAAATTTTAAAGCACACCTCCTGTCAACATGATTGTACACCCTTCAATATCTGTCATATGAAAACAACCGTTTTACATTAAGAGTTACAACAGCAACTTATCACAGTAGGATAGCATGTAAGCAGCCTGAGGAAACAACTTTCATAAACTTGTTAAATATAAAATTTCAAAACTGACATTTTCTTAAGTGACTGAAAAAGACAGTACTAGTGTGAACTAGATTACAATGCAATATATTAATGTGAATTCATACCACAGAGAAACATAGCCAACAATGTGAGGATTAAAAACAATCAACTTTAAAAATTTCTGCAATCTCCCAGTACTGGTTTGGCCCTGATTCTGAAAAAGCTTTTGATCACCTAGAGAGAACCTGCTGCATCTTTTGAAAGACATACGATTATGGTGCAGATTTCTTCCAACTGAGAAGGGCTGTCTGTATAATCCAGGACTATATGCCTTCTTTTTAAGTGCCCCGTGCTTTCCAAAGGCTTCTGGGACCACAATCCATCTTAAAAACAAGGCACACATGCTCTATGCACTTTATGTACAAGGGGAACAATGCTGATTTTCCTCCACCACAGATTCAGAAGCAGAAGAGATTGGGTGTAGGCCCCTGATCTTTGATACAAAGTGTGATAGTGGACAACCTACACATGTAGGTTGTCAAATATGATTCACACAGATACATGTTTTCATTATAGATGGACCTACTGGTTTAGCATATTCATTTCTTTTTCAGTGGGTATTAGAGCTAGCAGTAAAATAAACACAAACAGGTGGTTGCACAAAAACAATTTCTCAAGTACAACAGCTTCCTTCCTTCCCTCCTCACATTCCCATCCTTTGCTCCTCTACTCATCTACAGCTTTTTGTGTGTGTGTGTGTGAATTAGACCTGAGTTGAGGCTTCAAACAGTGTTCCAAAGGCTATAATTCTATCAAGGCAGAAAAGCTGCAAATTAGAATTAGAAAACAAATCCCTATGCATAGCTTTCATTCTGCACAACATGAGAATTAACAGTAACAATTTAGAGCACTTAGTAGATTCTATACATTTTCACTGTGTTGCCTAAACACTAATCTTTCCACTACCCTTGTAAAGTAACAATCTTCATTTTCTAAGATAGGAGGGAAGTACTTAACTATGGAAAATATGTTCTTAGCATTTTCTATATAATTTCTGTTTTGCAAGAAGCCTTTAAGGAAGTAATCATGTGTTTGGGGATACACACGTCCAGATGTCTGCAAAACAAACAAAAGGCAAATAGGTTTTTAAGGGGTTTTCTATATGTTTTTTCCACATTTGTATTGCAGGTTTATGTTAGACACTACTGCTAATTGTGATTGTTTGTCTCTGGAGAGACTGCAGAAGATATCTCCATAGGATTCTCTAATTAAACGAGGGTTATTAATGGCTATGCTCCCTTAATGCTTTGCAATGTTTTAAAATTATAAACATTTCATGGAAGGTAGGGGAAAACCCTCAAATAAGTACACTCTGGGTCTCACATACAAGTTGACAATTTTGTTGCAATATATACCAGATGGTACTCTATATTATAAAAGTGAAGTCATAATCTGTATGCAGCCAAAATTGTACTATCCATATACAAATGAGACATATGAGGTTACACAGAGGAATCCAATGAATCTATTTTTTTAAAAAAGAATCTGAATGTGGAGAAACCAAACCAGTTTAGCAGCCACAGACTGATTAACTGACACTTGTGAGTAAACACAGAAAACTTGAGAATCGGGGAGAGAATGTAATGGAATATAACTGATTGGCTGGCTAGAACAGGAACAGTCCATTTTATTGCAGATTCAACTTGCTTAACCTTGGGCAAATAGTTCAAAACAACCAAGTGTCAGAAAACAGGGCAAATGCAACTGGGAAAAGGAAAACGCAGTTCTGTGAATGTCACACATTGCAGTGTACGTGGGAAACTTTGCTTCCATAAAAGAAAAAAAAAAGTATACACCTATTTAGGGAAAGCAGAATTCCTATTCTATTCAGCATGGATGAATTAGGAAAAAATATTTTATTTTATTTTATTGGTTAGATTTATATTTTCAAAAATGTGACCCAAAATGGCTCCATGTAGCATGCACCAAGACAAGGAACCATCTCGCTGTTACTTCTCTGGAGTTAGAGCCCATTTTACACTACCCAATTATAGTGCTATGATTCCACCTTAATTACTGTGGTTCCATTGTATGGAATCCTGAAAGATACAGTTTAGGGAGAGGCATTTAGCATTCCTAGAAAGAGAGCTGCTTGTTTCTCATCAAACCACAAACAGACATTCAGGATTCCATGTGGAGGCACGGCAGTGCAAGTAGAAACATAGGTCATTTCCACTCTAGACTGTTATAGCGCTATTACTCCACTTTCAACATCCTATGGAATGCTGAGGTTTGTAGTTTAGGGAGGCCGAAGGGCCCTCTGGCTGAGAATTCTAAATGCCCCTCCCTAAACTACAAACCCTCAGGTTGCATAGGATGTTGAAAGTGGAATAACAGCAGTCTAGTGTGGAAATGGCCATAGTGTTATAGTTGGGTTGTGTGAAAGGACCATAAGTAGCTATTGCATTACAGCCAAAAGTTACAAGCAGGTTGAGCAAATTCTTACTCAGACACCAGAAGTTATATTTAATATTAGACATTTATTCATTCAACAGGGAAATGCAGTTGAAGGGGTGACAATCTTCTCTTCCCGCTGCAGCTGCAGCCCCACTAATATACCCAAACCTTCTTGAGTGTAAGGGAATTTAAAGGTGGCCCTTAGGTTCATATGGGGATAGGAAAGAGAAAAAAGTTTCGTGACCTGGGCCATTTTTCCATTAGATTTTGTCCTTAACAGTCTGCATAGCTGCATGGCTGTCACTTTGTATCTGAAATATCTACAAGTAATATTGCATGCAAAAGCTTGAATAGTTCTTCTTTGCCACAGCAGTTCAGAATGCATGCCATTTTCTTTCTTCAAAGAGCAACATTATTCTGATGGAAAATCTTCAATAGATCTGGCAGCTTCGTATGTCTGGAGACAGAACTGCTCTTTTCTTTCCTTTCATGGTACAGTAGTAGCATGTGCAAGTGCCAAAGTGAGCATCATGAGATGCTTCAGTGCACCAACAAAGCAAGAAAAGGCAAAGGAAAATAAGACTTTTTTTAAAAAAAATGATTGAAGTATTGAATGCCATCCCTTGGAAAAAAGATTTCCAAATAATTTTTACCAAGCCTTCTTGTAGGAAAGAAAAAGACTTGTTCCCTTCTGTTGTATGGACAGTTTCTCTTATCTGCAATGCAGCGATAGAGCAGAAGTGACAACCATGTAACCAGCATAGCCATCTGTCCTACCTTTATAAACTGTTACAGAGCATAAGAAAATTTGGACTATTTAGTTCTAGTCCAGAAAAGTAACTTTTCCAAGCTCTCTTCAGCGCAGTTTGTGGAACCATGAGCAAAAATGATAACTACAGTTTGGTAACTACAATTAACAAATGATATCACTCTTGTCCTGCTATTACTTTGGCATCTTACAATCCTGCTTCATAAAACAAGCTCTAGCACAGGACCTCATAGTTTAAAGGTCCCTTTGAAAGCTCAGATGCTGACTTCCAGAAAGTGATAAAATATACAGCTCAGTAAAGAATTTTCAGGACTAATCAGCCTTCTTCCACTATAGTATAATTGAAAGGGGTGTGAATCCTGGGGACTTTGCCTGTGGAATCTATGCTCTCAACATATATATTTCTGTTTGTTTGTTCATTACTAAATTAACATGGCTGCCTATCCGCATATGCAATCTGATTGACTCATAAAAGCAAGAAATGAGTACACAATCTACAATAATTAAAACACAACAGAAAAAATAAATGAAGTGTAAATACTTTCCTTCTAGTTGAGAAGAATAAAAACAAAAATTACCAGCTAAAATATAAAATAGAAAGCAACTAAGTGGGTTGAGACTCCAGATGTTTTCCTTCTCTTTAAACATAAGTTACTGAGAAAACCTGGGTGAACCAACAACAACAAAAGGCCTTCACCTAGTGTAAAAATTAAATTAAGTGCTGCATGAGACTAGCAAAGGAAGCTACTGTGTCATTTGTATAGTGCTATGCAAAGCAGGGGTGAGCGACCTTCTAGGACAACAGGTGGGACACATTGCCCTTCCTGAACCACCTAGGGTATACTCATTAATGCTAAAGGTGTTCCTACACTGTTAACATCTGTGGCCCTAATTTTTAAACAGGTATACAGAAACCATGTGACTTGTTCTCATAGCAAATCACATTCCCTGTAAACCCTTTTTAAAGGAGATATATTTATATACCACTATTGTCATGGCAAATTGAACAGTGGCGGCAGCACTGGGGTGGGTGACATGTTGGTGAGTGTTGCCTACTCCTAGTGTTCATCAGGGAATGAATCTCTCCATAAAAGAAGCCCTAAAATTAGATACAGGGGAAATACCAGAGGATGGACAGCTTTGTAGAAGCAGGGTTTAATGCAGAGAAAGATATATGTGCATTTATGGCTCTACACAGGAATGGTGAAATAGTGACTTTCTGAGGGCCCTTTCATACTAATTATAGCACTATGGCCCTTTCTGCACCATTCCTTGTCCCATCATGCTTCAGAGGTGATCCCAGCAGTGACTCTGACAGCAAGGGAGCACAACAGAAGCACTCCCCTCCACACCGACCAGCTCCCTGCTGAAGGAAATGCAATGGACATGCATCTTTCTTCTGCAGCACAGCTAGGCACTTTCCCAGGCTGCACTGGGACAGGAAGTGCATCCACCATGCTTCCTGGGCTTCTACGGGCCAGGTAAGCGCAGGATGGTGGCATGATCATAGATTATTGACAAGGAAAACTCATCCATGATTTAATCTGTGACTGCGCTGCCTGGTGGCAGGAGAAGCATGGGACCACAAAGATGTCATGCAGAAGCATCATTGTGGTCCCACTCCTCTCCCTTCCCCATGCCAGGACAACAGCATCATGAGGAGAGGACCTTTGATTCCACTTTAGCTGCATGACAACAATCTATGGAATCCTAGGATGTGAGTTTCAGAATTCTCAGCCAAAGAGCTCCTTTAGTGCCACCCTAGTATTTTGTAGGATGCAGCTGGAATCATAGTGCTACAATTGTGTAGTGAGAGCAACCTAGGTAAGACTGTGGGACAATTTTACTGCCCAGGGTGGGGTGAACTGCACAGACTTAAGAAATGCTTCAAAAGAAAAAGAGAAGAATTGGCTGAAAAAAATCCACTTCTGACTTCGAAAAATGAGTATTTTGAAGTTTTAAATGGGGGCAGGAAGTAAGACTAATTTACAAGATGAATCATTACTTCTAGAGGTTTCAGAAGAGGGAAAGAAATCTCCTCTCTTTCTTTCTTAACAAGAAATTCCCCCAAGCCAACCTTTCAAGGGTGGTTTGGGGGAATTTTGGTGGATCAAGGACACATGCAGGCCCCAGCCCACAATTTGCCCACCCCATGCTCTTAATGTTACTGAACTCCAACTCCCATCAACCCTAGCCAGTAAGGCTAATGGTTGGGGTGATGGATATTGCAGGCCAACAACATTTGGAGAGCCACAATTTCACCTATCCCATTTTCTTAGCAACCAGAAAGACCTGAATTCCAGAGATCTCTAAAAAGTTACAAACAAGGATAAGAAACAGACATTCTTCGAAATGGCTTGCAACCTACATTAACACTTCAGAATCAGTTATTTTATCGGCAGCAAAGTACAATGCCTTGCTACATTGAAATAGTTTCCTCCCTACTCTCCTTGCTTCAGTATAGCCTTTTCTTGCCGATGCAGCTCTTCCTTGCCAGAAACATAGATGAAGTCTTATCTAGAATGACACAATGGTGGGGGCTTATATTCTGGCAAAGGCTTTAATGCTGCAGAGGAAGATTAGTCTCAAAAATGCTTTGTTTACAGCTGACACAACAACATGTCTGTTCAAGGAGAAAATAATTCATCTCATCTGTAGTTTTTCAAGTGCCCAAATTTAGTGCTTGGGGCTCATAAGGCCTTTTGTTTACTTTATTATTCCCCCTTAAGGGTATAACTCTCAACAAGTTACCATCCTAAAACATAGCTTCTAAGGTCAACACAGCTCTTCTATTTCTTGCTAATGGAAGCATGATGATGATACTGTAGCCTCCTCCCCCATTTTACAAGGAGTTGACTTGCCGTAAGGTATACGTTAATTAATACTATACATCTGTTTGCTTCACTAAACAGCTGCAAAGTTTCCATTTAATGCACAGTATTCTTGTGCTTTCTTTGCTCATCACTTGGGTTCTTGTGCTTATTCTGCAAATTACTAAGGTCAGGTGCTCCAGAAAATACATATCTAATTTGAAATGTTCAGCAAGAAACTTATGGAGTGGTATGTTAATGTGAAGGAATGTTCATAACTCAAACATTGGATCTCGCACTAGTAAAAATAAAGGGAGCTTAGAGTGCTGATTCACTTGTCCTGAAGCAACATTCTACCTTTTATAGATGACAGCCATCCAGTGTGAATTACTGCTACTATAACAGTAAATTGAGGTGACGACTGCCAGTGTCCACGAGGAATATTGAGAAACAGGAGGGGAAAAGTCCCAGCATGTATCTTCCAACATTTCACAGATGAAAACCAGGACGCATGTGGCCAGGCAACATCAGAGTGTGGTCAAGATAGCAAAAGTAATTAATAAGGAAGAATGCCTAAGCTATAAGAGGCTGAAGGAGTTTGCTTTTGCTGTAGGGAAGGGCCAGATTTTGCCTCCTCCTCTCATCTCTCACACTTTGAACTCAATTTATAGCAGCTGAAGTAAGCTGAGGACAGATAGAGGAAAGAGAAATTGGGACATTTTAAAAGCAGATAAAAAAGTAGGAGGACACAGGATTAACTAGGACTGTCCCTGACAAATCAGGACAGCTTGGCAGGGGACATGTGTAAAATTCAATATAATTATACGAGCTTATTAAAATCAAAGTATATTCTCCATGCAGCCTATGTCTCTGTATCTCTCTCTCTTATAGCATTGAAAAGTGGAACAAGATTTATTGATAATTATGGCTTTATTTACTTATCTTCTGGTCTGAGTTGGGTTTTTGCTTCCTGAGGCTTTTAAAAGTGACAAATTGTTAAATCTAGGACAGGAACTGCAAGCTCATGTCTTTGCAATTTATTTATTTAAGCCTAGTTTATTCATTAGTGGGAGCATAAGTTTATGGCCTACTCTGGCTCAGCATAACTCAGATTAATCAAATATCTCCAGGAACCTAGGGGAATGTAGTGGCAACAGTTTAAGAAATCCAGGAAAGGAAGTCCAGCAATTACTACTCAATGAAGGTAGGAATCATAACAATTTTACTTGCATTTTTGTTTCCAAGCTTTCTAATTTATTTTTGAATTCTAACTCCATACCAACCAAGGATTATTTGGATTTTGCGCCATGCACATACCAAGGAACTGTGCTAGCTTTTTTCTCTGTCTTAAACAGAGTGCTTCAGGATAGAAATGGCAACCTTGGTCAAAATTTTCCTCTTAATATTCATATTTTTAAAACGTTAAGTTTCTTCTGTCCCATATAAGAAGACATTTGGAAGCTTTGGTCATTTCTTCAAGCGCAAACTGAAATGATCCTGCCTGCCCTCCATTTCCACTAAGGACAGCTTTACTCAACACGGAGAAGTCCATATTGTACCTGCTTTTCAAAGAGAGGAGCCTCTCTCAAAAGAAAGAAAGAGGTGGCAACCTTAATTCAAAACTCAAACTGTTATGACATTCTCAACAACCCTGTTCATTGTAACTTCTGGTTTCCAGACCATAGTTGAAGTTCTCCTATACTCTCTAACTGTCCTGATTTGGCAGGAATCGTCCCAATTAATCCACTGTTGTCCTACTTTTTCAGCTTTTTTAAAATGTCCAAATTTCTCTTTCCTCCTGTCATTTTCCCCCTTTGTCCCCAGTTTACTTCAATCGCCGTAAACTGAACCCAAACTGAAAATATAGTCGGTATTCTATTAACTCAGCAGGGAGGAGAGGAGGGGTAGAATCTTGCTGCCAGTAGGCTCAGGCAAAAGGAAACTACAGTCAGCCATTTACATTTGTGGGTTTCACTTTTGCTGATTTGATTATTTACAGATTTTTTTGCTGTCACTTCTGCTGCCTCCCTATGCCATTTTTAATAGGGACTGCAAGCCTCATGAGACTGAGAAACTGTGAACGAGGCTTGTAAGTCCCTATTAAAAATGGTGTGGAGGTAGCAGTAAGCCCCACCAGCCAGCCACTTCTGCCTTGTGAAGGAGCCTGATGCCTCAGTGGAATCTATGGTGGGTTGAATATGGTGATCATACTTTTTTTGTGTGTTAAATATGGTTTGGGAGGGCCTAGAGTTATTCACAGTTTTTCCACTTTCACAGTGGTCCTGTGCCCCTAACCCTAGTGAATGTGGAGGGATGACTGTATTACAGCCTCTCCCAGCTTATATGTTTTTCCTCAGCAACAACTTTTGCCATCCCGACCCAGTGATGTATTTGTCTTTTACTCCAAGTTTCAAGTCAAGTCTCAAGTCTCTACCTTCAAGTCTCAAGTCAAGTCTCAAGTCCTTGACGATACTTTCAAGTCAAATCTCAAGTCTGGCAGCCAGCTTTATACTCCAACCAAAATTCCAGAATTATTGGATAGAGAGAAATAAATTCAGTTTTAACAATTTAAGCAGAGCCAACTCTCCACATTTGCAATTCTGCCATCTGTAGCTTTGGAGGTGGGGAATACTCCCATCTTACTCCCCATTACTGAAGATTCAAAAGATCTAGAAGGAAGGATCCTTCTTCCTCAAGCCCATTGCCTAACACATTTGTTGTTCCCCTCTGAGAAATGCATCCTGCACTCTGGGGGCGAGTCTTGTCTTCTGCTCTTAGGAAACGTTTTAAAAGGCTCCTCCAATATGCAGCAGAGACAGGCTGCTGAGCAGACCTTAAACCTGCCTCAAGCCCATTGACTAACTTGTTTGCTGTTCCCCTCTGAGAAATGAGTCCACACTTTGGGCTTGAGACAGATTGTCATGTGACTAGTAGGCAAAAAGAGATAGAGGCGTTGTTCAAAGTTGTAAGGTTTCTGAATGAATGTGTTATGTTATTGAACCAAGGGCATCAGATCCGTCATCAAAAATACGCAAGTCTCAAGCTGAGTTGAGTCACTGCATCATTTATGGCCGAGTCGAGTCCAAGTTGAGTCACTGAAGTGACTTAACTCCAACTTGAGTCTGAGTCTATCAACTTGGGTCTATATCACTGTCCTGACCACACTCTGATGCTCCTCTTTTCATCTGTGAAATGTTGGAGGATATGTCCTTGTAGAATAGGTAGAAGCAGGCATCACTATTTCAAGCACAAGACCCCAGTTTTTGATCTAGATACATTACCATTTCATTGTTATGAATATGCAGTTTCAACATTTGTACCTCCCAGCTTCAGAGACCAGGAAGTTGGAACTGGATTCTAACAAATCTGGTACCTCATCTAACTCTCCATCATCTCTGTAGCCTACCACACTATCCGGCTTTGGGATCACAACACAGGAACAAGAATAATGTTCTTAGGGGCAAGGAAAGCCTATGCCTTTCTGGGGAGAAAAATATTAATTAGCCACAAAGCTGGCAATTAGTATTCCAGCCTTTCACTCAGCATAATATAAACTGAGTATAATGGAAACACCAAGAGCTTTAACTATAGCTGTGGCACCACTGGGTAACTCTTTAATAAGTTTTTAATCTGCTCAAGAAAAAGTGGATCTCATTTCTAAGTAAGCTGGTTAATTTGAAAAGGGAGGTGGGAAATCATGCAGCAAAACTTCATCCATTGTTTTTAAAAATCTTCATACCACTAAAGACAAATTCTATTAAACATTGTGAAACACAACTATACAAAAGTAGGAAACTAACTAGGTAGAAGGAATATTTTACTAATTTCAATTGCCAGAAATCAGACTTGGAAGCACAACACACTGGCAGCTATTAAGAGCTGCTTTTCCTCCTTTGGTCTTACAGTTCATAGAGTAAGCACAATAAGACACTCAGAACAAACCTACAATAAGAGTTTTAATCTCAAGCACTTCTTATTTCACATTGCTTGAAATATACCCTGGTATCTTGAGAAAGTTAGGGTTTTTGAAAACATTGAAAGAAGGAAAGGAATACCATTCCAGCAGGCTGATTTCAAAATGCAGCCATCAGTAAAACATCCAGGGTATAATGCTGATCATCATGGCCACACTAGTGACATGTGGACAATTTTTTTGAGTAAAGAATGGGAGATTCATTGGGTATGTATCCAACGCACAGAAGCTGCCACCTTAGTACAGCAGTAGTTGCCAAGATTCCCACAAAGATCACAATTGCCAGTTCCCTCTAAGCCAACAGAGCATCTCCTTCAACTCTAGGAAGGAAGGGAAACCTAGAAGATCAAGGTTGCATGGCAACGCCCCTGATTTTCAGCACAGAAGTGCTGGCCACAGTGGGAACAGTGCTGTTAATTTAGACAGTGAGCAGAGTAGAAAAGAGGAACAACATGTGCCACAGAAAGGACTGCAGGAGTTACCAGCTTTTGACTTCTAACACACACAGCCTGACACACACACCCTGTGATAAAATGTTCCCTCCTCTTCATATTCACAGTAATAGAAACATAGAATGATAGAGTTGGAAAAGACTACAAGGGCCATCCAGTCCAACCCCCTGCTATGCAGGAACACACGTCAAAGCACTCCCAACAGATAGCCATCCAGCCTCTGCTTAAAAACTTCCAAAGAACGAGACTCCACCACACTGCAAGGCAGCATATTCCACTGCCAGACAGTTCTGACCATTAGGAAGTTCTTCCTGAGGTTAAGGTGGAATCTCCTTTCCATTGCTGCTTGTCCTAGTCCCTGGAGCAGTGGAAAATAAGCCCACTCCCTCCTCAACATGACTTCCCTTCAAATATTTAAATATGGTTATCATGTCTGCTCTTAACCTTCTCTTCTGCAGACTAAACATACCCAGCTCCCTAACCTGCTCCTCATAGGGCATGACTTCCAGACTCTTCACTATTTTGGTTGCCCTCCTCTGGACATACTCCAGCTTGTTGATATCCTTCTTGAATTGAGATGCTCAGAACTGGACATAGTATTCCAGATGAAGTCTAACCAAAGCAGAATAGAGTGGTACCATTACCTCACTTGATCTAGACACCATACTCCTATTGGTGCAACCAAGAATCATGTTGGCTTTCTTGGCTGCCGCATCGTACTGCTGACTCATATTCAGCTTGTAGTCTACCAAGACTCCTAGATCCCTTTCACATGTACTGTTATCCAGCCATGTGTCCCCATCCTATATTTGTGACTTTCATTTTTTTCTGCCTAAATGTAGGACCTTACATTTCTCTCTGTTGAAATTCATTCTGTTAGCTCTTGCCCAGCTCTCCAATCTATTAAGGTCATTTTGAATTTTGATCCTGTCCTCTGGCGTATTAGCAACCCCTCCCAATTTGGTGTCATCTGCACATTTGATCAGCATGCCCTCTATTCTGTTATCCAAGCCATTGATGACTTCCTGGTAGAAGCAAGACTGGGTATTTGGAGGAATATGTGACTTCCATACAGCCCTCCTCTTTGTGCTTTATAGAGAGGCATTTCTCCACCACTCCAAAATTAAAGCTATTCCAGACTGCTTTGGGGTAGGGTGTTGACTACCTAAAGCAGCTGCCTTTGCAATATGAACGCTTCATGCTTTACAACAATGAACAAATCCAACAGGCTCTCTAGGCAAACCTCTAGCCTGTGTATGTAAGCTGAACCTATAGACAATCACCAGACCTGCCACATAAATGGAGAGACCCCAGGCATTAAAGCATGCTTTTCTTCTAGTCCAGCTACTCAGACTCTTCCTTTCTTTAGCCTCATAGCTGCTTCACCCACCCCCTTCCGATCTGAACTCCATCATACATGTGTGGCTTCCTCTTCTGCCAATCTCTGGTCCCCTGTTCTTCTCAGCCTGCTCCATTACTTGACTGCATCCATCCTATTTGCATCCCATTTTTGAGCCACCATGGTGTAATGGTTTGAATGTTGGACTATGACTCCCCACTCAGCAAAGAGGACCCACTGGGTGACCTTTGGTAAGTCATGTTCTCTCAGCCTCAAAGGAAGGCAAAGGCCTCTAAACAAATCTTGCCAAGAAAACCCCATTATAGGTTCATCTTAGGGTCACAATAAGTTGGAAATGACTTGAAGGCACACAACGACAAGAACAATAACAACATCCCTTTTTGGATGGGGCATAGACAATATTCTCTTGTCCTTTGCACCCCATTCAATACTTTTCCCCACTAGCTGCCAGATTGCTGCTGCTACTCCTGCTGCTGCTTACTGGCAGGGAGGGGACAGAGTGGGGAGGTAATGCAGAGAAGGAAGATATAGCTGGTCTGGACTCCAGGGAGAAGTAAAAGGGGGTTGCACTCCATCCATGTGCATACCTTTGTGCTTTCTTCCCTCTAAGCTGAGACCAGTTGCTGCTTCATCATTTGAATACCTCTGCTTTCCTTCATGAACCCATAAGCTGCAGCAGCCATTGCCAATGCTTGAGTCCTGCCAGGAAAGGGAGAGGACACAGAACTGTGTGGGCAGAACATTATGCTCTGCCTGCTCAGTGTAGAATCTGAGGCTATATATGCAAAACACAGAGCTTAGAAAAGTGACTTTTTGATGATAATTCCCAGAATCTCTGGCCAGCCAGTTGTCATGCTGGCTGGGGAATTCTAGGAAATGGGATCCCTCCACAAAGAAGGAGTTTTTTCCCCAAAAACTCTAGCAAAACATGTGTTTTCCCATGGAGTTGCAGTGTGAGGTGCCAGCATGTATGCCTTGCTGATATTCTGATGGTGCCAGCTTTCACCAATATTACGGTCTCCAGATGTGTTTTACAACAGTTCTCATAATCTGGCAGGCATCATGTTAGAGAAAACTGTCCTTCATTTTGCACACCAAGAGTCCCAGCTTTGGAGGAAAGACAAGGTATAAATTGGAGGAGGAAGAGAAGAGAAGGAGAGAGAGGGAAGTAGGGGGAGATTTGTCATGTAGACCAAGATAGTATCAGCCAAGGTTGGGCTCAGGTAACAATGACATACTTGTGCTTTTGTGAGGAGAAGGAGCCTTACAAAGATAGAACCTTGGACACGACCGACGAGTCACACGGGAGGGTATCTTGTCCCTCCAAGGGGAAACTTTTAAAATGTGTGAGTAAAGAGAAATGGTCATCTAAAAATTATATGGAAAGTCTTGAAATGCATTTTCTATTATTTGCAGAAATGTGGCATCTCCCATATGGCAGTGAAGAGCGATAATGCTCTAGAAATGACAGATAACAGCTTGTAATGCAGGCTTGATCATTTGCAACAAATAAAAGAGGGCTTCCAATCATAAAACCATGTGAGTCCCAAACTTATGTAGCTCTTGAGAAATCAAAGAGATGGACTGAAATTTTCCCATGGTGACTTCCACACTGTATACGGTTCCCAGGGAGCATCATGTTGTTCTTGCAACTAATTTATGGCAGACTTGCTTGAAGCACTGCTCTGTGCAATACAAAGCCCCTTGGCTGCCACGTCTCAGAGCCCCAGTAGGAAAAAACTGGAAAAGGTCTGAGATATGAGTTACCTTAATGTCTGTGAACAGCAGCTACATGACCAAGTTGTTTTGCAGGCAGAGCTAAGACAGTATCACTGGAAACAAAAAGAATCTCTGAGTCACCTGATGATCAGGCCTTTATTGTTTCAGCCATGGACTAGCAGTCAAGACCAGAGACTTGACTGAGGATGTGTGTGTGTGTGTGTGTGTTTAAAAAAAGGCTATTTAGATTGATATGTGGAAGCAATTTAAGCCTGTAACACTTTACTGTTGATTCTATGATGTATTTCCCAGCAAGAATCTCCTTAAAGGTGAAAGATAAACTCTTTTAGCACAGCAACAGGACTACACTGTCAAAAAGAAAAAAGCAGCTGATCTGTTTTTGCTATTGATTTTACTTTAGGTTTATATGCTGCTGTGTTTTTTTTTTATTCTTTGCTGCTGATTTTATGTTGGTGTTCTTGTATGATGTGGAGTGTTACTTTCCATTACTATTCATTGTTTGCACTGTATGTGCTAAATGTACTATAGGCTGCTCAGTGAAGTGTTTGCTAGAACAAACTAAAAGGAAATAAATAAGAAAATAACCAATCTTCATCATCAGTCCATGTTGCTAATTTTAGTAACTAAGAAAGGTAAAGAAATATAATTCTATCTTGATAAAATTAAATAGTCAGTAATTCCTTCTTTTTTTACCTGTTTCTTTTCTCCTGTCACTGACAACCTGTGAGCAAACATACAAATTGTTAAACTGAAAGGAGAACTTGACTTGAGGGTCAGAGCTGCTTCAAAGAGCTTTCAACATGGATCATGTTGCCAAGGAAACAACATCATCCTCATTGCTAGGGAAACAGTTGCATTTATCTCTTCATGTTTAGTATTGGGGGTCTCACTTAGTTCTGAGAAAAGTTTGGGCTTAGTAGGGCCAGGAAAGGCAAAGGACTTACCTAGACTCAGGCATGTGTAACTGCATACAATTGAGTTTTCAGGATGCTACTAGATGTGTGAAATTATTGTCTTATTATTGTCTTATGTCTTATTCACAGACTTTAATGGAGCTCTTGGTGTCCTTCTACTTGTAGCATCCACATGTTTTCCCCCATTATGCTTTCTTTTTGTGACGGGAATTTTTTTTCCCTTTCACAAAATCAGCTAAGGAAGAAAAGTTGGGTTAGTGGTTAATTGTTTTTGAATGGTACTACTAGGAATTATCTGTCTGGAAGCACCTACAGTATTTTCACATACCAATGGAATGATCATATTCATTTTATGCTGAATTATAAAACCCTAGAAATATCACAGGTGTGTACATATACATGCACAAAGCCCAGATGTTACAATTACAGTTGGCCTTTCACATTTGTGGGTTTGACTTTCACTGATTTGACTGTTTTTAAGTTTCTTCAACCCCTGCCTCCTCCCCACTTCAGGACTTCTATTCCAGGGGAAACTTCCCTCTCAGTGGCTCTGATCAGTTTGTGCAGCCCTTTAAAAATCTGCTTCTGGCCCTCTTCCTCTTCTACCAGCTGCTGTCTGGCCAGCTAAGAATGGCTCATAGCCTAATTTGTCAGCACCATAAACCCTCCCCCAATGCCCCCTATACCCACAAGGAAGGAGATGGGCAAGAGAATGCAAGTATAGGACTACCATGTCAACCTCCCCCTTCCCTCTCCTTTCCCTGACCTGGTTTGGACCCTGAGTGCTCATTCTCCCACTATGCCTCAGTCTCCTTCCCGTAGACATACACACATTTTGATATTTGCTATTTTTCCACTTTTGTGAGCATCCTGTGCCCCTAACCCTACCAAATGTGGAGGACCCAATTGTACTCTTTTTCTAATTTCCATCTATATCATACTGAACATTTTCTTTTGTTCGGTACTCCTAGTAAGGATTACTCCATCATTGTCACAGCCAGCTTCTTGGACCCCAACAGAGAAAAGGGGGATAATTACATAAATATACTTACATCGATACCATCTTATTCTCTTGGAGTACAGCCACATTAAACACTACAGCAGAAATACTACAGTAGCTGCTTCAAGCAACAACTGCCTTAGAGCATGGTGGAGTCTCCTTCTTTGGGGGTCTTTAAACAGAGGCTGGATGGTCATCTGTCAAGACTGTTTTGACTATAGTTGGGGGAGGGGGGGCTTGGACCTGATGGCCCTTGTGGTCTCTTCCAACTCTATGAATCTATGATTCAATGACTCTATGGGCCTTTCTGCACTAGACTGTAATAGTGCTATTATTCCACTTTCAACATCCCATGGAATCCTGGGGTTTGCAGTTCAGGGAGGGGCATTTAGAATTCCCAGCCAGAGAGCTCTTGGACCTCAGTAAACTACAAACCCCAGAATTCCGCAGGGTGTAGAAAGTGGAATAATAATACTATAAGAGCGTGGTGCAGAAAGGGCCTATGATTTGTAGTGGAAAAAGTAAGATATAGGCATAGATCCTGCATCAAGTGTGTGGAACATAATACCCTGTATCCCATGCAACAGTCAAGACCCATGCATGGGGTGCTTCTACATCTAATTAATGGCATGGCTTGTCGTAGCTGTAGGTCTCTACAGCTAAGATGAAGAAAAAAAGAGGTTTGGGACTGAAGGCTTGGATGGTTCACAAGGAGCTTGTGAACAGAGAGATCTGTCCAACCCATATTTCAGATTTGTGGGGGTTACCTGCTGTATGCACAGTAGTTCCTCCGCAACTCAGTTCCTTTGCTTTATTCTGCTTTGTCACAGAGAAATAACACTCAAAAATGAATGTCACTCCATTTTTTCAAAGATCTTGGATATCTTTTTTTCTAATAACAAAGAAGGGGAGGAATACCCTTCACCAGAAAATAGCTTGTGAAAAAGTACTGTGTTCTCTAAATGATTCTTGAATGGCAGATTGGCAAAATATGCCACATCCTCCTTCTACATTTTCCATTATGCTGTGAGGTGTCTTGTCAGACTGAAGCAGCCAGGGCTGACTGTTTTATGTGACAATACATGTAAATAGTTTTTATGTGGGTTTTCCACCCACCCACCCACCAAGCAATAGCAGAAATGGTGAATAGTCGAGCCTTCTCTACTTCTCAGACTGGTAATGTTGTCATTGAAGAGATTAACTTCAGACCAATTCTGAATATAATTCACTCTCCTTCCCTTCGGTTCATTTGGCATTGGAAATAATACTTGCTCTGTGTAATCTATAGTAAACCATACTGAAATGAAGATTTCATAAATACACTGCAGCACAGGTATAGCTATGGCAGAGCACAAAATGAAAGCACTGCCCTCCAAATAAGAATTCTGGCCCCCAAAATGAAATGTTCTTTCAGTCCTCAAATTTCTAGCATTACAGAGAGAGACACTGAAAATTATTCACACCAAAACTCTTTTATTTGCTGTGTTTGTATTCCCTTTGTCACTTTGCCTTCCCCTTTTTATTTCTTTTTTATATATATGCTAGCATATTTGCCCAGCATTCCCTGGGATTTTATTTTCCTCTTAAGAATTCACCAAACTGTGTTGCCTAGTGCCTGAAACTTTTCCCCATATTTCCCAATGCAATCTGTATTCAGAGTTGTTAATATACAGAGGTTGGGTTCCTGAAATAATGCACTGCCCTCTTCCTTGCTGCTAGGTCTCATCTCCAAAGCAACTGGCCTATTCCAGTACCTGTAACTTTTCCTCATATTTCCCAATCCAATCTGTGTTTAGAGTTGTTAACATAACAGAGGTTTGGTTTCTGAGGGGATACACTGCCCTTCTTCTTATTGCAAGGCCTCATCCCCATAGCACCCAGCCTGAGGCCCAGGAGCTCCCTGCTTAAGAATTCTAAAGGCCCCTCCCTTGACTGCCATCCCCAGGATTCCACAGAATCTTCACAGCCAGTCAATCATATGAGGTCTTCTTGCCTCACACAGCCAATAGTATGAGGTATTCACCTGCCCGATGCAGACAGACAAGTTCACTCACAAACTTTGACTTTTATATGATAGATAGATAGATAGATAGATAGATAGATAGATAGATAGATAGATAGATAGATAGATAGATAGGGAACTCTATTTCTAAATGTTGAACTGAGGCTTTAGAGTGTTGCAATGCTTGAAATCTGGGACTGCAGGAAAATTTCATTGGATCAGATTCTTATGGAAGGGCAATGCTTTCACTTTGATCCCTCCCTCATGCAGCTACATCCCTGCGCTGTAGACACACACACACACAGTAAATGTGTATCTACATAAAAAGAGGAAGAATTTACTTTCTGCATGACAGCTGGGAAACACTTCCCATTATGACACTTCATTCCCTGCCCCCATGATAATAAGAATTGCCAACAATTATATCCATGAGAAGTCATTTTACTACATTTATACATCTGAATGCACCTACCAAGCGATATACAGAAAAAAGTCCAAAACTGAGCAATGAATTTAATTAAATATAAAAAAGATGCAAATTGAACTGTATTTATTGTTGCTGTTCTGTTAAGCAAACTTGTAAAGGATTTACCTTCAACAGAAGGTACACCTCTTCACCCATGTGGAAAATGGATGCAAACTTTGCCTAAAGGTACATGTCCTTTGTCTCCCTCCTTTATCTCATATGTTAGATATTGTGATTTGTTTGTTTGTTTAGCTGAATGCTATACTCTCAGCAACTGTGGCTGACACTTCAATGAATAGCCTTAATGGCATCACCAGGCCCTCCCCCATGATATCTCCAGGTCTTGGGTTTAAGCTGTTCAGTCTCAGGGCTTGGGATGCTCCTGACACAGCAACTCATGTCAAGGGAACTGACTTTTTATCACCACCTCTAAAGACACAGCTCTTCTCCCAAAACACAAATGATTTACAACATATCCTCAAACATTTCACAGATGAAAACTGAAAACAGCATCAGAGGATGGTCAGGATGGCAAAGCTTATGAATCAGAAAGAGCACACAAGGTAGGAGAGGCTGCAGAGTGTGCTTTTGTCTGAGTCTCCAGGAAAAAAGTAAACTTCTACCCCCTCTTCAGGTACAGCTCTTTCTTTCACCAACATGGACAATGGATGCAAACCATCTTAAAGGTACCCTTCTGTTGATTGCCAAACATTACATTTGACTAGGGAGGGTCCATGGTAGAATGCATGTTCTATATTTAGTCCCTAGTTCCTCTGCTTAAAAAGCTGAGGTAGCCTAGCAATGGGCAACCTACAGCCCTTAAGCCTGTGTGCAACTCACTCTCTTATTTTAATGTAGCCCTTGTTCTCACTTCATAGGTTTCCTGAAAGGGATTCATTCAGATCTTTGACAGGAGCAATCTGTCTTTCTCCCAGCAGCTTACTGTATGGGAAAACTTGGAAGACCAAGAAAGAGAAAGCAGTGTCTAAAAAAAAAAGAAAGGGAGAAAAAGAAAGAAAGAAAGAAAGAAAGAAAGAAAGAAAGAAAGAAAGAAAGAAAGCAAACAAACAAACAAACAAATAGGGTACTGAAAAGCAAGAGAGAAGTTTAGTTCTGTAACTGTGTGCCGCTGGCTTTGGTTATGCATGCTGCCAGATCACAACAGCAAATGAGTCCATCAGCAACAACAAAAGGCTGCCTGGACTAGAGGTGCCGGATACTTAGAAAGGCTGTTGTCTGAAACCAGTTCCCTTTTTTTGGGGGGGGGGCTATGATTCACAGAAGCCCCCAGGCAGTGGGCAGAATCCCCCAGTTCTGGCCTGTAAAAGTAACATTTCTGGGTTCTGTCTGAGACTCTGCCAAGCTGCCACAGGTCAGTATTGACAGTACTGGACCACTTGGGCAAATAATCTGGTCTGGTGCAAGTTTGCTTTGTATAAGATTTTGCTGGGGGAATAGGGGAGAAGATATGCTCATCAGTGGGATTTGGGACAACGAATCCCATGCCAGCCTCACATCTTGGAATGCCCAAAAAGTATGACCCCACACATTAACACTGCTAGCCTTTTTTTCTATCTGTTATTCAAATAAATAGCAGGTGAGCATAGAGTGAACATATCTCGATGAGGGTAATATCCATTGAAGAGGCTTCTTGATCTCTGAGGAAAGTCCCATGCAAAAAAATATCTGGAAACGATTTTGCGCTTATGCATTCTTTTTTGTTCTTGTAATTCCCAGAAACATCTAAAATTACTTCATTATCCTTGTGCCATCCTAGCTTTTAATACAGGAGAACAGGTTTAACAGTATTGACTACTTGTCAATAACTGTCAATAACAGTTTATACCTGCATGCAGAGACAATTTTGTAGTTTACAAAAGGCTACTTGTGCTTTTTATCAGGGCATGAATATTGGAGAAATGAATATGAATAAATGTCTATTACTATGTCTAACTGATCTTCATAAGAAAGTTGTTACAATGCTGTTCCTAAAGGTACTTTCCATAGGGGAAAGAAGAACTTTAGATATCACAAAGGTATTTGTTATGGAGGAAAGTTTCCACAGCCAATGTTAGCATTGTCATTTGATAATGTAGGAAATAGTACAACAGTCCAATTCATACTCTTTTTAAATTCCATATTGTTCTTGGATATTCACTATTTGGCTAAACTAAATGGGGCATGGGAAGAAATGTTACTCATACCCTTCTAATGTTTTGCAAGCGAAAACTAGGGCACATGTGGCCAAGCAACATAAGAGTATGGTCAAGATGGCAAAAGTTATTAACGTGGAAGAACAGACAAGCTAGAAGAGGCTGCAGCAGTTTGCTTTTGCCTGAGTCTACAGGGAGGGCCAACACTCTGGCCCATTCTTTTCTCCCCCTGAAGTACTGAGTGCAAACTACTTTTGCACTTTGATCTCAGTTTGCAGCAATTGAAGTAAGTTGAGGACAAGAGAGAGTGGGAAAGGAGAGAGAAACTGGGACATTTTAAAATCAGCTGAAAAAGTGGGACAACACAGATTAATCAGGACTGTCCTTGTCAAATTGAGACAATTGGACGATATGGTTACTATTCCAGTTACTGTTTTTACATATTTCCTTCCCAGGGCTGTCTCTAGCTTAGACAGAAGAAAAAGACCACCTCAATCAGCAAAATATAAAAAGGCAGCAAATTGTGCTCTCTGTCTGGGGGGTGGGGGGTGTATTTTACTTGTCAAGACAGAGGACTTTGAAGAATTCCCTCGTATAAGTTTCTTTATGCTAGCAGTTGTGCTTGCATACGTGCATCTTAAATGCACTTTGACAAGGGGCCTATTCACTATTTCTCAAGTGTACTTTGACTGGGGACCTGTTCACCATGTAATGACAAAAGTCCACACTGGCATGCTGCAAATTCCTCAGTCAACTGCATAAAGGTGCAGTCCAGGGTGCTGATGGCATAGTGCACCCTACTGTAGCTACATTGCTGTAACTTTAATTTACACAGTCCTTGTATTGAATCTTAGCCTCTATCTCCTACACCAAAATAACTTGGTTGACTTTGGGTTCCATGCAGCTTGACTTGGATAGCTGGAAGTCACCACTGGCTGCTGCTTTTCAGGCAGCCATGTTTCTTTTTGTTTCATGTGATACTGTTTGAGTAGCAACATCCCACTAACTGTGTACTTTTTACAGAGCAGTTATAGGCCTCTGTTCTCTTCTTGCCTCTCTAAAACTTCCTTTCTGTTTCCACCTCTTCCTCTTTTTTTCTTCAAACTCCCTCTCCCTGCCACCACTAGTTTTATTTCTAAGTCCCACACATATCATTACACTTCACATCTGTAATAAATGTGAGTAATAAGCAAAGATATATCACCTACACTTAGGAGACAATTCTTTTCTGCAGTTAAGCTATAGGAAGTGGCTGGCAGATCACTTCAAATTTTAATCATGAGGAGAAAAATGATGCTACACAGATCACAAGAGCTGCAGTTGAGCCAAAGATTTTCTGCAAATACTCTATTTGGCTAAAAGGACTGAAGTTTTCTGATATTGTATTTATTAATGTTCCAGTTTGCACCACTCCAACAAAAAATGCTAATACCAAATGAAGCTGAGCGGAGAGAGGAAGAGGGAGAGGGAGAGATGCTGGTCCATGAGACAAAATGGTGGTGTCTACAAGTCAGTAGGGCAATAAATTCTTTCTGCATTTCAGTCAGATTTTTAGAGGAGCTATCCAAAACACTGAATTCTGTCTATGTCCAGGTTCAGTCCTTTGGACAGCTTCTTTGAAGTTCAGACTAAAACCTGGAAGAGATCCACTAACCCACTGGCATCAGTCATCATACACCATCCAAAATTCCCAAATCCACAATTGGTCCAACATCCTTTTAGGACCAACCTTAAAATCTTACCTCTCAAAAGGCAGCCCCCTCCTATCCACCCCAAAAAAAGACTTCACTTTTTTTGTTCTTTAACAATATTATTTTTCTTTTTTCAAAGGAAAAGTTCTTGTGCTTATCCTTATATGAGGGTGGCATAACAGTTTATGAGGCAAATAAGTTGATTGCACATACTGTATGTCAAGGTCTATGGGAAGCAAACAAGTACAATGTGGGTAGCAGGACCAAAGCAAGCTTAATGTTAAGTACATGACTGGCCTGTGACGGGGAACAGAAAGAATTTTACATTCTCCAGAACAGTCTCACTCTAGGGCCATTTCTGCACTACACTGTTTTAGCACTATTATTCCACTTTCAACATCCTATGGAATCCTGGGGTTTGCAGTTTAGGGAGAGGCCTAAGACCTAAGGCTGCTCTCTAAACTGCGAACCCCAGGATCCCATAGGATGTTGAAAGTGGAATAATAGTTGCTATAACAGTGCAGTGCAGAAATGACCCTTGAGTGAGACTGTTCTGGAGAATGTAAAATTCTTTCTGTTCCCTGTCACAGGCCAGTCATGTACTTAACATTAAGCTTGCTTTGGTCCTGCTACCCACATTGTACCATCCCTCTGCACTTGCTATCTGCTCTGTTCACAGGAACAGCCAGTGAAAGCTTGTGTGGTCTCCGTGTACTTTGGGAAATGACTCCTTTCTAGGGCTTAATCTGAATTTTAAAGAGGGAACCTTTTTTAACAATGAACTTTCATATGCTTTGTTGTTGGCATTGTTGGCAATGTGCTCAAGTTTATTTGTTTTTGGTAAGGCACTTTGAGTCCTAGAACTTCAGAAAAGGAAGAAAGGTAGGATATAAATGAAAATGAATATGAGAGTGATAAAACAACCCCCTCCTTTAAAGTTCAGAATAAAATCTGGATTCACTACCCTACTGACATAGAAGCCACCAGACACCACCAGCTTTCTTCCCCCAACAAACAGCAGCTCTGTATGGGAGAGAAAATCTGAATCTAGACCATAGGCCAGTTTCACACTACACTGTTATAGAGGTATTATTCCACTTTCAACATCCCATGGAATTCTGGGGTTTGTAGTTTACAGAAGCCCAAGAGCTCTCTGGTTGACAATTCTAAAGACCCCTCCTGAAACGGCAAACCCCAGGATTCCATAGGATGTTGAAAGTGGAATAACAGCGCTAAAACAGTATAGTGTGGAAATGGCCTCAGTGTCACACGGGGGTTTACTCCTGCATATACCTACCCAGAATTGAGCATATCAGTTCCTAGAGCGAGGAGTATATTTAAACTTTGAATACCTAGCATAGAGCTAAGCTCAGCTTTGCAGGCTGGAATGCTGTGAATGATACTGAAGCTGTTAAACTGAGGCTCATCTTGAGTCAGCTTTCTATGGTTGGTAGACAAATGTCCAAATTGAAATGAACTACATGTGGCCTCAACCAGTTTGCTTTGGCCCTTCTCACTGGATCCACTCCCTGCCTTTAATTCTACCAACTGCTGGAATGTAACCCATGAGATCCTTTCCAAGTTAATATTCAGCCTGTGAGCCAAAACAATTTTCTCCAGAGTTCAAAAAGCAGAGGAAAACCTTTTTCATTTGTAAATCTATTTTTTTAAAAAAAAAAAATGTTATGACTTGCTTTTCCTTTTACTTGTTTACAATTGTTTTCATTGCATATTTATTTTTTCTGCTGTTTTTATTTTCTGTAATACATTACAGTTTCCAATTCAGAGAAGCATGCAAGATCTAAGTTCTATCATAAATAGTCAAAAGGGAATTCTTCATTGATCTAAGAGACTTTGATGGGACCACAGACAAGGAAGTAGCTTCAAAGGCATTTACCAAACTAAATTACCACCTGAGGGAATCAGCACTGAAGCTTCATCAGTTCTTGCCTGTGTTTAGGAATCAATATCCACAGAAATGGGAGCAACCAGACAGTCCAAAGAATGAAAGGTCCTCCCTCATTTTCTGTGAAACATCCTGAGGTGATTGCTGGAAAAAAAAAGGAACCGGTAGCCATTCTTAAGACTTCACAGTTACAGGGCCTCAGGCATGTATTGACTCAAGGTCACACAGAGCCCAAAAATGAGCTCAGGACTCAGGAGACAAGCGCCAGAAATGGGGTTAGAGCCTATAAAGGCCAGATTCATTCATCTCCAGATATTAGTTGTGACTAGAAAGAAGCACAACTTTCCCACCCATTATAAGAAAGGCATATTCCCTAGAACTCTGTATGAGGGGTGGAGGTGAGAATTATTTCTGTTACTTTAAGGTTGCAATTGGGCTGGCATGTTTTTCATTTTTTTTTTTCCTTGAAAGAACTTGTGATTCATTGATTTAGCTATTGGACTATAGGTTTTTGTTATTTATTCTCACAGCTTCTGCAGAATTACAAGCTTACAGTGAGTATGAAAATAAGTTATCTGTACTGAATTGAGGGACAGTAGAGATCTTTGATACCAAGCACGGGGTAATGGTTTGAGCATTGGGCTATGACCCTGGAGACCAGCGTTCAGTTCCCCACTCGGCCGTGGAAACCCACTGGATGACCTTGGGCACTGTCACCCACTTTCAGCCCTAGAAAACCCCATGATAGATTTGCCTTAGGGTCACCATAAGCTAGGAACAACTGCAAGGTCCACCACCACCACAAGAACAACAGCCCACAACTGGGATTTTTGACTGCACCTCCCTAACAATCAATAGAAGTTTGCAGGTACTTCCAGTGGGGAACCATGCTTCTTATCTCTCTCTGCTGATACGGAGAACATACAGCTACAATTCTGGCCTGAAATATGCATCCATCCCATCTCAGTTTATCGTCCATTCCGCTCTCCCTGGGTATGTTAACAAGGTCACAGCTAAAGCACATAGGTTGTGCTATGCATTGGTTCATCCTAAGTATTTGGACATCATAATTCAATAGTTGGAGATGTATAGGGCAGAACAGCTGGCTGATACCCCATAAATGATGCTATTTCCAACAGAAATTAAGTGATTCTATCTTAGTATGTTTAGTTAAATGGTACAGCAAAATAGGGACATAATTCTTCACTAATTATTTTCTAAAAGGTAGCAACAAGTAATTTCAGCAATTTTCTTCCCACAGTGAGAAAATCTTTGAAAATCACAGTTTCTGAAAGCTATTCACAGTTCGAGAGTTATTCTGCACATGGTTGTTTTGCTGTGCAGGAAACAGCCTTTTCTGTGTAAAAAATGATAATTCAGAAGACAATTTTTGTGCAGAAATTAATATTTCTCTGCATTGAAATAGTATTGTCCTGCACAGAAAATTCTATTGTCTATGCAAAAGATGCTGTAATTGCTGTTTATTCTACATAAAATTTGTGCATGGTTGATTTGGGTAGAAAACAGCATTTTCTGCACAGAAAACAGCATTTTCTGCACAGAAAACAATATTTTCTCCACAGGAATTAATTATTTCTGTGTTGAAATATTACTTTCCATATAGAAAAGTCTGTTTTACAACAGAATTACAACAGATACTATTGTAATTGGGGATTTATTTTACCAAAAAAAATGTGCATGGTTGATTTGCATAAAAATCAGCATTTTCTGCACAGGAAATTAGTATTTCTGCATTGAAATATTATTTTCCATGCAGAAAAGGCTGTTTCCTACACAGAAAATGTTGATTTCTGCACAAAACAACCACATGCAAATGTCCCAAACTGCAAAGATTCTCATCAGTCCTGGATTATTCCTATCACAGTTTGTAAACACTCAAAAAGCATGTTTTTCAAACCATTCTTCCATATGTTCAAATAGCTTTTTTATCACTGCAATATAAAGTAAGGCCATTTCCGTACTAGACTGTTATAGTGCTATTATTCCACTTTTAACATCCTATGGAATCCTAGGGTTTTGCAGTTGAGGGAGGGGCCTTGAGACCCAGGATTCCATAGGATGTTAAAAGTGGAATAATAGCACTATAACAGTCTAGTACGGAAATGGCCTCGTTGCAGTTGGTTGAAAGGCTGGGAGTCATCAGGTAAAAGATGATGATAGCAAAGAAAGTTGGACTAAGGAAGGAACTCTTTCTGCACATATAACTGGAACTCAGAATGGCATCCTGCAGTCACCAAGAAAGTAGGAGCTCCCTCCACCACCACTGAAATGCCCTGGCGCTTTCTTCAGGTTGGGTATGGCTTATGATAATCCTATGAATCAAAGACCTCCAAGAAATCCTATTAATAGCTCTGTTTAGGTCTTGTGACTAAGGTCCATGGTCTCCTTTACTGAATCAAACTGCCTATAGCAAGGTCTTCCTCTTTTTTCCTACTGCCTTCACAATGTCCTATCTCACAGCACAGCATCAGCTGAAGAGGTCAAGGGGTAGGGTGGGGTGGGGAAAATTACACCAACCATGAGGCAGCCATGAACTACAGCTCTGGTGGGGAAATCCAGTTCAGCTACTGTTCCTAAATAAGCCTATATCCATAAAAATTACACAGATTACACATGCATACACATACCCCCCCCCAAAAAAATAATCAAAGAGCAGGGAGACCTTTTTGCCCTATCTCAGCTGTCACTTTTGCATGAATATGAATTTTGATGCAGACCTAACTTTTTTTAAAAAAAGGAAGAAAAACTTATGAGCTCTCTCTCTCTCTCTATATATATATATATAGCATCATCTGCCACAGGTTACTGTTTAATATTTCAGTTGACCCTACAATCTGGTGGCTGCCTTTAGCAAAGCTGAAAGCACACAGACTGAGCAGCGATGGAGCAATCACTTTCTTGGACTTCAAATGAAGCCAACTGTTTCAGATGCTTTTTTTAAAAAAAAAAAATCATATGTCTTTGAGGTGAGCAAATGAACAAGAGGATTTTAAAGACTGCAAAGGCAATTAGAGGATGAGGAAAGAAAGACATCAAACAGCTCATACAGTGCTTTCTAGTAAAGCTTTTGTTATGCAACATTACATGGAGTGTCATCATCACCATCATCCATCTATAAGACCATTTCTGCACTACACTCTTATAGTGCAATTATTCCACTTTCAACATCCTATGGAATCCTGGGGTTTGCAGTTTAGGGAAGGGCTGGCCGGGAAATGGCCTAACTCTCCCGTATATCCCCACTGCTGCTTCAGACACTGTTCTTGTTCACAAATAATCCATTACATAGCAAAGAATGGAATAGTTGTACACTGACTTTTGAATGGTATAACTCAAAGGCCTCATTTTAAAAGGACACTCATAATTTACCAGTCATTGTCCTTCCTTTCCAATTGCATTAATACTTCTCCCTCCACCAAAAAAAAAAAAAAAAAGTGTACAATCACTACTGTTTCCAAACATATGCCCCAGACCGGGGACACTAAGATTTCACACAGTATAAAACAGGGATGGGTCAGAATACCACAATTAGTCTAGTTTCTTCTACCACCTAAGATCCCCTTGGGCTTCAGCTACTCATTTTCCTAAAATGAAGAACAAGCAAGGGGTGGAAACATTAAAAAAAAGTCATACAATCTTGATTGTCAAGGTTTTCTGAATGCTTGGAAGTCTTGACAAGCAAAATCCTAGACAGAAAGAATCTTCATAATTCAGGACTTATTGACTTGTATCCAATTAGGGACATGTGCATGGCATACATCACACTATACATTCAAGGCGAAAAAGGCATATATGCATTGCTGATAGCAGCAGAAGGAGAGTTGCACAGACAGCATGTTCCTCTGTGTCTTGTCTTTTCAAGTTGCAATTATGTATTGTGTGTTGCATAATGCTCAACTGCAATGCACAACAGCACCGAGTCATTGACTTGCTATTCTGTATGGAGGCCGCATAGTACTTATGTAGCATATCTCCCCATGTGGACATTTACACTACACTGGGACATGCTGGATTGCAGCTATTCTGTGTGGGGGGGAAATGCACATGGGAAGGTACAGAGAAAACAGCATTTTCCAAAAAAAAAAAAAAGGAAATTTATTGCACAGAATTTTGTTTCCTGCACATAAAGTTCTATTTTCTGTGGAAGGAAAAAAAAAAAAACTATGTCCATGTGTTTGTCTTTCCAGAACAAACCCTGGATTGTGAATAGTCCTTGAAAACTGCATAGAAAAATTGTAAAACTATCCATTCTTCCTTATGAGAACAAAAAGTTTGCATCCTTACCAGAAAATCATTTCTGGCTTTCCAGACCGGTTGTCATGGGTGGCAGGTAAAGCTAATGGCAGTTTATGGTTTTAACAGTCAGTGAAATTATCCAAGATTCTCAACCCTATCCCCAAAGCAGCTTCAGCACCTATTTGGTAAATATTGTGCTTTTCGAGAAGACAATTTGTTCTCAGATTACACAATCCCTACCCTTGGTGTAGAATATGCAAATTGATCACAGGATTGATCAAACAGACTGATGGTTTTACAATGGAGTGGGGAGCTTTTCCCTCCAGACCTCTCATAAGAGGCACACATACACACATACTACAAGCCCAAATACTTCCAGATTCTTCTTCAGTCCCTATCAAAATGGTGACAGCAAGGAACAGGACATCACTGGCATTTTGAGAAAAGGGG
Organism: Ctenosaura bakeri; assembly: GCA_948474755.1. Lineage (NCBI taxonomy): Eukaryota > Metazoa > Chordata > Lepidosauria > Squamata > Iguanidae > Ctenosaura > Ctenosaura bakeri. Next base: position 245,675 of record CAOLHI010001507.1, read on the forward strand.
CATTTTGAGAGACACTGCACAGGAAAACAAGTCTGTGGGTGTAGTACAGAGTTCTGATTTGGTTGTGAATTTGGATACTGGTATTTTTTAATGTTTTTTTGTATATTTTGAGGATTTTCTGCATGGTTTGCCTCCATGCCAAATTTTTGCCCCAAATCATATTTTATTATAAAAATTAATTGGGGGTTGGGGCCTTTGAGGTGCAGGTGGGGGCTTCAGGGGCTGCAAAAGTGGGATCGAGGAGTTGCCTGTGGTCCAAAGGATACTCTTAGAATCATAGAATCATAGAGTTGGAAGAGACCACAGGGGCCATCGAGTCCAACCCCCTGCTATGCAGGAACACATATCAAAGCATTTCCAACAGATGGCCATCCAGTCTCTGCTTAAAAACCTCCAAAGAGCTGTAATAATTCAGTAAAATGTACAATGAGAAATGTTTGTTTTATATGATGGAATTACAATAAAATTAATTTTAAAAAAAACCTCCAAAGAAGGAGACTCTACCACACTCCGAGGCAGCATATTCCACTGCTGGACAGCTCTGACCATCAGGAAGTTCTTCCTGAGGTTCAAGTGGAATCTCCTTTCCTGCAGCTTGAATCCATTGCTCCTGGTCCTAGTCTCTGGAGCGGTAGAGAACAAGCCTGCTCCTTCCTCAACATGACATCCCTTCAAATATTTAAACATGGCTATCATGTCCCCTCTTAACCTTCTCTTCTGCAGACTAAACTTACCCAGCTCCCTAAGCCATTCTTCATAGGGCATGGCTTCCAGACCCTTCACCATTTTGGTCGCCCTCCTCTGGACGTGCTCCAGCTTGTCGATATCCTTCTTGAATTGAGGTGCCCAGAACGGGACACAGTATTCCAAATTAGGCCTAACCAATGCAGAATAGAGTGTACCATTACCTCCCTCGATCTAGACACCAGACTCCTATTGATGCACCCAAGAATCGCGTTGGTTTTCTTGGCTGCTGCCTCACACTGCTGACTCATGTTCAGCTTGTGATCTACCAAGACTCCTAGATCCTTTTCGCACGTACTGCCATCCAGACATGTCCCCCATCCCACACTTGTGACTTTCATTTTTTCTGCCCAAGTACAGGGACCCTACATTTCTCTCTGTTGAAATTCATTTTGTTAGCTTTGACCCAGCTCTCCAATCTGTCAAGGTCATCTTGAAATTTGATCCTATCCTCTGGTGTGTTAGCAACCCCTTCCAGTTTGGTATCATCTGCAAATTTGATCAGCATGCCCTCCACTCCTTCATCTAAGTCATTGATGAAGATATTGAATAGCACTGGGCCCAGGAAAGAACCCTGTGGCACCCCACTAGTCACTTCTCTCCAGGATGAAAAGCAGCCATTGGTGATCACCCTTTGGGTGCAGTTGGTCAACCAATTACAAATCCAAATCTTTGCTCACCCCATTTTAGAAGCATCTTTATTCTGTTCTTAAAAGTGAATCTGAGGGCAAGTTTCACATAAGCATTCAGAGCTGCTTTATTTTATGCAACCCTAGCTTGAGTACTGGACTACTCATCTATTATGGAAGCAAATATAAACTTCTAGCAGATTGATTTTTTGAAGAATATTGCCACCATTTGTCTTATTTGTTCCCTGCCTTTTAGCCAAAAAGTGGTACTCAAGGTTACTTGCACTTCACTGCCAGTGAAGAAGCATCTCGACATTCTTCAAGTAGCCATACTGGGATAGGCAGCTCTACATTAATTTGTTCAACTGATCTCAGCCAGACTAAACCTATGTAAAATCCATACACTGATATTGATGAGCTAGGATTCCTGGTTTTACCTAACATAAGCAATGTAATTATTATTTGCCTGGGTGCATCAGAATTGAGCTGGTGCATCCAAGTCAGTCATTCCCACTGCACTCCCTGCTTTAAGCTAGCATGTGAAACTACCTTGGAAAGGATAGATTCATTCTACTGTTCAAAGCCAGTTTTTGCTCCCAAACAAGTCGTGATCATAAGCCAGAGACAAGTAAGGATTTGTTGTTGGTTTACAAATGCTGGATTTTGGGTAGCAATGAATTGGTCGTCAACTTGGTTGCTAGTCATAGTAAGCTCTTCCCTGGATAATTCTACTAACTTAAAAAAATGGCAAAGGGGAAACAAACAATGTGCACGTCCTAGTGCCTTGGATGTTAAGTAAGCTAGGGTCGGGCTGGAATCTTGGCTTTTTCTTGACAATTCTTATTTGCATTCTAGTTATGGTGTTAAGATCTCACTTTCATTTCATTTCTGAAAAGAATTTGCAATACTGTACAAATATCTTCATATTCAGGTTGGAAGGAACATAAAATTTTAAAAGATCAAATGTGGTAAATCTAAAATGGACAGATTCATCCATCCAGGCCAAGTGCTTTCAGTGCTTAATTCTTAAAACATTTGCATTTGAAGCCCTATGTATTCAACTATATTTGTGAGAGATTCCTATTTATAGCAGCTATATGGTAGACACACTCTACCTATTAAATTTGACAGGTGCAGGTAGGGAAGAGTTTCCTTCCAAATTATTTTTCAAAAATAATTATTTCTTCCTGGTGTTTTAAAAGTGTAAGAAAGGAAGAAAAACTAGCAACAGACTGCCACATTCCTATGTTTGTACTACTACATTTGAGTGGCTTGGTTTTGACCACCATCGCCTTTTTCTAGGATGAAGTTAGGGGTTTGGGTTTATGAAAAACCAAAACTGCTGCATCTGCAGAGAGAGTTAGTGCATTTGAGGCCATTTTTAAGTGAAAGGGCACTCCAAAATCAGTCTGGAAAAACATTAAATTAAAGAGTAGCAGGGGCTGTGGTGCACTTTTCCTTCGCAATTTCAGAAGCTTCAGAAGTAGGGTTCAGAAGCTGTATGAGGGATGTTCTCCAACCCTGGCCTACATCAATAATCTTGTGTGGGGAAAAATATCAGGTCTTTAGGTCCTTAAATTCAAACTTGATCCACTAGATTAGTATGGCGATTTGACTGGAATACCCTGTTCAAGTCAACGATGATGATGATATCATCATAGTCAATAGTTTGTCTGATTAGAGCTACCAAGACTCGGATCCAAATTCCCACTCAGATACCAACAGTTCAGTGGCTTTGACTTCTATCCTGAGTTTTTTTTGTAATGATTAAAAATATGAGGAGAGAACTGTACCATTCAGTTGCTTGAAGGAAGGATAGAATAAAAAAATGTGAACAAAAATATAATTCTGAACAAAAATCACTGATGTCATTTCCTCTAGAAATAACAAAATGAAGAACAGCACATCTGGTCTCTTTTAACTATGCTGCTTATGTCTCAAATGCTCATGTTAAACCTGAAAATAAAAGTGCCCTAGGCCATAGTAATCATTTTTAAAATATATGTACTAAGGCACAGAAGAGGGAGCACTATTCTGGTGGGAACTATAGTAATAAATCAACAGGAAAGAATATAGGAAATTTGACTCTTTCAGCAAAGCTGATTCTTAGGATGCCTGTATATCATGAAAAGAAATTAGACTAATCTAATTAGCAAAGGCTAATGTGCCTCCATAAATGATTGGATGTACCTTTGCAAAAGTCAGTGGCTCAGCTACACAGAAAAGTGATTTCCCACTACCAGAAAATCACTTAGCTCAGCTTCACCTACAGCCATGTTCTTTTTTCTTCCCTTTCCTACCAAGAATAAAATAAAAAAAGGACACAAAGCTATCAACAACACAAACTTTTAAGTGTAAATTTGAGATGGACAAAGAAAGAAAAAGAAAAAAATTCTCTTCATATTGACTTGAAATGTAGGCTGAAATTGCAATATATGAAAAAATTTGAATCCACATTTCTAGATATAAATGATTATACCATGTATCCACTTAGGAAAGAGATGGCTCTGGATCTTATCCTGAGTGGTGTTCAGGTTCTGGTGGAAGATGTAACTGTTGTCAGATTGCTCAAGGCCAGTGAGAGACTGAAGTACTATCCAATTCAACTTATTTATATGTGGAAACTTTCCTTAAAGTCAGGAAGGTCACATTTCAAAAGAGGAAGAAAAGGATTAGTTAAAAGAAAGTTGAAAGCAAGAGCTAGGAGGTCAACTCTTTGAGGCATTTGGAGGTTATTTAATACCATGATAATAAAAGGTTGGAAAATATATGCCACAACTCAGAAAAAAAAAACAGAAGACGCCAGTATGATTAATGAGCAGAGTCAAGGAAGCTAAAGATGGCAAGAAGACTGCCTTTAAAATAGCAAATTAGATTTAATGTGAACCCTGTTTCAGTCATTGCTTCTATGCTTACAGTAAATGCATGGTACATTAAGTATGGATGCACCTGTTGGCTGATCCCCAATGTTACATCACACCAACAGCCTTGCCAGCAGATCTCTGTACTAAGTACATCTAAATGTGTGCATACTGCATACATTTTGGAACCTACATCACTGGAGACTCCAATCCATTTAAGGATCTACATATATACAAAGACACACATAAGATCATAGAGTTGGAAGGGGCTCTATGGGACATCTGATCCAGCCTCTGCTCAATGCAGAATCTCCAGTGAGAGCATCCTCACTAAGTAGCTGTTCACTCTTTTTTGGTAGACGTCCAGAGGAGACCTCCCCTACCACCCTAGGCAATTGGTTCCATTGCCAAACTGTTCTTTGTCAAGAAGCTTGTTTTCATGTTTAATCAAGATCTACCTTCCTGTAACTTAGACCTAGTTCTACCCTGTGAGGCAGCAGAGAACAAGCCTGCACCCTCCTCTTTGTGGCAGCCCTTTTGGTATTTAAAGAGTGTGATCATGTCATCCCTCAGTCTTCTCTTTACCACATGCCCAGCTCCTTCAACCTTTCCTCATATGTTTTGCTCTCCACGCCTCTTATCATCTTCATTGCCCTTCTCTGAGCTCAGTCCACTTGTCTGTAGCTTTCTTAAAATGAAATTTGAAAAACTGAACACAGAACTCCCGATGATGGTGGACCAGCACAAAACATAGGGAGGCTACTACTTCCCTTGACCTGGAAACTAAGGGCAACGTCTGGTTTTACTCTAACTCAATAAGCAGTCTTTATGAATGGATTTAGAAAACGTCCTTGCCAGAACTGAGGATACAATACAGGTTTTGCTTTTTAGAACCCTTCACTCCCTTCCAGACTCCTTCCAGTTCACATTCTTTTCTCCAACCACATCATACCAGTACATTAGAATGACCTTGGTTCCCATGCTCCAGCCAGACTCCCCCTCCCATCACCCAAACATCAAAGGGAACACAGCATTGAGAGGAACACAGAAAACTGGCTACAGTACAGCCAAGCTAGGCATGGCTAACATGGCAGAGGTGGCAGTGGCCTTCTGACACTATGCTTCTATCAATCTAGGATAATATAGCATTTGCCTTCTTTGCTGCAGCATCACACTGTCGGCTCTCAGTGGTAATCCCAAGGCCTTTTTTCACATGTGGTACTGCTGGGCCATGTATCTCCCATCCCAGTGGTTCTTAACCATTTTTTCAGCAGGGACCACTGTAAATATAATTTGTTGCCAGGTTTCCCCACGACTTATTTAAATCTTATTTTCATTTAGATTTAAATAGTCAAATATTTATTTAAATATTCAAATACTTATTCAGTCATTCATTCATTCATTCATTTAAGGCTTTTGGAGACTAGGATTCAAATCCCCAGTCATGCACTGAGTTTACTTGGGGAAGTCACATTCTCTCAACCTCAGGAAAAGGCAAACAAAAGCCCCCTCTGAACAAATCTTGCCAAAAAACCTTGTGATAGGTTCATCTTAGGGTTGCCATAAGCCAGAAATGACTTGAAAAGCACACAATAACAAAATAGTGTTCACAGAGGGAAGTTCTTTCTAGCCATCATGTCTCTCCCCTTTGAAGAATGGCTTATGGCAGCCGTAAGGCAAACATATAATGGAGGGTTCTTTGGCAAGAATTGTTGTCTTTGCTTTTCCGTGAGGCTCTGAGAATGTGGCTTGCTTCAGGTCATCTGGTGGGTTTCCCTGGCCAAGTGGGGATTCAAACCCTGTCTCTCTAGAGCAGGGCTTTCCAGTGTGTTGCCACATGTTAGTGTGTCGCCTGCAGTGTGTAGGTGCATTGCCTCCCTGGGACGAGAGAGACCCCCACCCACTCGAGCCTAGCCAGCCGCCACCACTCTTGTCAGGGTCTTTCCTTGCTGAGGGCAACAGCAGCGAGCCAGGATTCGGGGGGGGGGATGCCTTTTCCACTGCTTTTGCCAAGGTCTTTCCTCACTGAAAAATGGAAGCTTAAAAATGCTTGATGACAAAATATGAGTGTCTTTATTTAATATTCCACCAAATATTGAAAAGCTGTGTCAACATGATGCATCTCATTAAAATTGTAATTATTGGTTTTATTCAGTTTTTTAAATTCTTGCATATGTTTAAATATTTTTACTCATAAATGACAACAATCTTGGAAATGTATGTTATTTATAAACCATATATTTTAAAGAAATATATGAAAAGTATTCATGAGATATTTTGTGTCCCCATACATTACATTATTATGTATGTGTCTGTATCTCTTATAAGGGGTTAGTTTCACCTCCGGTTTGTTAGTAAAATTGAATTACTGTGTTGTGAAATGATGCATGTCTAAAAAGTGTGTCACCAACATAAAAAGTTTGGAAAGCTCTACTCTAGAGTTATGCTTTGTGTGCATGCACACACGTGCTGCCATGTCCCTTTTGTCATGGAAGTGGCAGTGGAGGGGTTGCAGTTTTCAGGCCAGCACCTCCCCTCACTGCTATCTCCCTGACAAAAGGAACATGGCTGCAGCATGCACACGCTCACAAACTATGACTCTGGAGACCATGGTTTGAATCCTCACTTGCTAGAAACCCACTGGGTGATGTCAGGCAAGCCTGCCACTGTCCCCCTTTCATCAGGGACATGGAATCGGTTGGGGGGAGTGCAGCTGGTATAACAAATGAGGGAGTAGTTTGGGCACACACACACACACACACAGCTGTTGCCATGTCCCTTGGCACCCACATCCGCTGCTGCCCCATCCCTGACAAAAGGGATTTTTCATTTAACTTCCTCCTTGAGTTTACTGTGCAGCCATTTTGATTCTTCCACGGAATTGTTTGTGATTGTGTTTTTAGCAGTTCCTTCTTCATGAAATATCCATGCTGGATGTCTTTTTCCTTTAGTATTTCCCTGAGCTTGATCAAGTGAGGTCATGTCTGACTGTACTCTTCTTTGAACTGTCCCACAATCTTGGATACTAGCATTATGACTAGAATTCTTACCCACCGAATACCAACTGCTTTGATTTCAATAAGCAGCTCCTCCCTACTGGTTAGGATGAAGTCAAGGATTGCTCATCTGCTTGTTCCTTCCTCTACCATTTGAAAGAGGAAATTATTTGCAAGGCACATCAGGAATTTGTCAGAGAGCCTAAGCATAGCAGAGCTGTTTTCTCATCAGATATCAAGATAATTGAAGTCCCCCAGTTCTTGCTTCTTGTAGATTTCTGAGATTTGTTTCAGAAAAGCATCATCCCCTTACCTTGTCTTTGCTTGGTGGCTTGTAGTAAACTCCTTCCACAATGTTGTTTCTTTCTCTATTTATTTTTACCCAAATACTCTCCAGTGGTCCAGTTTGATCACTTGCATGGATTTCTGTACAAGTGAATTTGACATATAATGCTACTCCTCCTCCTTTTCTTCTCTATCTGTTCTTTTTGAACAGATTATATCCTTCAGTAGTTATACTCCAATCATCAGAATCATCCCTCCAAGTCTCTGTTATACCTATAAAGTCATAGCTACCTTCCTGCACTAGGACTTCAAGCTCATCTTGTTTGTTGCCCAAACTATGCAATGGTGTGTAGACATCTAAAGCATTGCTTGTTGTCATCCTTTATTCTACAGTGAGTTTTACTGTGGCTCCCAGTGTTCCCCTCAGCTTCTCCTCTAGAATTCACATCTCTGTCTTTAGAACTTGCTTTCAAACAGATCTTTAAGCTATGATTTTCAAGCCCCCAAAGATTTCATTTAAAGCCCCCTTGATCAGATTTGCCATGTTTTTGCCAAAGACATTCTTCCCAGTCTTGATGAGGCATAGCCCCTCTGTAGCCAGTAATCCATCTAGGAAGTAAAGATGATGGTCCCAGAAGCTATTGACACCATCTGTGTACACAGTCATTCATCTGAAATATCTTGCTGTCCCTATATGGTCCTCTATATTTCACTGATATAATTGGCAAGAATACCACCTGTGCCTCTAAACTCTTCACTTTCCTGCCCAGGGCTTCATAGTCCAAGATAACTATGTATTCTTTTCAGTATTGTTGGTGTCCACATGAATCAGAAGAAAGGGATACTGCTCTGTGTTCTTGATGAGCTGCAGCAATTTATCAGTGACATAATGGATACACATGACATAAAGACAGCACACTTCCCGATTCACCTTGTCTAACTGGCACACAGTTTCCACTATACCTTGAACAATAAATCCCCTAACACCAGCACCTTTCTTTTATTCTTGCTGCAGTTGGTGATTAGTTTGGTTCCTTTCCTGGCATGCAATGTCTCTTGCTGCTGGTCTCCTGCTTGTGCCTCTTCACCACTGTTGTCCTCAAGAAGTTGTAGGAAGCAATTGCCTAGTTGGAACAATTCCAAATCCCTTGCGTGTGGTCTGCTCCCAGTGGTGACTGTTCTCTAGGCTGCTTCCCTAAGCATTAAAACCTTTTTCATTTTCATTGACATTCTTCCTCTTGATTCTGTAGGATAAATTCCCCATCTGTTCTATCCTCATGTCATTGCCCTTTTCACACATTCTGGGTAATGGGCACAGATCTGAGGGCTAGTGAGATACAGTTATGGCAGGGGGAATGCTAGCAGGTGCTATCTTCATCCCTGTCTATATTTTTACTGTATGTTTGGAAGGCATGACTGAAACAGACCTAAGTCACTCTAAAGTCAAGTGCATTCAGTGAAAAAATTTTTTTCACATATATGGCCAGGATCTGAAGTAATAGGAGTACAACTTCTTAGATGCAACAGCATAGTCAGAAGTTGGGAATCCTGTACTTTTGGTTGAAAATATCTGGAGAGTGCCATGATGGTAAAAGTCTAGAAGTGTTCCAATTCAATATACTTCTAAAAGTTGTTAGGGAACACATTATGTAACGTAAACAATATTTGCTTCAGTGTCCAAATGTGGATCTGTTGTATAAGGAAGTGTGATTGGGCATGAGAATGTTGGATAAGTAGTTCTTTGATCTGCACTAGCATGGCTTTTATGCTCTTCTTAACTATTGGTGAAAGATTCAGATAGGGTTTAATCAGACATTAGCTTCCTTAGATGAAATAACTAGCTTCATCAGGCCTGTGATAAGGAAATTACATCAGTTGATGGTACTCCCCTATTAGTGTATGACTGCACGATGGCCATAACATAAGGGAAAGTAATAGGAATCTTGCTACATAGAGCTGCAAATAGTACAAGACACTCCCACCGTCAGCGTCTTCCAGGGACTTTCATAGAGTTTCACTGTGCCAACTCCTGTCTGCAACCCTCACCCCACCCCAAACCCCACCCCTGCTGAAAAGTGGCAGTTGGCTATGAGGCACCATTTAAAACTTCCCATAATTTTCAATACAGCATCAGTCAAGGCACTTTGGAGACCCAGCAAAGACTGCCATTTTAATTTGCCATAATGTCCAAGACTGATTCTACATTAGGAGTCCTGTAACAATTGTTAATGTTGGGTCCATAACTGTATACCACTGCCATTTTGTGGACATGGGGACCATGAACATATCATGAGGCCTGGAGCAGACTTTTTGCAAATTCCTCTTTCAAAACTGAAGCTTAACGTTATAAAGGACAAACAGTAGAAAGCAGAGTAATTTGCAAAAAACAGACTTCTGAATGTGTCTGAGTTATGAGTTTATCATTGCTTCCTTGCTTGATTTAAAATGTTTATATATTGCCCAAGTAGCAAATGTCCTTGTGATGACCTGTAAATATGGGCCTAAGTCCAATAATCAGTCCCAATTAGACCGGTGAATCAGTTTCTGGACAATACGTCAACATTTATTAAAGTTTTATTGAGTCTAAACTTGTGAGTAGCAAAAAGATTTAGGCACACTTTTACAATAAAAATAAAGAATCAGAAATCTACTAGTGCTGCCAACCCCTTTTCAACAGAGTCTGCAAATATCTTTCCTAGTGGTTGTTCCAATCATTGTGTGTAAGGATGCTTCAAGGCAATTTATGGGATGAAACAATTAGAATCACTTTTTTCCAGCCCTAATAGTCCATAAATCACATTGGTTTAGAATAACAGAATTATGCAAAATATTGGAACTGGGTGTTGGTTTCCTGCTTTACAGCCATGCTCCGTAATATCAAGAAACCACTAGAATTCTGATAGGATCAGAACTAGTTTGCTGAGACAAATTACTGCTGTCATTTCAAAACTGGAGAATAACCCGACTGTCAGATATTCAGTTTTGAGACTTTTTGCCTTGGAAATGGATTCCTTGCATCCAAAGAGTGATAGTAAGGTTTCATTTAATGCTTACTTCTGCCCTGCAACCCTACCAGACATTTGTTATTTGCACTTCCTTGATAGCTCTAGTGAGGAGAAAATGTCTCAGCATACTCCATTTGCGGTATGAATGAATGAATCCAAAAGACATTCCCTTTATTTGTCTGTGAGAAGCAGAGCACCCACAATCAGATAAGGTATATTAAATGGCTGTCTGAGTCTGACAGCAAAGCACAACTCTAATAGAAGTCCCTGATGCTGCCATTGGTAATGCACTATGCTTACAGAACAGTAACATCAAGACACCAAGACATTGCCATGACCTATATTTCTTGCAAACCAATTTTCTTTCTTGTACAAGATGGGGAGAGTCCAGCTGCTTTTCGAGTTTCATTTCTGTCAGCTAGAGCATCACCTTACCTCATATGTAGCTTTTGTTTCTATTCTCTCTTTCTATGAGTTCAAAGTATGAATGATCACCAATTTGTTTATGCCATGTGGAATAAGCCCCTGGAAGCTGAAACTGAAACTACATTAAACTGAAGTTGCCATACACTACCACCATCTTCCATGTTACTTTCCCCCCCAACACACACACACACTTTTTTTTATGTTAAGAAAAATAGCATTACCCCAGATTAAAGAAAAAGGCAGCCTCTCTTTTGAGTAACTACAATTGGTCCAGCTGTGATGGAGAATCAGCTCACCTGATGTCCCCCGCAGTTGGAGTTAGCCTGCTCTGTAGGTCTTCTGACACTGATATAAGCATAGCTGAAACAGAGGAAGAAGCAAGCTGACTGGTCTATCACAAAATGCTCTTGGGGTTATGGTTAAGGCAGCTACATGAAGAAGAGGGCAGGGCTCTTGCATCATTAATAGTTATGAGAAATTAAGAATTTCAGCAGGCATAGTTTGCCATGCAAATTACAACTGCTGAAATTTCCCACCTCCATGCAATTATTAAAGGTGTAGGATCTCTGTCCTCTTTTTTCAGGCTCCCCCCATTATCTGACAGGTTAAGGTCCAGAGCACAGTCAGAAAACAGAACTGGTTGAAAAATGGATCCCATGTAGGGTACTGTAGAGAGCACGAGAGTCTTATTGAGGGTCACTTGGGACTGACTGCACACGCACTGCTAGCAAAGTCTCTCAGGCACCTTAGCGCTTCCCTCCCATTTCTCAGCTTGTTTTGCAAGCAGTGCATGCCTGAGAGTGGTCCCAAGTGAGCCTTCATAGGCAAGAAGAACTGATTAAAGAGCAGAATCCCTGTTGAATTAATAGAACTTGTCCTTAATTTGGAAACGTGAAAAGAGTGAACCATCAGATAATGGGGCATCAAAAGGTAGGGGTATGCACTTTATGAGAAAAAAGAGAGTCTCTGGAAAAACCTTCTTGGAAATTAGCTGAAAAGGAGACAGTGCAGGGCTAAAAAATGTTGACAGAACATATAAGCACATTTTGTCTCAGTCCTGTTTCCCAGATAGCAGTCCTGTACTCTTAGAAGTACTGTGGCCTTTCCCTCACATCCTCTAATCTGAAACCAAAGTGGTTTGTTCCAGCAAGTGCTGCACAGGCTCTCACTTAGGAATTAGGAAAGCCAAATTCATGTCATAGGTGATATATGTAGCTTCAGGTCACAGTTGCTCTGGGACAGATTTAAACTGGAAGAACAATGCACATGGCTTCTTTGTCATCACTCACTCAAAAGGCTGAGCAGTCTGGTTAAGGCAAACCATTTTCTGCAGTTGTAGAACACTGTGGTCAGTAACATGACTTGCCATTTAATTTCCTCAAATTCAATTGCTCAAATGCCAGTGGGGAAGTTTCATACTAATGTAATACCAAGCTGGGCTGAACCCAAGCACAGAAACTACTGAACTTAGACAGCTCTGTTTCCTCTCTTAATGCATCCATGAGATGCAGCAGCCCAGCTCAATAACATTTCACTCTCATTATAGTGTATTCAAGTATATTTCAAAAATCAATGTCTATTCACTACCCCACCCCCAGTGGTACTGCATTACTTTAACCAATGCTCCCAGCTAATTTTATTCCTTCTGTAATATCTAGACTATTTTAAGAACCTGCTGCAGAAGAAAATGTTCATCAGTGTTACTGATAGCAGGCTGTGAACTTATATTCAGGCCTGACTACAGCTGGGATCAAGGTAGATGTGAACTAAAGCACATTATGGAAAAAAATGTCATGAACTGAGATGTCATTCAAAAAGCAGTCTGGTTAAAGCAAACCAGGTGCATGGAAGTGGGAAATTTCAGTAGCTGCAATTTGCATGAAAAGTTATACCTGCTGAAATCCTTAATTTCTCATTATTAAAGCTGCAAAAGCCCTGTCCTTTTCTTCATGTGTCTTCCCCAACACACACACACAGAGGTTTCAGAGTACTAGTGTGGCCAGGTGAAATAAGGGACCAGGCTCCTGTCCCTTTAACAGTTGTGTGTAAAAGAGAATTTCAGCAGGTGTTGCTTCTGTGGGAACAAGTGCTGAAATGCCCTCTTTGAATAACTTTTAAAGGGACAAGAGCTTTGTCCCTTATTTTACTTGGCAACTCTAAAACATGACAAGACTTTCTCTATAGCTATGTCTGACTGTGGAACTTCCACTAAAGAGAAGTCTGGCTGCCTCCACTCCTTCTGAGTTTCTGGCAGGCAGCAATGACTGTGTCTTTTTACTTGATCCTTAAAATCAGGGGTGGCTGATCCAGCTGTCTCTGGTTTCATTTTTTTTAAAGAGTTTTCATTCATTTACATGATTTCATCAATTGTTACATTGCCTCAGAAGCCCTGGTGGGTTGATAGGCAATAAATGCTTTAAATATGCAAATAAATAAATAAATAAATAAATAAATAAATAAATAAATAAATAAATGTTCTATTAAAATAATAATAAGATCTAACTACAGCAGATCCACTGAATCAATTTTTGAATTCTGAGTTCAACATATAATTAAAGCCCATTGATTTAATAGGGCTGCTGTATTTGAGGCCAACCATGGAATTCAGGCCATGTTCTCCTTTGGGAAAACTTCAGGTCAGAAAATTCTAGAAATAATTTCACATGGATGTTTCCTAGTCTTAACACCAAGGGTGTAGCTACAGGGGAGACAAAGTGATGCTATTGTTCCCATTAGATAAGAATTCTTCTTCCCTCTCCATGAAATTTTCCTTCAGTCCCCAAATTTCCAGCATTACAGTAATTTAATTAACCAGTTGAGCATTCAGAAATACAGTTAGGGCATCTAAAGAAATGGGCCAGGAGAAATATAAGAGCTCTAAGGGTGAACAGTTTTCAATGTCTTACTCTCTGGAATGTTAGACATCTGGAGACTGTGGGAAAATTTCATTTGAGAGGGCCTGTTTGTCCTTCCCCATAGCTACACCCGGGTTATCACTCAAACAATGTTATAGCATGCAGCTATTCTGCTGCTCCTTCTCTGAAAGACTTTCTGTGGTGATAAATCTGATAAAAGAAAATCATATAGCACAGTTTCCATATGTAAGACCACAACTACCAGTCCCCTCTCAATAAAATTAAGCAGAGTGATTCATGCAATGAAAGTCTCTTCTGGAAGCCACCCTATGTTGCCAATGTTAATGTTACTTCCCATTCTTTCCCAAAGCAGGACGGGAAGGTGCCTGCAAAAGATTTAGAGCCTTCTGCTCTTCTGTGGGAGGAGAATCTAATATCAACAGTCTTCTAACAGCCACAGGAGATTTATTTGCAACAAAATTCCTTTTACGTTTTCTACTGACATGGCTGCCACCCTACAAACATTATCACTGAAGCTGTATATCTGGATTCTCAGAGTCACATTCCCAAAAGTGTATTTACTTGCAGTAAAAATCAGACCTCGAAAAAGTTACTGCTTGGGATGACAATCCAAGATTCTACCAGCAACATGGTAAGCATCCATGTTAGCTGAAGGATCTTGGGAGTTGTCATCCAAAAAAATAACACTTCTACACACCGAATGAAGAATGCATACTCATATGCATAGGCTAAAACTTTTGTCTCTCTTGTAGTTACAGGGCACAGCTGTCAGAATGGCTGGCATCAAATATTCAGAAGAATGGGCTAATCTTTTCACTTTCCCTTGCCTCTTCGTTCTTTGTTTCTTTCTGTTCTGTTTGAATTGTGGTATCTAGATAGCCCCAACCCAACTTCATCTGTATTACAAAGTCTCCTGCTATGCGGCAGTTCTGCAAGATTCACCTTATTCAAAATGAAAACCAGGACATCACATCCTATTCCTCAATCAGCAAATGTTGTTTGAAACTTTTAAACAACATGTGCCAAAGGTGACCGTGACCCCAACCAGGCCAAGAAAATAATAAGTCTCATCTCTTATATATGGCAATTGATTCTGAAGTTCTGTAGAAGGTTGCCACCCCTTGGAAGTTAAAACAGCGGTGCCAGACTAATTAGTAACTAATGTAGTTGAGACCTGCAACGGATTAGCTAACAGTTGGGAGAACAGAAAGAGAATGGTGAGAACAGAACAACATGGACTAAGCTATGACACTTACCAGCCACCAACAGTTAACAAAATGTTAACTCTATTTTTCTTGTCATAACCACACTACAAGCGAAAAGTTCTGCCTTTTTGATTGCACGCATAGCTATTATGCAGACCCTGGAAGAGTTACTTTTTCACATATGATTCCTGGAATTATCCAGGACAGATACCAATGCCTACTGGTCTGTATTCCCAGTCCCCATGATCAACCACCTTTTTTCCAATGCCTCTGGTACCCTCAGCCAATGGATTATAACCCACAAAACAACAGTAATCATACCCATGGGGCCATCACATCAAATTGTAGGACTTGGTGGGTTTGCAAGTTCTCATATAAAACATTTACCAATAGAGTGTATAAAGAATGTGGGTAGATTTGACTGTCAAAACATGAAAGGAAAGAGTACATTTCTAAATCTAGCTTGAAAGCAAACATCCTTTGTGCTATCATGGTCTTTAGCTGAGGTAGGCAACATGCAACCCAAAGACACCATGCAGTCCTCGAATCCTTTCTTGTGTCCTCCAAGCTACCAACATGCTGCCCACATTGTTTCCAAAATCATAGGTCCCCCCCCATTCCCATCACTATTTTTCTGAGAACTACCTTCCTTGAAGGTAGAAGAAGGGTGTGGTTTCTGAAGTTTGTGGGGTGGTGGGTGAGGTGCTCTCTAAACACAGCAAAGTTATTCACAAGTCATATATAATGGGACAATAGAATGCCCTTATGAATTCAGCATTGCTTCCTTCAGTGAAGACATACAGATTTGCACAGTTAGTCATTTTCTAAAGTCCATCTTCAAGGCATTTTGAATTGTCCAGAATGTCTTTGATCCTGTATTCTCTGAGATGTGAGGCAACTCAAGCCATACAATAGTTCTTTATCCTACCATCAGGAGGAATAGATATAGCAAGCAACATTTCACAGTCTACTCCTCCCACTATGAAAGAAAATGCTTTTTTAATGTTTCCTCGGTTGTTTGACCAATGGGCCTCTCATACTACATGATTATAGACTATGATTCCACTCTAACTGCCATGGCTACATCCTATGGAATCCTGGAGCTTGTAGTTTGGGAAGACACTAGAGTGCTCTGGCTGAGAATTCTAAATACCCCACTCTAAACTGCAAATCCCAGGAATCCATAGGAAGTTACCAGAGTAATTAAAACTGAATCTTAGCATTATAACTGCAATGTGAAAGGGCCCCAGAAGTGTGTTATTTTTTTTAAAAAATATATCTTTTAAAGACATAAAAGCAACAAATAATTCTGGGAGAAGCAGAAGACTACATGGTGGTCCAGCAAAACATGGTGGTCAAGCAAAACATATAAGTCTTAAGTTGGATTCCTTTCTGGCTACACAGAATGGACTTTCATCTTTTTAAAAGTGGGAACATTCAGTCAAACACTCAGACCATTTCCACATTAAACCTCATTGATGCAATGATCTGTGGCAATTCCAGCATCGCCAGTGCCTGGATGGGAGTGGTTTTGCACCGCTCCCTCCCATGTGCATCCCCCAGCGGTGGAGGAGTAGTGGCATTAATATTGCTGCACCTTCCGCATGACAGCATCCATAGTGATGTTTTCTCCCCACCTTTTCCCTGCCTGATGGCACCTGATTGGTCAACTTTTTCTGGGACTTTTTTTTCTGACTGGGCAGCTTTGGACACGTCCATGCTTCAGGGCTCCTGGATTGGCAATGGGAGCTGGCATGATCAGGAACTGCATGACATTAGGTAATGGGCTGGTCACACAAACAGGGGTTGATTTTTTTTTTTTTTTGGTATTGACATAGTATTCAATAAAGGCAGATTATGGGTGGTTGGCAGCAGGATAGCAATGGGTTGCCCATGACATTGTGCAACAGCACTGCTTCTGGGACTATGATAATCTGTTGCTGTGGTGGGTTGACATCACCCAAGTCCCAGAGTTTGGGAAAGCTACTATTTTGGACTACATTGTACAGAACAACCCCACCACAGCCCATTTATCCACTGGCTAGGCTAGCAGGATAATTCAAGGAGCAGTAGTCTTTACAAAATAACTTTTCCAAGCTCTGCCAGGTCCTAAGCATTATGACCAATGGAGCATCACAATCTCTAATCCATATAATATTGTAAAATACACCTTTTCAACACTACCAATAATAATGACCTTCAGCTTTATTTATTCCTCTGAGTAAGCTTCCAGTGATGTTTGTTTTATATTATTTTTGTCAACATCCAGCTATTAGTGCCAGTTTTCATATATGGCCTGAATTTCCATGTCTATCTGAATGGTTTGGCCTGTGTGTATCTGTGCATGTGTTTCTGGGCATACTTTAAGGCCATCAACTATAATGCCTTTTATGGGATTTCCTTTGTATAATACTCCTATGTGAAAAGCTGTAAGAATATGAGGTTCTGATGGAGTTGTTCAGTTGCCATCTGGGAGTAAATTAAGCAACAGCAAAAAAGTTAGCTAAGCTCCTCGGGAGCCACAAGATAGATAAATTACGAAACAAGCTCTAAGAGGGAAAGATACCAATCCTCTATAAATACACCAAACCAGAGGCAGAAACAGAATCCTGGCACATCAGCAGGTGGGAGTGTGGAGAAGAAATAAAAAACATTTTATTGGTTTATTTTTATTACTGTTTATTTGTCCTTCCACCAAGCAGCTCAGGAAGGTATACACAGTTCTCTCTTTTTCCCACTTTTATTCACACAGCAGTCCTAAAAGAGTGGGTTGTCTGGACTCATTGTGTCTGAGTGGGAGCTTGAACCTCTGTCTCCCCAGTGTTGGTCTGACATTGGCCCTGGGATGTAAAAAATACTTGCAGATTTTCTCATCCTCATCAACAAGGGATGTTTTAACCATTAAAAAGAATGGTTGACTACTGTGAGTTTTTTCACAAATGATGAATTTTTTTGGTGGGGGAGGGGAATGTTTGTATCCCACCGTCACCATCATTTTGCACAAAAACAATGCCAAAAGGGGGGAGCTTTGTTCAATACTCTGGTTGGGACCAGTAATTTGATATTGGTATTGCACAAATCAAACAGTGTTAGATCCTCAAAATATGTATTCTACAAAGCTTTGCACTAAAGGCACTGCTTTCTGATCAAACACATTTTTTATTTTTTTTGGGGGGCGGGCAAATTAATTCTTCACAAAAATGCCCTTGTATGTAAAAAATCTTTGAAAAATTTGCAAAAAACACTCAGTCTCACCCACTGTGTATGTGGTGGGGAGGGGTTGGACTTTTACAAACATTCATTCTTTTGTGTGAGAAGAAAACATGTGAAAAGTTGTTGCTGCTGCTGCTGTTGTGTACCTTCAGGTCACTTCCGACTTATGATGATCTTAAGGTGAACCTATCATGGAGTTTTCTGGGGCTGAGAGTGTATGATGTGCCACAGTTCACCCAGTAGGTTTCCATGACTGAGCAGAGAATTGAACTGTGGTCTCCAGGGTTGTAATCCAACACTCAAACTGCTGGCTCTCAAATGTATATCCCTACCTTAAACCAATGGGTTGAGTAGATCCATTTAATAAATGTGAATTCCCTACGTGTTGACTTCATTCATCAGCTGATTTGCTGGGTCTACTCTCTATGAGACTAACAACTGGATTTAGGCCTTTGTAATTACTGTGATGAAAGCAGCATTGTATAAAGTTCTGAGTATTTGACTAGACTTTGGAAAGACCAAGGTTTGAATCGCCACTCAGCCACAGAAACCTGCTGGGTGACCTTAAGCAAATCATACTCTCAGCTTAAGAGGAGGGCAGTAGCAAAACCTCCTCTTAACAAATCTTGCCAAGAAGATCCTAAGACAGGGTCTCCATAAGTTGGAGTCAACCTAAAGGCATATAACAGCATAACAACAATTACTATGATTACACCAGCTTTCATATTTCATGCTTGCTTTGAAATGAAGATAACAATAGAAAGAACCAACTTTGAAATGGTCTCTCTAGCTTACCTGCCTTCAGGTGGCTCTCTTTTCATCTCCATTTCTGACAGATGCACATTACCTCCTCCATAAATATTATAGCTCACAAATAGTACATAAAATTTAATATTGATCCTGTCTTATACAAGATAAAATACCAACTACATCAGTCATACATACCACAAAAGTGCAATTCCAGAAAAGGAATACAGCACTAAATAATATAAGTGTCAGTCACTACAAAAGAACTTGTTGTACCACATGTGCTTGCTCCAGATTTCACATTAGTACTCATACCAGTTGTTCTACATTCAGTGGATTCCTCCAAAGATCAAAGCTATTTCTATCACTACTACATTGTTCTTTAGTTCATTTCTAATTGAAAATAGTTACAACCTAACTTTTCATCTTCCAATATCTTATTTGTATCTGATTTGTATCTGACCTTTCTCCCAAACTGGACTCAAAGTGGCTTATCATAAAGCAGCTAAGACAGTATGGAGTACAAAAGTTTAAAAAGTATTAAACCAACAATCCAATTAAAGCATTACTTTTACAACATTAAATTAAAACACATGAAATACAAGTTATATGTTTAAGACAGTACACCTAATTGCATATCGGTCTACCCTGATCGACTAAGACTAAAGGCCCTAAAGAGGAAGATATTTCCCTGTGGACAAAAGGCAGAGACAAAACAAATTGATCCTCCCGCAGAAGGGAGTTCTATAACCTAGGAACAGCTACCAAGAAGGCTTTATACTGTGTCCTCACCGGATAAGCCTAGGAGGGATCTGGGAAGGTTATGAGACAGGCACAAAGCACTCCCCCGAAGATTGCAATAACTCATGCCCTATTATGGGGAGAGACAGGCTTTCAGATAGTCTGTATATAGATTGTATGGGTCTTTATAGGTCAAAACCAACACTTAGAATTGTGCCCAGAAATGGGCTGGCTGCTAGTGAAGCTGTTTCAACAAAGTAATTATATGTTCCTTATAACCAACCCTAGTCAACAGTCTAGCCATAGCATTTTAGATCTGATGAAATTTCTGAACAGTTTTCAAAGGAACCCCGCATGTAGAGCATGTTATAGTAATCCAACTGGGATGTAATCAAGACATGCATTACTATGACCAGATGCATCAAGCAAAGGATGCATGCAGCTGGCACACTAGTTCAAACTGTATGAAAGGCACTCCTGGCCACCAAAGAAACCTGGGCCTCCAGGTTCAGGGATGCATCCAAGTGTACACCCTAGCTCAGTGGTTCTCAACCTTCCTAATGCCATGACCCTTTAATACAGTTCCTTACGTTGTGGTGACCCCCAACCATAAAATTATTTATTTATTATTTACAATGCCTCCCCTCCCCCGGCAAAGGCCTCGCCAACCAGGAACGGGAGGGGCAGGCAGGGAGGGAAAGAGGAGCTACTCATCTCCCCTGGGGAAAAACTCCGAGAACCCCCCTGGGCTCTACTTCTGCTTTGCTCTCATTTCCGCTGGGGGGGGAGTGTGGGAAAAGTTTCCAGTGTTGACCCTGGCTGGGGGGGAGGAATCCCAGCACCTTTGTCTTTTGTGCCGGGCGCAGCTTGCCCCCCGGAAAAGTGCCGCCTTGCGGCCCCCCGGCCCTTCCGCACTGCCCCCTCCATGGCGAAAGGGACAGGGGCCGTGGCGAGGAGGGGGCCTGCCCCCCGTGCTGCCACCGTCCCCCCAAGCTGGCCCATCAGATGGGAGGTTCTCCCGGTAGCGGAGAAGGGGAGCGATTTCAGTCCCTTCCGAACAGGGGGCAGGAGGACGCGAGCGCATGGCTCGCACTTGCGCACCACCACTCCTGGGCCTTTTCTGCATGTTACCTTATCGCGGAGGTGGGGGGTGCCGTTTGTGCAAGCAGGTTCTTGCGCGAGGCGCTCTCTTCGCTGCTCCTTTGACCTGCAGCTGGCTTCCTGGTCACATGACCACCCCGCCCCTTCCTCCCCCAGGGCGGCCTACAGCTCCCAGGCAGCACTGCGGAAAAAAGGAAGGAAGGCAGGGGCGGTCGCGTGACCAGGAAGCCAGCTGCAGTCGAAGGAGCAGCAAAGAGAGTGCCTCGCACAAGAACCTGCTTGCGCAAACGGCACCCCCCACCTCTGCAATAAGGTAACATGCAGAAAAGTCCCAGAAGTGGTGGTGTGCAAGTGCGAGCCATGCACTCGCGTCCTCCTGCCCCACACGCACTCCCACCAAAGGGGGCAGGAGGACACGAGCACGTGGCTCGCGCTTGCGCACCACCACCGAGGAGGGAATGGAGCCTAAGACCATTGGAAATACATATTTTCCAATGGTCTTAGGCAACCCCTGTGAAAGTGTCGTTTGACCCCCAAAGGGGTCGCGACCCACAGGTTGAGAATCGCTGCCCTAGCTACAAATCTGAGATTTCAAAGGAAGTGCAACCTTATCCAACACTGGTTGAATCTCTATTCCTTGATTTGCCTTCTGACTGACCAGGAGCAACTCTGTCTTGTCGTGATTAAGCTTTATCTTTTTTTGCCCTCATCCAGTCCTATTGCCTTGCTGTTTTGCTAATAATAATTGAAGGATTTTTAATTGCTGTGTATTTTAAGGGGCTGGTTTATGTGGGTTGGTGGGTGGAGAGGATTGGGTATGTTTTTAATGTCTTTTAATGTCTTTTAATGTATAATGTATTTCATGTTGTTCGCTGCCTCGCTCCATGTGGAGAGGCGGGATACAAATAAATTTTATTATTATTTATTATTAGGGACAAAAAACACTGCTTTAATACTCAGAAAGTACTATTTACACATTGAAGTATTAAGACCAGTGGGTTGGATCCAAGTTCTGTTTACTGTGGGCAGAACTTGCAGTGGCTCACTGAAAGTGCCACAATAAAATGTGGTGGTTAAACCATATCCACAACCACCCCATTCAGCAGAATCTCATGTAGCATTTTTGGCCTCCAGGATCTTTCCTGAGGAAGGAGGTTGAGGAAGCCTTCTTCCACAACCAAGCAGCACACACCTAAACCTAGATCCAACCCATTACAAAAACAAAGCAATTAAGTTTAACTATATATAAATGTATTAGTATTGAATTCTTGTTTTATTGCCTCCAACTGAAGCATAATCCACCTTTACCCTTTTCTTAAAGTGATTGTCACATTACAAGCCAGGTTGCCTAGCACTGTTGTTTCTGTGTGCCTTCAAGTCATTTCTGACTTATGATGACCCTAAGGTGAAACTATCATAATGTTTTCTTGGCAAGATTTGTTCAGAGAACATTTGTCTTTGCCTTCCTTTGAAGCTGAGAGAATATGACTTGCCCAAGGTCACCCAATGGGTTTCCATGGCTGAGTGGGAATTTGAACACTGGTTACCAGAGCTGTAGTCCAGTGCTCAAACCACTACATCATGCTGGCTTTCTTTGCCTAGTATATGCGCATATAAATCCAGTGGGATATGGGACATGACTCATGAACTAAAGATGGATGTAACAACTTCTTCTGTAAAAGAGCCAGCCTTGTTGCTTTAAGCCAGGGGTGGGAATCATATAACCTCTCTCTTGGGAGGGTTAGCGTGGCCCTCAGTACTCAGTACTTTACTTACTCCCAAGCCCCCAGTGCCCTCCCAAAAATATTCAACCAAAAACCCCACACTTGAAACAGCAAACTCCCTACTCCCCCTGCCCAGCCGCCCCAAAAGTCAACCAGGAATGACAGAACATCATTTCTGCTCATCAAAATGGTGGTCTCAACAGTAGCCTTCTGTGTAGTTCTGGGTTCCACAACATGCTGCTGCTGCTGTTGTTGTTGTTGTTGTTGTTGTTGTTGTTGTTGTTGTTATTTTGTGCCTTCAAGTCACTTCCAACTTATGGTGGCCCAAGGCAAACCTATCACATTGTTTTCAGGGGGTGAGAATGTGTGATGTACGCAAGGTCACCCAATGGGTTTCTATGATCAAACAGAGGATTAAACCCTGGTCTCTAGGATCATATGCTCAAACCACTACACCACGCTGGCTCTTTACAGCATGCCAAATCCTGCTTAATCTGTTTCAATTAAACAGGTGTTCTGCAGTGGCTCTAAAATGCTAGGATGTAAAGTGCAATATCTGAGGGCATTTTCTTTTTTTTTAGTCTCAGTATGAATACAATCACACTCCTAGAATATGTGTTCTTTGTTTCTTGTTTAACCCTTTTAATAATTGAATATATAAAATGTGTATGTCTGTCACTGATGTAAAATTAAATATGCTTCCATCTATAAATGCATTAGTACTAAATTCTTGTTTTATTGCATCCAACTGAAGCATAATCCACCTTTACTCTTTTCTCTTACAGGTGACATTTACACTACAAGCCAAGTTGACTAGTATATGGGAACATAAATACAATGGGACACAACACATAAACTCAACTCAGATCACTTGGCAATAATTGTGAAGTGATATAATCCTTCACATACTAGGTAGCACAAATTGCTAGCCTACCTCATTCACAAACACTTTTTAACTTTATCTCATATAAGGACTATGCAGTATCCACAATATCTGTACATAACTGCTGTCTAATGAAGAGCATGAAACCAACAAGATCACACAAGCAGTCTAAAGTGCAATGCATTTAGCTAACTTTGGAATATGCTTAAAAAAAAAGATAGCTTTAGTATATCTGTTCTTCAGATATGATTCTCTCTGTACAAGATAGTCCATCTCATTATTAAACAACTCCTAGCTATTATTGTTTGGTCCCTACCTCTAGATAGGGACCAAAGCCTCATTGGTTCAAGCCTCATTGTTGTGGCTTGAACCAATATTTTCAGGCTATTACCCATGGATTTCCCCTCATAAGAAAGTCTATAGCTTTTTAGGTACTGTGCACACACACACACAATTTCTTATGGTCATTACAATCTTACAGGATTGCTACAATGAATTTAAAGATGCAGGCATTGTCAATCTGCAAATTCTCGCATGTTGCTTCTATAGCAGCAAAAGAGAAAAAAAGGTGATATACCTAGGCATCACACTTGGTGTGTTGGATCAAGTCTTCATTGTATTTAGAACAGACCCATTGGAATCAATGGGACTTAAGTTTGTTGGCCAGAATCCTGTTATCAGCCTATACTTAACTAAGTACTTAACTACGTAACTACTCCTGGCCTGACCATCTCCCCCAAACCTAATGGAAACATCATTCAAGCATGTTCTGGTGATCAACAGAATGGACCTCCCTCTTCCCATGCAGTTGATGTCTGCTAAAATAAGTTGGGGGTAGGTTACAATTGTGGCAATAGCATCAAAATAATGACTAAGTAGCAATGGTGAATATAAAAATTACATGACCTAATTCATGAATACTATTTAATAATGATTTTGATACCATTCCAATTACCATAATTTGCCTTTCAACCTACTTTACTGGAAATCAGTTGCAGAGGGAGAACAAGGTCCATTTTGCCTAAGATCAGAACTGAATGACATTTCTGGACCTTTCTGCACTACATTCTTATAGTGTTATTATTCCACTTGCAACATTGGGTGGAATTCTGGGGTTTGTAGTTTACTGAGGCCAGAGAGCTCTGTGGCTGGAAATTCTAAATGCCCCTCCCTAAACTGCAAACCCCAGGATTCCACAGGAAGTTGAAAGTAGAATAATAGCACTATAACAGTGTAGTGCAGAAAGGCCCTCTGACAGGTTTGAGGGGAGTCAGGACAGGAGATGTTACTTAGTTAAGTACTGAGTTAAGTATAAGCTGATACGGGATTCCAGCCATCACCATTAATATAAGTCCCATCGATTTCAGCAGATTTTCTTTGAATATGGATCTAGTCCATTGATTGCACTTACTGAAGTGTCAGGAACAACCAGTCTTAAAATCGTTTCAACTCAAACAATCTGATATATAGGCCTGATAGGAAGTATGCCCACATTCATTAATGACCTGCCTAAGCTGAATTAAGTAGAAGCATCTTCCCACCTGAAATATTATTTTCAAGCCCTGTGATCATTTCAAAACCATTTTTGCCCTTATCAATTGTAATAAAAGTTGTACAAAAGAGTTTTCCACACAGTTGTGGAAGGTTTGATGGTTCATCTAGATTTTAGTTCATCTAGCTCATGTGTATCAGGTTGATAGTAAATACATCACCACCTACTACAGCATACTAGCTGATAACTCTTAAATGATGAAAAGGGAATTATACACTAATGATTTCCCTCTTGGGATGCAAACCTGTTATCTTAAGCAGAGATACTTGGTTGTACTGAAATCGATAAAAGTTTCCAAGTAGAAACGTTTGGGATTAGGGTAATAGCTATCTTCCGCATGCTGAACTTAAAGGAGCATTATCAGGCTTGGGGGTGGATTTGGCTGTGATGGCTTTTCTATGGATTAGAAGAGAATACTTTCCCTGACCCCAAACCACTGCTTGTTTCTAAGCTGCATATGAAAATTCTTGTGCCATTCTGCAGCTATCTAATGAATATACAAAATCACATATACAGCCAAATGAACAGCACACAGCAAGCACACCTATTTACTGAGATCAAACAATTCTTTCATGACTGCAAGAGAAACATTAACACTGGTCATCAAACAAGCAGCAAGGGAGAATTTGTGTCATGTAAAATGATGTGTTGACCAACTCTCATTCTCAAACACAGCATCTTCTCCCAGTTTGAAGTAACCTTTTCTTTGAACTATCCCTGCAGTACACAAAGACAAGCCAGTAAATGGACAAACATATCAAAGATCATCAAAATGTCACAATTAACCTTTAGCTGTGGTTATTGTGCACATGAAATTATATAACAGAGCTGTTGTTTATGCAAATTGACAAGCTGGAACATGTCCAGAGGAGGGCAGCCAAAAAGGTAAAAAGGCCTGGAAACCATGCCCTATGAGGAAACCATGCCTGGAAACCATGCCCTATGAGGAGTGGCTTAGGGAGCTGGATATGTTTAGCCTAGAGAAAAGAAGGTTAAGAGTTAATATGACAGCTATGGTTAAATATTTGAAGAGCTTTCATATGGAAGGTGGGGCAAGTTTGTCTTCTGCTGCTCCAGAGATAGTACATGGAACATTGGCTTCAAGGTACATGAAAAGAGACTCCACCTAAACATTAGGAAGAACTTCCTGGTGGTAAGAGTAGTTTGACAATGGAATACACTGCTTCAGAGCATGGTGGAGTCTCCTTCTTTGGAGGTTTAGACAGAGCCTGGATGGCCATCTATTGGAAGAACTTTGATTGTGTATTCCTGCACGGCAGGGGGTTGGACTTGATGGCCCTTGTGATCTCTTCCAGCTCTATGATGCTATGATTCTATAATTATGAACCTTTAAAAATATGGTCTAGAGTCCTTTTCAATCCTTCAAAAATAATGGTAATATTTGTGTGTGTGTGTGTGTGTGTGTGTGTGTGTGTACACATACACATACATACATTAAAGGACTATCTGAGGATAGATTAAAGGATAGATTAAAGAACTATCTGAGCCAGCATCCTGCTTCACAGAGGGGCCATACAGATGCCACTGGGAAGCTCAAGAAAAGGATATGAGTGTCATAGCCTTCTCTCACTATTGCTGCCTTCATATTCAGAGACATATGGTCCAAGATCTTGTGTCAAGTTTGGTTAATGTAAATCTAAAAATCACACAGTTACATGGTAGTTTCACTACACCACTGTTCTTGCTGATTGCTGACATTCTGCAACCAACTGCATATCTGCTAACAGGCCTGCATATTGTTCCATTGTGCAATGAAGAATGCACAGTGGCTGTTTCTGCAATCCCAGCCAATAAAGTGGTACATTCAAGGCACTGGTGGGCATCATGGAAAAATGTGCCACTGTATGATGGGAACCCTGTTGTTAATTCCAGTTAAAGCAGACTCATTGCATCAATTGTTGAATGGAGAGTCAACATATTGGTAAATCCACTTAATTCAATAGTTCTGCTCTAGTTAAAATTAACAGCAGGATTTAAGCATTTATTGGCTTCTAATTCCATTGATAGTTTAACTACATTTTGGTATATACTGGTGTGCAAAGATTATATTTTGTATACTGTTTTATGGTGTGTACTTTTTGCTGTAGCTCTTTTAACTCGGTAAGCTATTTTGAGGCATGGTAACAACAATAACAGTGATGCAACCATGAACTGAATACACTCATGTAAACCAAAAAGAAACACAGACATTTGGATAACACCAACAGGATTCCAGCCATTGTCTCTGATCAACTGAAAGTATCACAGTCCTCTATAATTGTCTCATTCCTAGCACATGCATATTAGCCCCATTCCAGGACTATTCTGCAGCCAAGACAGACAAAACTCTGGAAGAGAATGACAATTGCATCAGGCAAGGCAAGAAGTATCCCTGCTCTTCTAAACATGTGAGATTTAAACTGTCTTTGTGACTTGCTGATGACTATATACATCAAAGATGGGTGAAGTGTTTTGCATCCCCCAGATCCCTTTGTCCATCTTCCCTCTTTTTTTTAAAGAGGTAAATTTCCCATCTTGGAATACTCCAGAAGCAATAATTCACCCTTTAAATACAACCCTGTACTGTTTTGCAATTACAATTAGCCATTTTTGAAAAACTCAATGGGGATGGGTTTTGTTTTTTGACATTTTGACAGTCCATGTGCCTTCTTGGATCCACCTAAGTTATCTACTCCTGATATAGGTTAATGCCTGATTTTTACTCATTCAACAAGTAGTATGGAGGTAGTATCTGTAATATATTCAGCTTGCATGGACAGTGCAGACATGACGTTTACGCCAAAAACCTGACTGAATGGAAGCTGCTTTAAACCTTTGGTATGAAAATGTGCAATCTCACAGTCCCCTTAGCCAGCTGTAAAGCCACTTTAACTTAAACCAAGACAAACTTAAACTTAACAAGACCTAAGCCACTTGATAACAGTTTTTGCTGTATCATGTACAACTCAACAATACGTGAAGTTCCTACATCTGAGTACATTCCCCCTCAGCATGGCAGCACAGCATATACCACTGTGCACTGTAGATGCTCAAAAAGAATCACTAAAAGGGGAAAGAGGCCTCTGGGTCACCATTAAGAAAAAAAGAAAGCATAAATTATGTAAAACAATATGATTACTACTTGGGTTTCCCTTTAGATAAATAGGGCAGGATACGGAAAACCCTGAACACAGAGAAATGCCTGCCATGTATGTGTCAAGAGAGCCGTAGAACCTCAGGGTGAAATGCACACTGATCAAAGTAATCTACTTTGAAGGAAAGCAAAGCATTCACTCCAACCTTAATTCAATCTCAGTTAAAAAAAAGAAAGAAGAAGAAGCTAAACCCAGTTCTGACCATTAATTCCTTCACAAAAAATCTTCTAGCATCTTCCCCTCCAGGACAGAAAAAAAGCCTAACTAAAAATATCAAACAAGCCAGCCAATGCACAACTGGGATAATTACATTATTTTCCCCACAATTCCTCTGGGCAACAATCAAATTAATTTAATTTCAATTTCCTTCATAAAAAAAAAAAACATTGGCTGTCGTGATAGGAATTTGTTCTCAGCATTCCACCATGGTGGTAAATGCATTATGATAAGCATTCCTTAAAATGTCAGTTCCCATAGCCTTTATCTTATAATGGGTACTTATATACTTATTTCAGAAAGAATCAAAGGAGTACTTGCGTCTTAAGCAGCTTAGAAAGTATTTTTCAGATTTAAAAGAAAGGCACAAAACCTGTCTAATCAGAACTATAACACAAAAGAGAACCAGCACAGTGCAGTGATTAGAATGTCAGACCAGTAGAGTTGGGAAGAGTATCTGAAAACATTCAAATAATAGACAAAAAAGAAAAAAGAGTTCCCAAGTGTCAGGAAACATTGACAAAAAGAATCCTGGACAAATGTGATTCTTTGCACTTCAGGACTTATTCTGCAGGAAAATGCGTCTTTCTTTTTGCACAGAAAATTTCACTTTTACCACAGAAAATAGCAATTTAGCAAAGAAAATAATATATCCGTGCAGGAAGAAGCATTCATGTTTCTCACACATATTTTGTGTGAAAACGTATTCTGTTTTTGTTTTTGTTTTGTTTTTTTGCAAAATAGTTTCCAAACTGTGAATAGTGGACTTATTCATATTGGGCAGGAAAAGAGTTTCAAGGACTTTCTCACAATGGTGAGGGAAATGGTAAAATTATTCATTCTTCCAGTGAGAATGAAAACTACAGGGATTCACATCCCTATGGAGTGGCATTTGGGAGATCCAGGTTCAGTTTACCATGGACCCGCCACACAGGGGACATTTCTGCACTACACTGTTATAGTGCTATTATTCCACTTTCACCATCCTATGGAATCCTAGGGTTTGCAGTTTAGGGAAGGGCATTTAGAATTCTCAACCAGCAAGCTCTTTGACCTCAGTAAAGTACAAACCCAGAATTCTACAGCACTATACCAGTGTAGTGCGGAAATGGCCTAACTTACCTTGGTCCAGTCGTGCTTTTTCTGCCTGATCTTTCTCACAGGGTCATTGTGAGGATAAACTGGAGAGGGGAAGCCATGCATACTGGACAAAAGGCAGGATATAAGCATACAGTAAATGAACAAACAAACAGTAGACTAGCTGTATCATATGTAACCACCGTATCAAAAGTAAAGAGTAATAGAGTTTTTCTGTCTACAAAATGATGATTCCAAGACAAACTGGATCCAGCATTTGGCACATGATTGGCCCCAGTGGCATAGGGATGGGGGGGGGGTGAAGAGGGCAGTGCACCTCCAGTGGCAATTTTTTTGGGGTGCTGCCGCTTCTTGCCTGCCCTCCTCCACATACTGTAGGCCTGCCCCCACATGATGTAGCCCCACCCCCACATGATGTAGCCCTGCCCCCATGCAATGTAGCCACGCCCTGTGTGACATAGCCCCACCCCCTGCATGACGTAGCCATGCCCCACACACCTTAACCACGCCCCATGTGATGTAGCCCCCACCCCGATGCAATGTAGCCTCACTCTTGCCCCTCCACCCGCCCCCACCCCATCCTTCCTCCACGCCCTCCAATATACAGAACTGATTAACCCTCACTTTTGTGATTTTTGTTTACCATGGGGAAGGGTTGACGTGATCTTGCTGGAGACCATGACTCTTAGGATAATTTATTCCCCTCTTCTTTCTTAGGTCAATTTTCATCCCCCTACATTTTATATTGGATTTATATGGATTCATATGCACAGCTACAGAAAGAAAAGTTTGGGACACATAGTGTTCTCTTTTTCATACATAACATTTCATGTCTCTGTGATGTATACTATCTACCTACTTTGCTAACCATTTTGTACATTTTGATGATGTTGACTTTGTCAAAGCACAGGACACATAGAAGCTTATGCCACAAATATGAAGTGGAACTTAACAATGTCATTAGAATCACATAGGCTAGGGGGCCCTCAATGTCTAATAAAAGTTCTTTTTTTTCTGTAATAGTTATTTGGGGGCATCTGGGGAATGTGACAAAGGTCTGGTCTCTAATTAAGCCACTGAATTTAGATTTTGACTTGGACCTTGATTCTGTATTCAGCCCAAGAAATGCCTGAATAAAATCAAGATGAATGCATAGGGATCATATTAATATCCATACTGTGTTTATTGTCGCCATTCTTGACTTTCACATGGCCAGCTAAAAAGTGTAATAGAAGTTCTACACACATAACATCTTCCTGTCAGAAGGTAGCTTCCTCAGTCATGAACCAGAAGATCATTCTATGATAATTCATTTGTGTATGCATTCTTAGCTTAGGTTTTAATGCAGAAAGGACTGGAGATTAAAGCCAGTGTGGACTTGCATACATCAACCATGAGTTTAGTGTGTGCCCAAGGCATGCAATGTCAGATTCAACTATACAGTTATTCTTGGCATGTTTGTACCTCCCTGGGTTTTGATCCAATAATAATGTTATGACGTGTATTAACACTATATAACTGTAAAATTTGATACTACATCAAGTGTTGTGAGTCCTTCTTAAGGAATCCTGGGATTTGAAGTTTGGAGAGCTAATTAGAAATTTCTAGTCAACTTCCTTGAACATTAGAGCTCTCTGGCAAAAAAGTATCTCGAGAAAATACAAATCCCAGGATTCCATTGGATGCAGCCATGATAGTTGAAGCGGTATCAAACCCTGATGAGTGTTTATTATAATATTATTATTGTTTTGTATCCAATGCAAGTAGCATCCTCTTATGTGGAGATGATCCAATGGCATATTTTTATATAAATAAAGAAGATGAAATTGATTTCAATAGTTGCTTTATATAAAAGTGTTTAAAAGGCATGGAATCAGTCAATGAATAAATGAATTACAGAGAGCGAGACTGCTGGTCTACCTAAAACATGATAGTAATTGCTTTAATTGACAGCAGCTAATTTTCTCCCTCTTTGGAAGTCTCCCTCATGGTTTTCAGCTGGAATGGCCAGATATTAAACTTTTGCCTTCTGCATGCATAGTAAGGTATGCTGATGCTGAACTTTGGCACTTCACAAAAGATTAAAATCTAAAACTCATTACCCAAAGACAACTTGAAAACATATAAAGTGGCTGCTGAAATATCAGGGATAGGACTTTGACTGTTACATAAGTATTTGACAAATTTAACCCATTTATCCAACAAAATATATTTTACAATTCAGTAATTTTAAATTTATGTGATTTTCTCTTTCTTAAACACCAAAGCCTTTCTTCTTTGAGTCTTGAGAGGATGGGATAAAATTTTGCAAAATGAATTTCAAAAGAGGTAAAGGTTCTTCACACAGATAAGAAGAATCAGTTGCAAAAATACTGAATGCATGACACCTGGCTTTGTTGGGAAATGCAAGAGACAGTAGTGATCACTCAAGCAGAGTAATCAGACTGTCAAGGCAGAAGCTGAACAACTAGTCTCTCTCTCTCTCTCTCTCACTCACTCACTCACTCACACACAGCAGAGAAAGAAATAAGCCTAGTCTTCTTTGTAAAACATATAGAAGTAGATTTATTTAAAATGCTTGTTGATAATCAAATATATGGTCTAATGATGGAGAACAAGAGAGAAAAGAAAATGCCTACAGACTAGAGTGATGGAGGAGAAAGTGAGTGTGGAAAAGCAAAGGAACAGGAAGTGTACAAACATGCAAAGTAGTACTTAGTATAGGAATGCAAAGGTTACTAATTCTAACAGGCTTAACAGCAGTGCACATTAAAAGGACATAAAGGTTATAGTATAACAAACTAAACATGAATCAGCAGTGCAGTATGGCAGCTTACAGAGCTAATGACATTCCAGGCTGTATCAGCAGAAGTATAGTGTCCAGATAACAACATGTAATGGTATACCTCCATTCTGCTCTAAACTGATCTCACTTTTGTCCAGTTCTGGGAACCATAGTTTAAAGCAGACAGCTCCAAACTGATATGTTTCCAGAATAACACAACAAAGATGGTGAAGGAGTGGAAGAGTATAGACATTATTCATTATGCCCTCTTTTACATAGGAGAAAGCCTAACCTCACCTCCTCTGTCATTGATTACCGTGCATGAAAACCAATGAGTCAGAAAGAAAGAAATTCCTGTTTGCATGGAGGCTTTTCTCAAGAATCAGATGAAGTGTTCCATGTGGGGAAAAACAAAGAGGAAGGGTTGGAGCTGTGACTGTTTCTATGTTAAGAAAACATGGTACATAATGCCTGAACAGTGCTTGTGCCCTGTATGAAAAGTTTAAAGGAAGTGGATATGTTTAGTCCAAAGAAGAGACAAATAAAAGGCAATATGACAGCCATCTCCAGCTAACTGAATGTCGTCACACAAATGTTGGAGATAACTGGTTTTCGACTGCTCCAGGAAAAGGGATGCAAGCTAGACAGTTCAGTGGAGATTCTGTCTGTGTGTGTGTGTCTATAAAATGTGAATCTTTCTTTAGTTTCTCCTCAGTTGCTATTCTGTCCAGCTAACAATGAACATTGCCACACAACCCTGATACCCAATGAAGATGTCACCCAAATGGCCAGGCTGTCAATGTATTGACACTATTCTATGTAAATTGTATGATTTTAGCATCACTTTCAATCCTCCATTCTTCTCAGTTCATTTTCTAGGTAACCACTATGCCAGGCCTGTAATACCTGAAGAGAACTTTTGGTTTCAGAAGCATCTTTATGGAGAAAGATAAGCTCCTACTGCTTATGTTGAACAGCAACTATAATGTGCACATGGGAGCTACAGGGCAGCTGACCCTTCCTTTCCTAGGAGCACTATCTTGTTAGCTGCCATACTTCCACATGTCCGTTCTCCACTAGTTAGGAACATAGAGTGCTATCTTATACCAGATCTGTCTACCTTCACATCTAGCCCAGTTTTTGGTACTGTGGCTGGTAGTAGCTTTTCAAGATCTCCAGGAGAGTCTTTCACACCAACAGTTACCTTATCTTTTAACCAAGGATTCAGCCTAGGACTTCCTGCATCTGAAGTACGTGTCCCACCATTCAGCTTCTACACATGTTAGCTTAAGTACTGCCATTATTTAACCACTGCAAATGCAGATAAGATGACTTGAGGATTAATCATTGCCAACATTGACTGGATGTTATCAAGCATCATGGCAAGCCAGAATTATCAAGATTGTGCATCACAAGACAAAGTTTGTCTGCAATCTCCAAAGATTGGGATGTCTATTTTTTTAAAAAAAAAGAGAGAGAGAGAGAGAAAGAAATGTATTTGAAAAACACAAATAGCATTTCTTCATAGTTTGAAAACTACCAACAAGACACATCTTCAGTCTTAGCTATCAATGGGAATTTGCTGGTGTCTACGGTTAAAAGGTCTGGCACTTATAGACTAGCCTTAAGCATCAAACTATCAAGGGGTTAAAGGGCTGACATACAAGCAGAGAAGCTTTGCATCTGGACTCTCTCCCTCTGCCTCTCAAGAATGAAACCATGGATTTGGTGTCAAACAACTGTCATATGTATTGCCAGCCTTCTCTCTGACTGAATTGAATTTGATGTCTCAATGCAATCATGTACAATTTAAAAATAAGAGGATATTTCAGAACAAGCCCTAATATAGGAGAAATTGCCATCTCAGTAATCCCTCAGGAATATCTTCCTCCTTTCATCCTGACTTCTCTTTTGTATTTATTGTTATTTAGCCCTTTTTACATCATTGAAGGAAATGGTAGCAAATAGTTAAGCTAAGAGTAATGTTTAGCATGCACCCACTTTTCCTAGCAAAGGGATACAGAAACTGCATCTCTCCCCAAACACACACACAGAGCCAAAGACTATGGCAATGCAATTTTTTTTTTTTTTTAAGCAGAATGACCTGTTGCCAAAATAATATTCTCGAATGAGTGTCTTCTTAGCACTCTGGACGCATTGCATTTACTTCAGCATAAATATATGCAAGAAGCTTAAAATGCAAGCAAAACACAATTTAGCCTAGATTGTGTAAATCCAATGTTATTATTTTCCAGAGAATTACCTAAGTCTATTGAAGATGGAGCATCAGAGGGTTATTTGCTCTGAGAACCTTTTAATATGGCTGTATTGTAATACTGCAGTGCCAGAATCTCTGTAGTAATAAAGAGAATTTTTGCTCTGAAGCACAACTTAGGAGCCACACCATTCTACATCCTCACTGAATATTGCCTTTATTTAACAAGATCAGTAAAAATGACTGTCTTAAGCAAACAGAATGGTAGCTTTCCTTCCCACGGTGCTGCAATATTTTAAATATTACACATACATGCCAACCAACTACACAAAGCAAGCAAAAGAGAATATTTAGAAGAACAAGATATTTAATGACAGACAAGTAAAAAAAATACCGGCAAAATGTGTTTTACTATGACCATGAAAAGACAGGTAACCCTTCAAGTGCATCTACAGTTGCTGCACTTTGATGTTTGTTAGAAAAGCTGCAGAACACAATCTATATACTGAAAGAAAGGCTTTAACATCTGGGTATACACTGCACTACATCACCAGTCAAATCCCCATATAGCCATACCTAATTATTTTCTTACAAGCTTATGCTTAATTGGCCACTAGTCTAATTGATTAATCCTCTGACATTTGGAGAGACATTGAGAAGCAGTGTGAAGGGCAGCAAAATATTTATTTAGGCACAAATGCTAAAACTAATCCAAAACACCCACTAGCATGCACACACCTAAGTGAAGGAGATGGAAGAAGGGAGAGTCCAAGAACGTAAAACCAGAAGTAAAAAAACTCTATGAATTCACTTGAATCATTTCTTGGCGGGTGACCAGAATTTTAAGTCACATTGCTTTGGCTCAGACATGCAGGAGTTAAATGACTGTAAGCCTGAAGGAGGAAAGGATCTTGCCAGACGCACACTAAATTCACATTTTCATATTTGCATAATAAAATGTACCTTTCCTTGTGTTTTAGCCCTTGTGGCAAAGGCAGAGGAGAAACGCAAACCGCCAGACTCCAATTCTTTCCCTGGAATCTCTGCCTTTGCCTATAACTTACACCAGTCACATACAGTCAGGCTGACAGCAGCCAGTTTCTGACAGTGCTGGGAGTGAAAAGGCAAAACTTCAACTCAAATTCAGGACTGCTCAGGTAATTCCACTGCATCTTTCCATCTTTCCCTCTGTAAAAACCAGAAAGTTAACAGGAATTCCCACCCAATTGTCA
Organism: Ctenosaura bakeri; assembly: GCA_948474755.1. Taxonomy (NCBI): domain Eukaryota; kingdom Metazoa; phylum Chordata; class Lepidosauria; order Squamata; family Iguanidae; genus Ctenosaura; species Ctenosaura bakeri. The sequence continues at coordinate 281,364 of CAOLHI010001507.1, forward strand.
ATGGCACCAGTGCACTGTAAGATGTTACGTGGTGCATTTGGCAAATCCTTACTGTTTAAGGCATTTCCTGGGGAAGAGGTTCCCCCTCCATCCCACTACCAACAATAGAGGAACCCTGATTCTCTCCAAAATGCTGCAAATGATCACTCCAATGAGAATAAGATGTGCCAAGAACAGGCATATGGCGTTATTTGAAAAAGAAGGTGTGCACACTTATCCATACCTTAAAATGAAGACCCCAAAACATTAGCATGACATTTAATTAAAACAACTGCAACAGATACAGAATGATCTTTCCTCCTCCTTCACCCCCTTCCCTGATCTTCAGTGCAATAAAAAAGCAAAATATCTTCACCTACCTTCAGACAGGGTTGTTTCTTCATCAGACCCCCACTCATCCTCTTGTTGCAGGGGGAAATGTTTTCCCCCTTCTTTTGTTCCTAAATCAACATGGACAGTTCTTTATTTTCTTCTGGGGGCTAACCCCTGTATGTGTGCATGTGTTTGTACCAGTCACTGTGTCAGCAGCAGCTTCAGTAGATCCTCAGAGAGAAGCACTCGGAAACGGGTATCCTCCTAGTGAGAAAATCCTCAGCAGTTTCAGTTCAGGAAGAGCATCTCCTTCTCAGCAGCAGAAGCAACAGCAGCAGAAACAGCAGAAGCAGCAGCAGCAGCAGAAGCAAAGGCAGTGCTTCTGGTACTCTGCAGGCCACATCGTTCATACCTTATACATCACTACCACATTCTTTGTAATAGGAGAGCATAATACAGCATTTCATCGCCTACTGCCCCTGAGCTTTTGCTAGGCAGTTGCATTTCTGCATCTGAACGTTCTTAATCATCCCTGCGGTCTCCATCTCATCAGCAGGCTATTTGTGTCTCAGCAGGAGCAGCAAAACAAGCATGTTATCACCTGGAGGTTAGACTCTCCTTATTCATTAGGTCTCTTTCTCTCTCGTACCAAAAAGAAAAGAAATGCCAGTGACAGGAATATCTGCGGAATGGCTAAAAGGGTGCTCTAATACTGCTGCTTTTTAAAGAATTTAGCTTTGGCACCCTCTCCATTTCGGGAAACCAACAGGAGTAGCTCTGAAAGTCCATAGAAATATACTCATTGTGCCCAGCCTACTGGGCATAACTCCTTCTTTAGGACATACCTAGGCACAGTCAATTTGTGAAGCCACACTGGACAAGTAACGCCATTCACATACTTAGCAATGCCTTCAGCAGAAGTTCTTCTCCTTGCCCCCACTACCTCCATCTCTGCAAACATAGAAACAGCAAGCAGTTCAGATTCAACTTGGGACTGCAACAGGTTGAAAGACCTTATACTTCCTATACCAAGGCTCCAAACTGGATCAAGCCGCTATGCTTACAGTTTACTTTTCAGTAGGGATGGGCCAACTGAATCCTCAAATCCTCAGCAAGGATTCGAGATTCACAAATCCAAATCCCTGTGCCAAAATAGGCAAACCAAATCCTTCAAATCCACCAACCAAATAGTTTGTTGGAGACCGGGATGCCTGAAAAACTGGGCAACCAGACACACAAGGGGAGATGGCAAGAAAGTGAGTTTTTCCCTTGGAGTAATAATAGGCTTTGCTAACAATTTCAGAAATTACTTCTGGGGTTGTATTCTAAGATTTAAATCAAACATTTAATATTTAAGTTCAGCACTATTTTCTGTGCTGAAAATCAATGGCATGGATAAACGCTGAGGTCAGTCGGTCTGACGCCTATCAGAAGTAGTGAGGCAGAAGGCAAGGTCACACAATCTCATCCAGTGATTGCCACATGGAAGCCAGTGTACCTGCTTCCACAAGACCAGTGCCTGGATGTAAAACTATAACTAGAATAGGATGAGAAGTGAAATGTCTGTCATGGTTTCTCATGAGCCACATGACAAACCACATGTAGCAGAAAGGAAAAATTGTTTTTAAAAATTGGTGCCTCCAGGGCTTGCCAAAGGCCTGATTGGCCAGCGGGCCTCTGGGCATATGAAAATCACAGCATAAAGCCGCACACACGCACCAGAGGCTGCCTGTGCCCAGGGCTGCTGCCTGTGCCTGTCTGGGCTGCTGCCTGTGTCTGCTTGGGCTGCCTTCCTCTGCAAGGTAATAATCTCTATTCTTTTGACTTGAGACTGGAGAGTAGGGATTGGGAATGATTGAGTCTGGACTAGAGACTGGACTTAAAAGTCTCTTGCAGGACTTGAGACTTGACTTGAGGGTAGAGAATTGAAACTGGACTAGAGGCTGGTTTCTTTTGTTGTTGTTGTTGTTGTTGTTTAAGTGCCTTGTTGCAGAACTTGAGACTTGACTTGAGACTGCAGGGTGAAGAACTGAGAGTGGACTAGAGGCTGTTGTTGTTTTAGTGCCTTCCTTGTTGCAGGACTTGAGACTTGACTGGAAGGTACAGTCTTGAGATTTCAAGGACAGCTGAAAGATTCCTTTGCATAGATCCCTTGCAAACCTCTTTCATACACAATTCTGGGGTTTGTAGTTTTACAAGGTGTCACAGCCTTCTCTGCCAAAACGTGCTGGTGCATCATCAAACTACAAAGCCCAGGACACCATAAGGAGCAAAGAAAATCCAGTTTCGACCTGGATTGTACTGTACTGTGTTGTACTGTACCTGTACTGTAGCATGGGGCCTTCATGTCATTTTCAAGCTGGGGAGATCCTGAGGCAAAACTATTACAATTGTCTTGGCCAGATTTCTTCAGAGGGAGGTTTGCCTTTGCCTAGGCTTTTGCTAAGGTTGAGAGAGTGTGTCTTGCCCAAGATTATCCTTCTATCCCTTGCTTTTTAAACCCTTTTTTAAAAAAGGATTCGAAAGATTCGGGGTTCATCAAATTTTTGGATTCCCAGAACCTTCCAGGAATTCAGATCTGGAAAATTCTGGATTCGTCCCATTCCTACGTTTAAGAAACCAAGCAGTTACTTGTTGTGTGTGTGATGTTGCAACTAGTTTGAACCACAGTGTGATGTTACAACTAATTTGAAGGTCAAGGGTTGAAGATCTTTGTGTAAGAAAACAATCCAAAATGGTTTAGAATCCATATGAAAGTTTGTGTACAGCTTCGTGATTTCATCCTTTCTTCTTACATGCATTTGGTCTACTCTCACTTTGGCCTTTTCCGCCTTTTATTTTTAAAATGGGGCAGTGCGTCCTCCAGCGAGGGCGTTTGCACTTGGGGGCAAACTGGGTCCGGGCCACTTTCTGTAGTTTCGGAATTCAGCCCGTTCTGGAACAACCAGAACTGGTGGTTGGCCGTGCTATTCAAAGACCACTTAAAACAGGACTTTCAATAGCCCGGCGCGCCCCAGTCCGTTGCTGCGCTCCTGTGTAGATCTGCAGGCTCGCACCAGCACGAGGCTGCAGATCTGCCGGGGGCGGGCTTCCAGCTGGTGAGCTTCTCTGGTTGGTGGAGAGCCTCCACCAACCAGAAGCCTCCATTTTCGTCCCCGGAGCAGTGTGTAGTGCGGGCACACCCTGCTCCAGATCAGCGTGGATCGTCGGAGGGAGCGTGCCAGTCCGGTGAATAACAGACTGCTCCGATTTCTTCCCAAAGTGCGAAAAAGCCCTTTGTTTGCTTACTTGGTGTGTCTGTTTAGGCTCTACTTATTACCTACTGTGAGTTTTTCTGTATAGGCTGGGTTATAATTTTACATGGTGAATAACAAAAAAAGATTTTCTTGAAACTTTTACCAGTCAAATCCAGATCTGAGGTTTGGTTGCTGTCTTTCACCCCATGATTTTTGACACGGTATCATTATTTTCAACTTTATGCCTACGAAGCTACTTTGACTAAAACATTAGAAAGACAACCATCAATAACTTCAAATCACATCATCCATCACTGCAGTTATCTAGCACTGCTTTGTCTGTCTGATATTCTTCAACGTTGTACCTCAGAATACAGAACCTGGAGAGGGGGAATCAAACAAGAAACAAAATGGCAGCAAAATAGAACATTTTGTCTTTGCATCTTTTTCTTCTCATCCTCTGGGTTCAGCTTCAGACAGAGCCTTAATGTGGGGAAAGAAAATGCTTCTTGTTTATGTCTCACCATGTAAGAATCATTCCATCACATGGTTATTGGAACTCCCTGCTTAGGAAAGCCAGGATAGTTTCCTGTTAAATTTTTTTCTGGTTTATTTTTCTTCTTGATGGGGTTACCCAATTGTGGGGAAACCATTTTTTAACCTGGGAATGAATAATTGAAAATGTTATTTCCATCCCTAAAAGCCACTGATCACCACTGAATAGCTGTATTTCAAACAAAGTAGAGATGAGAGGGAAATGCAAAACACTAAAACAATATTGTTTCCAGAACTGCTAAGTCTGGAACCAGCACTGTAAGAGAAGTCATTGTTCTCTTTCCTCTTAAGGCACTTCCAGATGGATAAATTCCACTCCTTGGCAGAAAAATAGGTATATACCCAATGATTAATCAAATAAATATGGTTCTTTCTGATACTGAAAAGTTGCATGGAAACAGCTTTCATGTTGAGCCGTTTGTGACAGACCAGGAACAGGTGTCGTGATCCAAAAATAATAACTGCTTTTCAAAAAACTGAAATCATGCTAAGCCATAGCTTCTTTCTCATCCTAGGAAAATCTCATCTAGTTTAGATCCCTTTCCCCAAGTTATAACGTCTGTGCTCCTCCAGCATTTGCTATAAAACTTCAACAGGGAAAGGTACCATAGATAATGGTTGGTATGCTGTATTTCAATTATGATTTTTAACCTATAGTTACAAATCTGTAACTTATCCACATTCAGTTAAGACTACATAGTCACAATCGTGGCATTATTGCTATTACCATAAATCCTCTCCTCCCAAGCCCACCTTAGCAGCTGCATTGAGTGAAGGAGGTCTGTTCAGCCACTCATCAGGGTAGAAGGAAGATAACATTTACAGCCCACTCTGCCAGCAACTAAGGCTTCGATAGTCAGAAGCAGGACACTTGCTGCAATTTCATTGCAGCATTACTCACTGGCAGGAAGGGGATGGAAATTCTGAACAGCTGAAAAGACCTCCTTCTCTCAATGTGGCTGCTGGCTGTTAATGTGAGCTTGAGGGGCAGATGTTACTTGGCAGTGGATTGCGGGGGTCAGGAGATTTTACAACACATCAGTAACTAAGTAGCCAATGTTGGATATATCTGCAAATTTTCCCATGACAACACTGCAGTAAAACTCAAGGATTGTAACATTAGTGACTTTGCCTTTACAGTAACAGTTTGTTGAGACAGATGTTGGAGAGCTCAGTTTTGGCAGATTTCCTTACCTGTTGTAGCTCAATGCAACATAGCCCATGTTATGTTAGGAGGGTCTCCAACACTCTAGAGCCCCTTTGTAGGTCCAGGGAAGGTTAGATGTGAATTAAATTAGCAATGAGGCATGACTTCCAGGTGTGACCATGATCTGCTGAGATCTGTTTCTTGGGGCTCCAAGAAAGAGGGAGTAGCAGCAATGAGAATCCTCAGTTCAGAACAAAGTTCTGACCAACAGTTTTCTTCTGGGAATAAGGGGAGAACAAGATTTTTTCTGTTGCAGTTGATCAGGAGTGAAGTGAGGAGAGACTGCAGGACAAAGCCATCAAACCATCCCACTGTACGTGAACTTAATGAAGACTAAGCCACAACTTTACTTTCTTTTTCAACTTTTTCTTCATTGACATTAACATCTGGATTTAATGGTTAAAAAGGAATCTTCAGCTCAGCTCATACCAGAGCTTTTAGTGAGTTTCTTCCCTTTCACATGAACATGTGAGATACTGAGGTTTACTTTTAACTTCAAGATAGTAAATTGAAAATAGAACACCTTCTAAATCTGTGTGAAAATGGGGAAAAATTGGAAGTTTGGTTGTTTTGTTTGGATTTTGCAAGCAAAGAAGGACTATAGAAAAACTAGATTGTTTTGATTTTGTTTTGATTGGGAGAGCCATTGCATGGAATGCCTCAGGCTGTGAGATCATAATGGAGGAGCCACTGTAAAAACAAAACAACTCTGTGCATCAAAATTTTTCTTATTAGAAGAAAGAAAGGCAAAGATGGAGATATGTGAGGATGAAGGGGACTTAAGCATTTGGCAAGAGATACTTGCAGAATGATAAAGCTGATAAAGAATTACATGAAAAATTTTAGTTCAAACTTTCAATTGAAGTTTAAATTGATGGATGATACAACTGAGGAGAGGAATTTGAATGACGCACTGGGAGAAGCAGAGAAACCAACTGGACATTGCATGGAACATGAGGATTGAGGAGTTAACTTTCAGTGTGGAGATGTAATTTTTGCTGGATGTTGGCTGCCAAAGAAGGATGATGTTGCGGGTTTGTTTGGAGGAATCACTGAGTCTATCAGAGAAGATATGGAAGAAGAAAAGATCAACGAAGACAGAAGGGAAAGGGGCATTGGAGGAAGAAAGCTTTGATAGTTGGTGGTTGCTTGGGTTTCTGGGAACGGGAAAAATGAAGGTAAAAATGGAATGACTGACAGGAGCCCGTCTCAGATTTTGGGTGAATTGCGGATCAATACTCAACCTGTGCAAGTGAGGGGGATTTGGCAGAAAATAAAGAATGTGATTTAAGAGAGAAGGAAAGAATAAGGATGAGTTTCTTCAGTTTATGGTATTAATCTGAGTGATAGACTAGGGTGTTAAACAGAAGTGGTTATGCAAGGGGGAAAGAAAGAAAAATAATTACTTTTAACAACTTAATAACAAAAAGGAAAGAAAGAATACAATTTTCTTTTGTAGAAAGGAGAAACACAGCTGATGTTACAATGTTATGATAGATTGATGTTAAATGGGAGAATAGGAGGTAGATTGACTAGTCTAATGGAAGTATTTATAATTATAAGGCAAACTGATAAGGTTCGATTTAATTTAGAGTAGAGGAGATTTAATAGTAAGAGTTGAAGTGGGTTAATAAAGTTTACTAATACATTCTAATAAGTATATTTAATTCTCAGATTGACTTTCTGTAAGGAAGGTACATATGATTATATGAATTTTGATTTAGATTATTAACAAATGCAGTCTATATAAAGAAGGTTGACGATTTATTGTATAAGAGAAGCACTGAAAGCTTTATAGATTAATAAGGGTTAAAACCACTGTTGAGAAGATTGGATGTCACTTTTTTTTCTTCTGTTTTTTTTCTATTTTCTCTCCTTTGCTATATTTATTCTTTTTTATTTTTGACCCTTATTTCCTCTGTTTCTTTTATGTTTCATACTGTTACTATTTTATAAATTTGGAAATTTTAATAAAAATAAAATATTTAGAAAAGCTAGTAATGATGCATATACATGATAGAAAGCATTTTCTACTAAAACAGAGCTACCACGGGATATAGACCAGGTAATTTTTCTTCCATGATTTAATTTCAGTGTTACCTTTTCCTCAGAGTTTTAGTCAGCCTCAGCATACATTTGCACCTTATTCTCAATGAACCTTTGCTTTCCTTTACATCTAACATCCTTTTCATATCGGAAAACTTGCAGTTCCCTCATTTTTACTTTTCCCAGAGAAAAGGAAAAATCATATCCTGGTTCTTTAGCCTTTACTCATTCAGCTGGACAACAACGGAACACAATGAGGACATATCATAAATCAAACTGTCATGCTATAATGTTTCAGCACATGAAAAGCATATGCAGCCTCTAAATATGGGCAGGGAAGCCTTCTGTATTCTTCCATCAACTCTGAACTTTCAGTTGCACTGAACAGAACCATTCCATGTTCTACCAAAATGTTTTGGAGCTGAACCAGGCCCTAACACTTTAGCTTGACACACAGTACAGTGTGAATGTTTTCATGGAGTTTATCTGGACTAAAAAGCCTTCCATGAAGCACATTGTTTATGTAGGGAATGTAGGGAATACGTGATTATGTTTTATCTATGTTATTAATAAAATGAACATATGTTAACAAAAAGTTATAACTAAAAGGCAAGTCCAATGGCTTGGTGTAAAGAAATAAAGTACAATCACCTTGTTATATTGTTATTGTTAGGAATAATTTGTTCTATTAACTGCACAAACCTCAAGAAGATTCCCTCTAACTTAGCATGTTCAACAGAGCACTGGACCCAAAGAACATATGGATGAATCTATGGCCTCCCTTTTGCTACTGCATTATTTATTGTCTTTGCACACAAAACTCATAATACAGGTCATAACTCCATTTTCACCTAAGTACAAACCAGAAAATGGAGAAACGTTTTGGTTCATCTTTAATCTCTAAAGTAGTAATGGGGAGAACAGAAATATCCACTCAAACTTGGTTAAAAGGATATACTGAATCTTAGGATATATTTTAAAAAGAGTGATTATTCCATAAATAAGTCCCATGTATTTTGGCAGGCAAATATTTATATGGCCTGTTTAAGGAGAAACCAATCAGTTTGTTTCAAGAAACTATGGAGAAACAGATTTTTGAAATCCCTATAGGTTGCTTTCCATGAAGAAGACATATAATAATTCCCAATCAAAATGAATTGAGCCTTTTTTAAAAACACACACACACATACAGAAATTCTTTCTTTCTTTTGTATAAGCCCACCTGGTTGCAGAGGCTACAGTAGTCATGAGAATCATGCATCTCTAGCTATTACAGCCAATAGTGAGGAGAGCTGAGAGCTGCAGTCCAACAATATCAGGAGTGTCATATGATTCCGGCTCCTGTGATACCTGGCTGTACATCCCTTCTCCATGATATGGTTTAATTGGCAAAACATATATTTAACAGGCACAAAATATAAATTACATCCTGCTATGACTAGGAGCTGGCTGGCAAAGAGTAAACTGGCTGCTTATGTGTGTTTCAAAAATAGATCAGGAAGATACCTCTGGGGCGTGGCTAGGTTATAGCCAGGGAAATTCCCAGACAAAGGACTTGTAGATGTCCCTCAACAATTCAGCCTTTGGAAATAATGGCACTGAAACTGTTTCCATAGAAGGACTTATTGTCTTCAACCTTCTCCTTTTGTCCACCAAAAACTCTTCTTTATCCCTTCACCTGTCTAGCAATCAAGGAGCTATCACAATTCCCATTGGTCCTTTTATCACCTAATGCTAAGGCCATTAACTCATTCCAGACCCTGCTGTCCATTCTCTGGACTCCATTGTTTAGACAGCCATTTATACCTTCCCCCTCAGGGCAGAAAAAGGGTATTTAGACCCTGGGTTTTTGCCAGATAACTCATAATTTTGGTGTACAGACTGTAACTCTGACACTCTGATTCCTGATTTGTACTGCCCTTGGGCTTATAGTCTAAGCTTCTTTGCTTCTCTCCAGATTGGCAAACATTACCCACTTCACCCTAAACTCTCACTATCCAACCTTTCCTCCCTTTTCCTTCAGTTAACCTTGTGTGAATGCAAGACTGTGTGGATCTTGTGCGTGATTGCAATTCCCCCAATAAAACAAATAAGCTTACTTTTGGATCTTCGACTGGTTTCCTTGCATTAGTACCCATAGACATACCCTCCTCTCTCAGGCCTCCTATTTGAGCTAATATTCCCCACCATTTCACAAAGCTACTAGCATCACAGGTGGACCCCTGAATTACCCACATTTTGGGGTAACACCTATGCTAAACGTATAGACAATTCAGGAAGGAAATATTCCCTTAGGTTCTTATTTCTTTCTTGTATGATTAGAGCTACCTAATACTGAATTTGTGCTCTGGCTTCTTTTCTCTCAAGGAACAAAGGATAAATAAAGCTGTCAAGAGTCTTATTGATTACATGTGATTAAGGTATACTTTCTTTGCCCTTCTTGTCTCTTGGCTTTTCCATTTAGGGCTTTTTTAGGAGGGAGGGCAGAGAAGGATACTTTGACTTAGGACATGGAGACAATTTTAGAGCTATAATGTCATAGTTTCCCCATCAAAAGGATTATTAAAATTTGTAGGATTTCTTGTGAATCCATCAAATTGATTGTGGCCAAATGAACTCTTTGCTTTTGTTGTTTACTAAATCACCAGTCATTGTAGATCAACAACATGTACCCACCATTGTTGTTACTAAAATCAACAGTCACTATACAGCCATAACATGCCTAAACATAGCCGTAACACGTCCCTATCATTATGTCCAATCTTTCTCATCAACCTTTTTTAGTTACATAAGCCAGTGTTGTTTTGCAAAATGCTACAGAATTTCTTGAAAAAATTGCACTAGGCCATTCAATACAGTTTAGTTATGCAAATACATAAATCATGCTCTTGTAGTTTACATAGAACACTGAAAATCTAGTTGACCTGGCTGAAAGAGGAGCATTGCCATTTTGTTTCAAGCAGAGCATGTAAATAATTAGTAAATTAACTCAGTATGTTGTTAAGTTGTTAGGTTTTTCTAGAAATAGAGTCTGATTCACTAGATCTCTTGATGAGCTCTAAAGTTGATCCTATACTTTAACAAGCTGATTTTAGAATGTCAGATTTTGTTAGGGTGAGTGTCTCTTTTTCTGGCAGATTCAGTAAAACAGGAAGGTCTAAGGAGAAGGAAGATTAGAATCTAAGAGAATGCATGACACTGGGCAGGCTACTCGTTATATCATTGGTGTCCTGAACAATAAGACAGAGAAGGTTCTGGAAAGCAATTGAAGAGCAAGGACTGAAGAACACTTGAATAAGAAGGGAAAGTAAGAAAAAAACAAGTCCCAATATGAAATAGAATATAGAAGATACTAGTCACTTCCTTAGTCTTCAAGCTAGGGTGTCTGATTTAAATTGTTCATTCCCACAGGGGAGAACAGATAATTTAATCAATTTTTCTTCCTCCTATGGGAGCATCTTCAAAAAATGTGGTTTTCAAAGATATCATCATTGGGGGTACAGAGTATTCCCCTAAGACTCAGTTTTTTCCTTCCCCTTTCCCAGTGCACAGCCATGTAGCAGCTTGAGGGAGAGCAGGGAGAGCAAGGGAAAAGCTGAATGAAGACAGGTATTGACAATTCTCACTCAGCTTCTTCCTTCCTGTCCTCCCAGTGGTGTTGGAGATATTCCAGTGAAGGATCATCAATGGCCATAATCTTTGCCAATCCTTATTTGGCTTCCCCTTCCTCTGCCACAACACAGTGTAGTATCAAGCAGAAGGATGTGAGACAATGAGTGAAGATCACCAAGGGCTGCAGGAAGGTGGGGGTGAAGTTGAGCAATAGCCATGGACAATTCTCACTCAGCTTCCCTCCCACAACCCCAAGTTACAACCATGTAGTGGCCAATAGGAAGGTGGAGGTGGGGAACCTGAATGAGGATCATATATGGCTATAGCCAATGGTGACTCTTCCATAGCTTTTACTTGCTACCCAATACAATACTGGGGGATGGGGTAAACCAAGCAAGAATTGTTGAGGGATAACCATGGATTATACCTATTTTGGCTGTCCATGCCCCTCCCCAACATCAGAAAGACAAACAAAATTTGTTGACCGTCATTGCCATTGACACTGTGATATTAGGAATGCAAGAGGAGAAGCCAAGTGAAGATTTTCAAGGGCTACTGGCACTAATGATCCTGACTGGATTTCCTTCTATGCCTAAGAGGTGTCCATATAGCTAGCAAGATGACAGGAAAGAACCAAGGGAACATTATCAATAGCTGTGTTCTAATAGCTAACACACAGTGATGGAGGCATCCTCTGGGACCTCTAAGAGATGATAAAGAGGTCCTGAAGTAGGATATCATTGTGTCAGTTATCAGAATTTAGCCAACGACTATTTTCAGCTGGCCTACTCTCTCTTTGGTAACTACATGACTTCTGAGGGTAGGGGCAGGAAAAAAATGAGTCTTGTCTAGTGGGGCAGAAGTGATCCTCAAATCTATTTACACAGTTGGAGACAGAGGGAGTTTCTGTCAGAGTTCAACTCCCAGCCCATGCTTCTGCCAGCAAGAGAAGGGAAGCGACAGAACTTGCCCAAGAGGAGAAGGCAGTAGAGAGTGTCCAGTGCTAACAATCAAATAGAAACACTGAGCTGAGCCAAATTCAAGGTCAATTCCAAAAGTCAAGAATGCCGAAGATCAGTCCAAAAAGTCTAGAAAGCTGGAATACAAGGGTTGTGGCAGCTTGAGTAGTGATTTGCTACAAGCAAACACCAAGCCACGCCAACTGACTTATATAGCTGAGGAGGACAGATGTTACTTATCATTGTTCTGTTTTCTCAATCTCACTCAAACAGCTTCCCTCTGAGCTGCTCTCTTTTGTCTCCTCCTTAACTGGGAGCTTGGGGACAAAGGTGGCTCTAATTCCCCTAAATCATTGCTGGCTCCTTCTCCCTTTGGCATGGTCTGCAACAACTCCATCTCAGCTTGTCTTTCAGTTGGTTAGGCAGTCTGTTCTATCACTGGCTTTGGCTCTAGCACAATCAATTGGTCATCAACCTCTGAGCTGTCATCTATCACAGTTTCAGGAATATTTTCCTCACTGGAGTTTTCCAACACCCAAGAAACCTCTTTAGCATTATTTCCCCTTGAGTTTCTGAATATTCTGTCCATCCCTCTTTCAAGCACCCATGGCCTTCACGGAATGTCAACCCTTTTAGTCTTGAAAGGATGATATCCTCCTGCCCAACTTATATGCTTGAGCTGTGGGCATGCATTGCAACTTTCTCAGTTCTCCACCTGTATGGATTTTATTCTGATTTCTATTTTATTGTGATTTTGTTGTTAACTGCCATCATGTCTTATTTCTATTCTATATTATTGCATAATTCTATGATCCATTATATATTATTACTTGGAGTGAGCTGCAATTAACCCCTGGTAACCCTTTATTACCCACACCATGCTAGATAATGAAAAGTTTTCCTCAGTCCTAGTCTGCATTTGATGCTCTTTTGGCTTCTCACCCTTCCTATATTCTGGTTTCCATCCATCTCCTGATTCAGTAGATCTCATACTTTGAGGTTTCGGTGAGATTGGACATTCTAATTAGGGAACAAAAATGTCCTTTAACTAAATCCCATTTCCCTTCAGAGGTAAATCCTATTTGTAATCCTTCATGTGTTCTTTGTTATTCACACAGTGCTGAGCACTTGAATAATTAAGTGGGAAGTTTTCCTCAAATGCCATATCCCACATTTCCTTTGCCTTGACTTCTGGGCCTCCTCCTTCTGCATCCTTCCCATGGCCCCTGCTTTTCACTGGATCACACACTTTGAGTGTCCTGGTAAGGCTGATACTGTGATAACTGAAGCCCCTGTCAGAGCTGCTGCTGATGAGCAGCAGCTGTTGGTCCCTGTTGCTCAGGGTGGAGATGATGAGCAGCAGCTGTTGGTCCCTGTGGCTCTGGCTGGAGAGGAGTCCTGCAGCTCAAGAGCTCCCCCTGCTGCCATGGACCAAGTAGGCTCAGACGTTCCTCTGCCTGCTCCTTTAGGGCAACAGGGATTTAGCTGTGATCCTGAGGATGCCCAGGAGCCTGCGCCAATCAGCCCACAAACAAGGCGGAGACTCAAGAGAGCTGAGCAAAGGGAGGCTTCCTTGATTAAGTTCAAGAAGTGGTGACTGGCCACACCTATGCCTGGGCTATATAACTGCCTGCCTGGAAGCTTTCCTTTGCTTGTGGCAAACTTTCTACAAGCTCTCTCCTTCCCTGTTCCTTGCTTCCAGCACCTGGTTCCTGATACCTTGGATTGATTTCTTGGCTGCTGACCCCTGGATTTTAGACTCTGACTATGGCTTTTGATTGTCACTCAGGCTTAGGTAAATGGACTCCCGATGAATAATTGCTTGCTTTGACTCCTTCTGGCAGGACTCTGCTATCTCTCCCTCTCCGTTCTCTGGGCTGGCTTGCCACCTGGGTCTCTGACCTTGACAGATACTTGGAGTCAAATGACCCAGATACCTAAAATCACACCATTCTCTTCTTTCTTCAGAAAATGTTAGTATCTTTCTTTTTAAAAGAATTTAAAAGTCTCTCTCTTTCGGACTTCCAGGTTTCATGGCGGACCGAGAGGGTCTGTAGAAGCTACGATGGCTTCTACAGAACCGCTCAGTGAGGTGTAACTGGCAGAAATAAAGTGATCATTGCCGGTCTAATTCTCCCCCGGTAAAGGGAGATCGGAGGGTCCCATAGGGGGCTTAGAAGAGCTTGTCAACGGAAAGATACAGAAGATTTACATCGCTGTATCGGAGGTACGAAAACGAGCAGAGCCAGAGGGATTCCACAACCCCACTGAGCAGCCGCTTTTAGCGACGAAGGGATGCCAAAACCTTTTTTTAAAGAAGATATGTAAGTACGCTGAAAGCTACAATAAACCATCCCCTTGAGGGAACGTAAGATTGGATCTCTACATTAAAAGACTGTGTCTAAATTTAAGAGAAGTACATTAAACGTAGTGTGACAGAGGACTATAATAGATCTATTGACTGGAAACTTGACTGGTATATAAAGTAACTGAAGTGAAATAAGCTCGGGATAACTTCAAGAGACTAATAATTGTTGTGCTGTAAGGAAACGGAAGGACAAGAAGAAAACTGTTTTGGTTTAAACTGCTGTTAAAAATAAGATTTTAAAGACAAGAAGAGGCTTTGAATTGTAAATTGGGGGGAAAAAAGTTGAGATTTCGGACGGAACTATGGCAGGAGCGTAGAGAAGCGGAGGAAAGTGGAGAAGCTTACAGCAAACTGATATTGTGGACAATCAGAAGGAGAGCAAAGAAGCAGTATTGTAAAATCACTAAAACAGAGGCAGATGACAAGGAAGGGAGCGGAGAAGCTGTATGTAAGGATCCATGTTAAAAAGGAAGGAGAGTGGAAAAGCTGCAAAACAAAACAGAGACTGAAGACAAACAAGAGGGAGAGCCGACACGAAAACTGAGACTGGAAGCGATCATATCCCGGGGTCTGCAGTTATTGGTCTTTCTTGAAACAGTAAACCTCAGTAAAGAAAACTGGGGAGTGCTAGCAGCTCTAAAGTACTCTTTGTTTGTTTTTCTTTGTCTCCGTGGCTTAATAAGTAAGAAGAACATTTGGGCAAAGCTTTCGAGAAAAGAAGAAGACGGAGAAGACGCAAGGCAGAGAGGAAGTGGGAGGGACGGAGAGACAGAGAGACGAAGAGGGAGAGACGGAGTATAAATAAGTCAAGAAAAATAACTTGATATAGCAAATTGTTAGATATTGTGAAATATACAGTGTATACAACATATATAATATATACATAAATGCATAGATACACATAGATTATAAGATTTGGGTTCAAGGAGTGGTGGAAAGAAGGATTAATGTTGTATTAAGTGAGTTGAGAGAAGTGAGACTACAGAAGGAGGAGGAGGAGGGGGGAGAATTCTTGGAGGAAGAAGGAAAAAAAGGGGGGTTGAAGCACAGAATCAGCTGTGGATGGTTTGAAGGTTGAAGCTGACTAGGAGATAACCTTGAAACAAAGTAAACAATAGATTTTATAGGAAAACATTGCCTTTTTTAAAAAAAAAAAATAGACTGACAAAGAAGAGACTTAGAAAAACTGTACAATAGCTCCCCCTGGTGACGTTTTTATTTATACTTATAAGGAACTCTGATTTATATATTCATTTATATATATTTGTTTATAAATATATTTATTTATTGATTTATTCACCACTGAGCTATTTATATATACCATTGATAATTGACTATAACTGATTATTGGATTATTAATTATTGATAAGTAAGCAAGAACATTAAGTATTGTTATTTTGAATTTAGATATGTATTAGTAGAATTTGAAATATATAATATATATTGGGATAGACTGTTAATTTAGAAACCAAGGAGAATTAATCCATTAATGTCTGAATTAATGAAATAACTTGATTGGGAAATGGTATTTTGATTACATAGACTCATTGATTTTTGAAGGGAGTGTAATATAAACTCAATATTATATTAACTGATAAATCTTCAACTGAAGAAAGCTATAAGATGGCAACACGGAAGAGGACAACTACTCTTTCCCAAACACAATTAGTTGTGGAGAGGAGACCTTCTTTAGAGCAACCCCAGCAGATTGCTGGGATTGGAGAGCAAATTTTGGAAGAACTTAAGAGCTTCAAAAAAGAAATAAGACAAGAACTGAAAGATACTAGAGCAGAAATAAAAATGGACATTAAAAAAGAAATGGAAGGAATAAATAAACGAATGGAGAAAATGAATAAAGAGGTGAAGACATTGCAGGCGGAAGTTAAATTAATGGATGGCCAAATAAAACAAGGGGAAAGTGAGAGAATGGAGATAAATGAAGAAATCAGAACACAAGAAAAGACCATTGAGTTGCAAGAGATGAGGTATCGCAACAGATGTCTTAAACTGCGCAGCCTGGAAGAAAAGACGGGGGAAAATATCTATGACAGACTTATACCTGAGTTGGCTGCATTTATGGATGTCCCAGAAGAGACTATGGACTTAGAAATTGATAAAATTTTTCGTATAAGCTCAAAAATGGCAAGAGATAGAAATTGGTCGAGGGACATCTTAATTTGCTTCACAAGAACAAGGATGAAGGAAAATTTTTTACAAAGGAATTATGAAGAAAAACTAATTATAGAAGGGACAGAATTGAAAATATTTAAAGACATACCATTCCAAACACTGAAAAAAAGACAAGAATTTAAAAATCTGACAACATTATTACAAAAACATAACATCAGATATAAATGGGAGAGATTTGGAGGATTATCTTTTACATTAAACTATAAAAGATACAAATGTTCCACCTCAGATCAGATGAATGAGGCGATGAGAAGAGTTAAAGAGGCAATGGAATGTAAATTTGATAAAGAATCGACTGAGACAATAAGAAAAACAGAAGAAGAAGCCGAAACTGGTGTGGAGCGACAGGAACAAGAGGAAGAAGGGGAGATACAACAACAGAGTTTGGAGATTCAGGATAAAGTAACAGAAGAAGAGGACTGAACAACATGACATTGAGATGTATTTCGTGGAATGTAAAAGGACTTAACTCAAATTACAAACTGAGACAGGTCTTCCATTATTTAGAAAAAGCAAGAGCCGACATTATCTGTATACAAGAAACAAAAATTAAGGAAAGCAATATTAAATATTTAAGAAACCCTAAACTAGGGAAATCCTATATTTCGGCCTTTGAAAAGAAAAAAAGAGGAGTGGCAATATATGTCAGACCTAATTACCCCTCTGAAGAAATTTTTCGGGATAAAGAAGGACATTATTTGGGGGTACAAATCCAGATCCTTGGGAGAGTGATATTACTGGTTGGAATCTACTCCCCGTTAGAAAACAAAGGTAAATTTTATGAAAAAGTTAACGAAGAAATACAGAAATATATCACAGAAAATAACCAGGCGAGTATTTTATTGATGGGAGACATGAACGGGGTATTAGACCCAGCCAAGGACAGAACAAATTCAAAGGCAAAAGAAGAAGGGCAAATTGCCCAAGTCTTTTTCAGAATGATGGAAGACCTTTCTTTATTAGATATATGGAGATCTAAACACGAAAGAGGAGGATTTACATACTACTCAGACCGTCATCATACAATGTCTAGAATTGATATGTTTGTGATTTCCAAGACATTACACTCAATGGTGAAAGATATAGAAATACTCCCGAAGATTACCTCAGATCATAACCCACTACAGATTGAATTAGTCCTCAAGAAGAAATTTAAGTACTTAAATTGGAGAATTAATGATTTTCTGCTGAAGAATAAGGAATACTTGAAGAAAGCAAAAACAGAATTAAGACATTATTTCACAGAGAATGATAAGGAGGGGATAGAGGCAAAAATAGTCTGGGACGCTGGAAAGGCGGTCATGAGAGGCCTATTCATAAAATGGAACAAGGAATGGAGGAAGAATAGAGACGAGAAGAGAAAGAATTTGGAAATAGAATTAAAAAGAATAGAAGAGGAATTAAGAGAAGACCCGGGAAATGAAAAGAAAAGAAGAGCGTTTAAAAAAGTACAATTGGAAATACAAACTGCAAATCTAGATGAGATGGAAAAGAATTTGAGAATGATTAAACAAAGACAATTTGAAAATGCCAACAAGCCGGGGAAATGGATGGCACATAGATTAAGGAAAAGAAGAGAGAGAAATCTGATTATAAAAGTAAAGAAAGATAATGAGGCTTACACGGACCAGAAGATTATATTGAAAACCTTTAGAAAATTTTACAAAGATCTCTATCAAGATAAAACCAAAATCAGTATGAAAAGGAAGATCCATGAATACTTGGGAAAACAAGACTTGATTAAGCTAACGGAAGAGGAAAAAAACAATCTAAATGCTAATATAACGTGTATGGAAGTCACTGAAGCAATAAAGAAAATAAAAGTAGGAAAAGCTCCAGGTCCAGACGGGTTCTCTGGATTATATTACAAGGAACTACAAGAAGAACTGAGTGAACCTATACGTAAGATGTTCAATGAGATTTTGAATAAAGGCAAACCTGACTCTTGGAATGAAGCAAATATAACCTTAATACTGAAGGAAGGGAAAGACCCAGCGGAGCCAAGTAGTTACAGACCAATATCATTGTTAAACATAGATTATAAAATTTTCACAAGCATTATTGCGGAGAGACTGAAAAGAATACTACAGAAAGTAATACATGAAGATCAGTGTGGATTTTTGCCAAAGAGATACATAAGAGACAATATTAGAACGGTCATAAACATCTTGGAATATTACGAAAGACATAACGAAAAGAAATGTATGATGGTATTTGTGGATGCTGAGAAAGCATTTGATAATCTGAATCATGAGTTCATGTTTGAAGTATTGGAGAGTATGAATTGTGGAAATAAGTTCATCACGTGGATAAGACATATATACTCAAATGCTAAGGCTCAATTGTTGATAAATGGAGAGAAGACAGATCCGATTGAGATTAACAAGGGAACTCGTCAGGGTTGCCCACTCTCACCCCTATTATTTATTTTGGTCCTTGAAGTTCTTTTAAGAAAAATCAGAAAAGAAGATTCAATAAAGGGAACTAAAATAAAAAGGGATGAGTACAAATTGAGAGCCTATGTAGACGACCTTGTTATTTTTATGGAAGAACCAGAAACAAGCTTGATAACAATGATGGAGGTCTGTAATGAATTTGGTGAGGTGGCTGGGTTTAAAATAAATGAAGAGAAAATGAAGATTTTAACTAAAAATATACAAAAGAAAGAGATAGAAAGGTTGGAGCAGATAACAGGTTTTAAGGAAGACAAGAAGATAAATTATTTAGGAATCACAATCTCTAAACAAAATAACAGTCTTTTTGAAAATAATTACACGGTAAAGTGGGGAGAAATAAAGAAAGACTTGCAGAATTGGTCAAAACTCAATCTCTCACTTTTAGGCAGAATTGCAGCAGTAAAAATGATGGTGCTCCCAAAGATAAATTACTTATTTCAAAATTTGCCGATTATAGTAAATATGAGATGCTTTCAAGATTGGAAGAAAGATTTTAACCTATTTTATTTGGGCAGGAAAGAAACCAAGAGTTAGGTGGAAAATTTTGACAGACAAAAAGGAAAGAGGTGGATACAACTTACCGGACTTGAAATTATACTTTATGGCCAATGGTATGACGTGGCTGAAAGATTGGATAGACTTAAAGAATGACAGAATCTTGAATCTTGAAGGTGTTGATCTACGATTTGGATGGCACGGATACCTTTGGTATCAAAAGGCAAAGACAGATAAAGAATTTCTAAACCACTACATAAGGAGACCCTTGTTTGAGATTTGGAAGATCTGGAAAAGAAGATTATATACAAAAATACCATTATGGGTGTCACCGCAAGAGGCATTTTCAATTAGAGGGATTGATCCGGTAGACAAATGGCTTAAATATAAAGATCTACTTACTCACGATTTGAAAGAAGGTCAAAGAATCAAAATGAGGGAAGAACTACTAAAAGATGGCTGGAATATTCAATGGTTCCCATACATACAATTAAAAGAAAGAGCAAAGATGGATTTAAAAATAGAGGGAATTGAACTGACTGCACAAGTATGTGAATGGGAAAAAATGATATGGGAGAAAAAAGAACATCTGACATCCTTGTTCTATAAATACATATTAGAGAGAATTAGAAACAGAGAGAATCAAAGAATCAATTATTGTATGGGCCCAAAATATAGGACATGAATTACAGTTGGAACATTGGGAGCGTAGTTGGATTATGACACAAAAGTTCACCTTAGCACAGGACTTAAAAGAAAACCATCTGAAAATGTTACACAGATGGTACTTAGATCCTGTGAAGTTAAGCAAGATGTACAAAATAAAAGAAAACAGATGCTGGAAATGTACACAAGAACAAGGAACTTTCTACCATATGTGGTGGCGATGTACGAAGGTTACGAAATATTGGAAAATGATACATAAGATAATGACAGATATTCTTCATATAGAGATTCCACGAACTCCTGAAATTTTTTTACTGAATATGACACATCAAATAGATAAGAAGTATAAAAAATATGAAAAAATTATTTTATATATGACAACAGCTGCGAGAACTGTATATGCAAAATACTGGAAAAGATCAGAGACCCCTTCAGCAGAAGAATGGTTAGAGAAATTGCAAGAATATGTAATTTTAGATGATCTTACATGCAGACTGAAGGATGAAAAAAGCAGTAAAAAAATGGAAGATATGAGAACAATTAAGTTATATATTGAAGAGAACTGGGTAAAGTTATGCCAACAGTAAAGTAACAAGTAAGAAATAAGCTAAAATATAACAGTTTGGCAATGAAATTTCTTAAGGAAGAGATATGACAATGAAGAGACAAGTCTACAAAAATAAAAGTAATCAGAATAAGAGATCTCGGAGAAAAAGCAGAAATAAAAGCAGTTCAAACGAGGGGAAGGAGGAAGGAAAAGAATAATACAGAAAGATAACAATACAGGATGGGAGAAAAAAAAAGATAGACAAGGGAATATAATAAAAGTAGAGGTGATATAAATATTTGGCTAGATATGAATCAATGTACAAAGATTCTCTCTTTTGTTTTATTCATATTTTGGAAAATAATGATCATGTTGTTGTTGATTAATCTGAGTGTTTGATATCACTTTTTTTTAATAAAAATAATTTAAAAAAAAAGTCTCTCTCTTTCACACACACGCACAGACTCAGAAGTAAATCCCATTGAGTTGGGATGCAATTCTTTACTATGTTTTTCCTTGAAGTTGTAATGAGTAATTTCAGTAATTTTCTTCTTGCTGTGAGAAAGTCTTTGAAGACTACACGGTTTTTGAAGGCTTGTCACAACTAAGGGCTTATTCTGCAATAAATAAATATCCCATGTAGTTGTCTTGTGCATCAATTAGCATTTTCTGCACAGGAAACAGCCTTTTCTGTGTGAAAAATAAAATGTCACTGCAGAAATATTAATTCCTATGTAGAAAATGCTGTTTCCTGTGCAGAAAATGCTGAAATTGGGGATTTATTCTTCATAAAATGTGGTAGGTTTGCATAGAGAACATCATCTTCTACATAGAAAACAATATTTTATGTGCAAGAATTAATATTTCTGCATTGAAATATTATTTTCCATCCAGAAAAATGTAGTTTCCTAAGCAAAAAAAGCTGATTTGTGCACAAAAAAGTACAAATTTTGTACAAAATAAATCCCAAACTGCAAAGATTCTTGTTAATCTAGGATTCTTCCCATCACAATTTCACAATGCTAGAAAAACATGCTTTTGAACAATTTTTTCAAATATATTTTTTCCATCCCTACTATTGGGTTAAATAGGTAAACATGTGTTCTACCACTGATTTTTAAAGGTCATGCTTCTTGATAGGAAGTGGGGAGGCAGGGAGCATGTAGTGATTCAGTTGTGAAGGAGAAGTTCTGCCCATACTCATAAGGACTGAAATCATTTTTGATAAACAATATTCCATACTTGATTCACTGACTTATATATGTAGCTGACCACATATTGCTGGACTTGCAGTGGATCAGAATCCTCTAGCTGAAATTTGTGCATCATACCTTACTGCCTTTCAACACAGGGATAAGATTCACCACTTGTCATTGCACAGTGCTCCAAGTAGCCCTAGTCAGCAAAGCCAGTGACGAGTAATCCTGGAACCTCCAGTTCAACATCTGGAGGGCTAAATTATTCCCTGTTTATCATCATTCCTTGTTAACCTTTAATAAACAAGGGGTTTCAACATGTCAATGAGGGTGAGAAGGGTAAAAAAAAAGAAGAGGGGAGATACAGATCAGTGAGAAAAATTAATTGAACAGCTTGTAATATGAAAACTTACATTTTAGAACAGATTTCCAGACCTGACAGCTTCTAGATATGTTGAAGTCCACCAACCACAGAAAAGAAGATACCACAAGTTTCGTCCATCTGACAAGGAATTTTGATTCCAGAAAGATTACTTTAAAGTAATGAAAATCACTTAATGAAATGTAATGAAAATGACATAGTGTTATAATTCCATTTTAACTGGTGTGTGAGAGAAACATAGTCTCAGTCTTGCCAGCTCTCAGGCCTTTTCTTACCTTCCCTCCCCACTGAGTGAAATGTGTACATATGAAATAGTTTATATCACAAAGCCGAAGTCTGTACTCTGGAAAACTAAAAGCAACCTCCTGACCTTAGTGGATGTCCCCAACTGCATGTGGTGAGTTGCTAAGCCTGTTGGGAGCTGCCCAATGTCACAAACAGCTGGGCAGACAAAGGGGCAAACCTCAAGAGGAGATGCCGCTGTGGCAGTAGAGCTGCAGTGCATGGCAGCGGTGATGAACTGATTACACTCTTCGCAAAGCAGGCCAAGTTTGAAATGGAAATGAGCGAGAGGCATCTCATCTCATCCAGCAGCTCCACTCAGCATCACTTCTTGACATCAGGGAAATGTGAGTGAAGCACACTGACGGCTTTCTATTAGTACCGTGCTTCCTTCCTCAGAGGTCTGTTTCATTCTTGCTGTGAAAGGATGATGACAGAGGGAAGATCACTGTAGCATTCCAAGATTTCGCATATAAATTTTTATTCTTAGAAACCGTCAACATCCTTTTATCCTTTTGCCTGTCCAATTTGGTAAGCGTCTCCAAATGTGCACTCATTGCATCTACCTTTTCAAATGCGAGTGCTTTATGTTCCAAATAAGTCCAGCAGTTAAATATTTCACCTTTCCACTTTTCCAGTAAACTAGTCTCACCCTCTTTGCTTTGTCCCCAGGTAGAGACTTAAACCATTTGATCGCTATCCTGTATTGCTTGTCTTAGATAATAGTGACTGCAGCTGGCACTATTTTTGAAAGGAAAACCTATCCAACTATTTTTGCTTAAAAGGACAGAAACAGTTGCACTCTGTATCCACACTGTTCACTTTGAGGGATGTAACGGTAAACAACCACTGGATCTTAGAGCAGACTGTGAACTCTGACCTGCTCTTGGTCAAATGTGAACCCATGGCAGTAAGAGCTCATTTAGAAATAATTTCACTAGTAAATCCAGTAATAAAGTCTCAGTATCCTTTATTTTCTGAATAAATATCCTTACTGTAGATCTTGTTCATGAAATATGGCAATAGTTTGTTGCACTGAGCACAGACTGTTAATTTTGACAGAATTTAGACTTATTTCTGTTGGTTCACTGATTGTTTTTGAATTGTCATCTGACATAGTTATCCATTCCACCATGTTGCCCATATTTACAGAGGATCTCACTTTTTAAAAATACATTTATAAATCAAAAAAGAAGAAAAAGAAAAAGGGGGAATGCATAGGATACGAACCTGAAATAGGAATATAAGCTGTCCATATTACCAAAAATATGTTTTCTTGAAGCTGACAGCTATAAGATTCATGTTCATACATAGCTACAGCAGTAAGCTGTTCTAACCACTGAATGATAAATGGTCACTGTTTATCTTTCCAACCCTGGAATAGAAGTCTTTTAGCATAAGTAAAAGCACACAGGATCAAACCATATTGACCATTAATTATATTCCACATCACAGAGATATAATTTAAAAGAACACATGTATCTACAAATGCCAAAGATATTTCTAATACAAAGTTAATATGCTGTAATACCTCTGTACAAGGAATTTCACTTGACTCTGAAAGCATTCTTCATTATTGATGTTGCTGCATATTGGTTTAATATCCATACTTATATTGCCCGCCACCATTCCTCAACCTATTTTTAAAAATTGTACTCCCTATATGCAAAGAGTTCCTCCAACCCAATGCATCGGAGTTACATTTACAACAGCAAAAAATGAGTGACCAGTTGGAATGAGGTTAGCTGACAGACTGAAATATTCAGGTTTTCAAAGTACATCAGGACTGGTATAAAGTTCACAAGTTAGGTCAACATTAGAATTAAGTAGAGGCCTATATATGCCATGTTTGTTTTCTAAGGATTTCCCCCTAATCAATACAAACCACCTATGTGTGCATGTCTGTGTGTGTGTATATGTGGCTTCAAGTCACTTATCAATAAATTTGATAGGGTTTTCTTAGGCATGGAAAAGTCATAAGTGGTTTTGTCAGTTCCTTCATCCGAAATACAATCCTCCTTCCACATTTGTGTGTTTGATCTTCATGAATCTGATTATTCCCAAGGTGCCCACTTGCCTCCCCCCATTCCCCCTCTCTCATTCTCTTGCCTTTTGCCCATGTGACCTACCTTCTTCCTCTGTACCTGGGCAAAAGGCAAGTAGATGGGAGGGGAAAAGGTTCACACACACCTCTCCCCTTTCATTCTCCTGCCTTTTGCCTGGGCACGCTGCCATCCTTCTCTGAACCCTGGCAAAAACAAGCAAATAGGAGGGTGAAAGGATCGTTCATGTGCTTCCCCGCTCCATTCTCTTTCCTGTTGCCCAGGTGCCCTGCCTTCTTTTTCTGTGCTGGGGCAAAGGGTAAGAGAATGAAGGGGAAAAGGTTTTGTATGCCTTCTTCTCCTGCAGGACTCCCATTCACTTGCCTTTTGCCCGGGCACAGAGATGGAAGGCACACCAACCCGGGCAAAAAGCAATGAAATGGAAGGGAGGAGCCCCAGAAGGAAATGGTAGGGGGACAATTCACTTGGGGGAGGGGTATGCACTTTTTTTTAACTTTTGCAAAAGTTCTGCTCCCCAAACCCTTGTGAAAGTTGAGGGGCCACTATATAGCCTACAGCACATGATATTTGTTGACGGTCTCCTATCCTATATAGCTGACCCTGATGGATTTGGTACCTTTAGGATATTTAGGCTCTCCTCAAACCACCTAACTAACCAGAAAATAGTAGTCTATTCTCGAACATTAGTCAAAAAATGAAGAAAGCTTAGCTCATACTTGTAGACTGCCGTGAGAAGTGTGTAAACATATGCAAAGCAAAACAGCATCAAAAGTCACAGGAACCTCCAAGGGAGATGAACTTCAATGCCAGATATAGAGTAAACAAGTGGAATTATTTACAGTATAACATTATCATTTGGAATGATATTTTATTCATTATTTAATCACACACGCTGAGCCTGTCCCAGTGATTGCACTGGTACGGTTTGGCATTTTGTCCTGTCTATCATCTGTCATTGCGTGTATGGGTTTATTTAGTATTCTCTATATACTTCCAGAATATGACTCTCTCTACAGGATAGCTAACCCATCTGAACATTAATCAAAGTGCAAAGATTTAGAAGGTGAATATGTATTTAGAATATCCAAATGCATTTAAAACAAAAAAAGATCCAGCAGACATAAGTTCCATCTGTAAAATCATTATCCTCCTTTCCTACTTTCTTAGCTCTACTGTACACAAATCCATTTAAGTAAACTCTGCCAGCTCAGAGGCATGGCATTCATTAATTCCTCCACAAACATTTACTGGCCAGACCTGAGCTCAGTGAGAAAGAGAACAAAAGCAAATTTACCAGAACAGCTGCAAACAAAGTTGCCATCAGAATAACTTGTGTAACCATTCCATTCATTTCAGTTTGTTCTTGCATTTCTCTGACCATTGCAATATGGGCAATGAGAAGGAAGCCTTTGGCAGGTGGAGAATTTTTTAAAAAAACAACTAAAGAAGAGGCACAAAAAATGCATGAATCAAACAAAATGAGAAAGGGAAGCCAGGCTAACTCAACCTTTGAAGTCATTCTATAGGTTCAGGCGGGCTTTTGGTTTGGTAGCCTGGTGTTTTAACTGATGGGAATGGTTTATTTATTAGAGTAATCAATCTCCTTTCAACAGTGTGTATTTTAATTGATCATTTTTTTTAATTTTATCTTGTATTACACATAGCAAGTGGCAAATGAAGAAATTATGTTCCCAAGTTAGGAGAACAGGATTCACTGAAACACTAAGCTTTTCTGGAAAAGTTTTTTTTTTTTTAAAGAAGTGTTAAGGATAAAGAATGGTTTAAGCCTAATTAATTAAGCTTTGTTAAAAGTGTTAAAGAAACTGTAGAGCATTAACATACACGGGTGTTAAGGACCTGTGAGAATTTTTAGAGCCCTGAAAACATCTAGGATTTGTTTCCAAGTGCAAGACTTGCTGACAATTCTATCATTTACACCAACTGCTGAGGACTTTGGGGAAAGGAATTGTTCTAAAGGCTCCTGGCTTTTCAGAGACATGGCGTTGCCTTCCCTGTTCTTCTGTAGGTTCCCATTTGCAGGAAGAGATGCCAGGTGGAGTAATTTTGCAGCAGCTTCCTAATACTCTTTCCTACTGATGGCATATTCTGTAGAAACATCCCCACTGGAACAATTACACGCACAATATCCTTCCCACGCCACTTTATTGCCCTGATCTAATAAAAATGTTTGTAAATATTAATTGTCTTTGAATGAACAAAGGCTTTCAGATGGCAATTGTGGAAAATGAGCTCTCTTATTCTCTCTTTTGGCCCTGGAAGAGTGAGCAGATTTTACTAAATAAGTAAAAATATCAGCCTACAGGTCATATTGCAATAGTCGTGTTCTGCACATTATAGGGAAGGACATGCTTGGTGGATAAGGTAGTGATCACATGGCACTATCTTTGCATGCAGCAAAATGAAAATAACATTAGCTTCATTTACCAGGAGTGTTTCTTCCCATAAACTACTTAGCTTTGCCTAATTACTCACTCCTCCCTCCTTCCATCCATCCAGGGCAGGTGGAGTAACATCTGCAAACATAAGATGGATGCTGTCATGCTAACAAATGTCTCCTTGTGATCAGTGCAAGTTTTCCTTATTGCTCCTTGTACTGATCAGAACTGAATACAAAGTAAGGGGAACATTAATTAGTGCCCATCCAGCAGCAACTTGACAGGGCTATGATTTAGCTATAAAAGCTCCTGTTGAGTTGCAATTCAATATTTTAGTTCCTTACATGCTTTTATTTCATTTTACCACACTGATGGGGGAGGGGGAATCATAATGTCTCACTAAAGGAAGGGGAGGGAGAGAGATAATGGAGTCTCTTTCCCTGTCACTCTGTTTAATTTTTTTAAAATAAATCTCTTGACAGTGGCTGTCATGACATCATTTACTGACATATAAATTGCTCAGTGAACTGAAATGAAAGACGTATTGGTAAACAAGATGCCTACTTGATACTTTGATTCCCAAAGGTGGAACAGAGGATATACAATCTTTTTCAAAAAAAAAAAATCTAAACAAATGACTTCCTTCTGTCATCTCATCTGTAAGTGTAAAATAGTGGTCCAGCAACCCCCAATAGAATCCCACTTAAATAAGGAAAGACATAAATCTTTATACAGTTGAATTGGTATGTATCATGGCTAGGTATGCCTAGAATGTCTCATGAGTTCAAGATGAATATCCCCATTTTGGAGATAGCTGGACTACTTTGGAACCCAAAGTGACTTGATTCAGAGCTGAAAGTGACTAGTTCCATGGTTCCAAACCTGCCTCAGAAAGGTTGTATTTAGACAATGTAGCTAAATCTGACCCATTTTTGAACCTCCCTCAACCTGTCCACATGGAAAATGTCAGGCAAAAATGAGAATGTATTTTTATGACCGACAGCTCTAGCTTTCACTCGAGAAATGACTTTCTTAAGGATCTCCTTTTTCTTTCAGTCACAATGCTTCTGGGGGAGGAATAGAAAAAGAACATATCAGAAGGTGTTTCACTTATTTTCTCCGTTCTCTTTGCCCATTGCATCTGAATAAAGCCCAGTTCCCACTAGTGCTCTGCGGGGAAAGCCTGTGTGCCCATTGTCTGTCTAGTCACTTTAGATTTTGAAAGTAGTACATAAATGGGCCAACAGTGGTCTTATTGCCTTTACAGTTCTTCCAGAAGTTTTCCCTTGAGTGACTGGTGCAGTGAGGGCCCCCTCTCCTACTAGAGGTGGTGCACACTAGCAGCTTATAAAAGGGTGCTGCTAGTCGCTCTGCCAGATATGTATGGTGAGGAAACCTTACTCTTCACCTCTTGTCACTTCCACCTCATCTTGCTCTTGACTTCTCACAGAAACAACTAGTCTTAAAAATAAAAAACCACAATAATGAGCTGTTTCTTGGCAGAGGAATAAGTCTGGTGCCTACTGAAACACACAACAACAACAAAAAAAGGACATGGCCACGGGTCTTTATCCATCAGCCAATGTTCCAAGGAAATTGGTGTTTTTGATTCCCCATGCCCACATTCATCTCCACTGTCATGGGAGCAGGGTGTAGGAAGGAAAGAAGAAAGTATATGCAAGAGAAAGCAGAGTGAGATAAAGAGGGTGCTCAGAAGTAGCAGAGGGAGATAGTATGACATACTCTCCAACTGTCCCAATTCAGCAGGGATCACCCTAATAAACCCTCTGTGGTCTTATTATTTTAACTACTTTTAAAATGCCCCAGTTTCTCTCTACTCCTTCCACATTCCCCCTTTGTCCATAGCTTGCTTCAATTGCTACAATCTGAGTTCAAAATGCAAACATAGGCTACAGTCAGTTAACTCAGTTGTGGAAGAGGACAGAGTCTTGCCCAGCACAGGCAAAATCAAACCAGTGCAGCCTCTCCTAGCTTATGTGTTCTTCTTCATTAATAACTTCTTCCATCTTGACCACACACTTGATATCCCAGTTTTCATCTGTGAAATGTTGGAAGGTATGGTGTCATAACAGCATGAGTTTACTGAAGGCCATTAAATGGTGGGACCTTGTTGGGTGACATACTAAAAGGAGCATGAATCACAGAGACAGAAGACTAGACCTGACTGATATTTCTACTTCTTCCCCAGGGATCAATGTACCTTCATAGAAAAGTTCCCCACCCCTGTCTCATACTCCATGTATGTGCAGACTACCAGTGGAATCATACTTCAGTCCTGACAATGAAACAGCACCTTCTAGACTTGAAGACAGCAGGCTATCCTATGGGGTATAGGGCAGATGATGTAGCACATGCACATCTCTGTTTTCTGATGCCCTATCACTATGCCACAGCCATCCCTCAAAGATACCACTGTCCATCACCTTTCTATCTGTAACTTAAAAACAAGAAACCAGAGTTGGAAATGCCTGTGGAGCAGCAGTCTCTTTCGCTGTGGAGCCTGCAGGCCAATTATATTATCATTTCAGTTGAGAAGAGGTAATGTTGACCTTCTTTCTGCATGAAACAACCCAGGTCTTGTATGGCTTTTTTTATTGCTTAAAGGAAAAAAAATACCTTGCAGAAGATAGCTTTTATACTCTAATTTCCTTTGTCTTAAAATGCATACATCCACTTGGAAAGATAAGAGAGCACATGACAAGACAAACTCTAGTGTATCTGCCATTTCTTCAGCTGCCACAGTAGCAATGTATGCTAATGCAGGTTTTCCCTTAAGAATAATGGGCAAAGTGGGAGAAAGATGTAGTTCAAAGGGTGTTCACACATCGGATTCAACAGAGGTATAATATGGGCATGTTGTTGATCCATGCAGCAGTAGGGGGGTTTTTTGCAGGTAACACTCAACATGTGCACACCATAGCCAGATGGCTCACCTGTATATTTGCATTGTCTTTCACAAGTGTTGCCAGATCTCATGGGTCTTCAGGTAGGAGAAAAGGATCAAATTCTCCCGTTTTGGTGGGTTTGGCTCCAGACTAAAGGAAAAGACTATGTGCAAATCTCTGATTTAGTTAGTAGAGCAGCAGCTTGCTGCAAATCTGCCATTTTTCATCTGTTGTTGCAGCTTGCAAAGACTCCCCTGGAAGCTGATATATCTACTTTGTTTGGTTGTTCCTGAGACCTCAGGTTTCAGCCCAGAAATCTCAGACCTTGAGAATATTATTCACAAGAAATAGAATGTGCTCATGTTCATCTTGTGAGTTTTGGGTTTACACTGTAGTTCAAGTAGTCATACTTTTAACAAACAGCAGAAATAAAGCATTTTGGGGTCTTATGAACATTAATTTTCAAATATTGAAGTAGTCATTCATAGATTACTGTTCCTGTCCTAAACAGAAAATAAGTCCTGTCCAATAGAGCTTACGTAGCATTATGCTGCCTGAAAATTTCAGTAGTCTTATTTAGATCATTAAAAATATAAATAAACTGTGTAGAACAGAGGTTCTTAACATGTGATCCATGAGCCCTGGGTGGATGTGATGTTCATAAAGTCTTGAGGAAATGTTACAAGCTTTTGGGAAGAAAGAAAGAAAGAAAGAAAGAAAGAAAGAAAGAAAGAAAGAAAGAAAGAAAGAAAGATGGAAGGAAGAAGACTGTGTATGGAATCATTACAATAAAAATATTTTAATACGAATGTGTGCATTTACTTATTTTCTCCCTTCTCTCCATATCTGACAATCCTTGACGAGCAACTTTAAATAAATCTGTTCATGCACTTTAGGGTTTTAAATCCTGAGTTAAGTCTTGGTGGTCCATAGCAACAAAGGATATTTATGGGAGTCCTTGGTAAAGAAAAGATTAAGAACCACTAGTGTAGAGGTTTTCCTGAATAAATCCAATTTTTCTTTAAAAAAAAAAGAAGGAGAAGAAGCTACTGTGAAATTTTGAAGATGGGACAAAAATGGAAAAATTTAAAATATTAGTTCACAGGGTTTTTTAAAAAAAATACAAGAAGGGATGTGGGAAGCAATAGACTCATCTCCAGATATTGTATAGTTTAAGACTAAAAACAAAACAAAGTATAAAGATGAGATGGAGTCCAATAAATCAAGTGTCCACTTAGAATCACAAATGTGTCTGTGGCACCACAGCCTTAGTCTGGAATGCAGCTGTAGGGCTCATCCTGTACTCTCTGCCTGTAGCTGGATGAAGCCTGTGCAAGCAATTTGGTCCTCCACTGTTTCCTGTGTGTGTGCCTTCAGGTCAAGGCAATTCCATGAATTTTACTGGATTTTCTTAGGCAAGGAACACTGAGGTGATATTCCAGTTCCTTCCTCAGACATATAGCCCACAACACCTGGTATTAATGGGTGATCTCCCATCTAAATATTAACCAGAGCAAACCTTGCTTAGCTTCCAAGATCAGACAGGATCTGGTACCTTTCGAGTAGGTAGGGTTATCAATGGTGCTTTGCCTTCACACTCACTCTCTATTAAAAATGTTTACTCAGATCTTCCACTCTCTCAGAACTATTTCTCTTTCTTTCCCTCTCCCTCTGTCTCTCTCCCTCTGTCTCTCTCTAACACACACACATCAAACACAAACACTCCTAAGGACTTTGTATGGTAGCTCTTCAGGGATAAACATGATTGTGCCTCCATGTGAGTTGCAGTTTTATGTAAAATAAGCACATGTTTTAATTCTATCTGGGTAAAGCTATACACATGGTCTGTGCCCTGGATTTAAGTGGATTCTGCTACTGGATAACAAGTCATGAACAAGCACAGGTATAGAGATTCTCACAAAGATCTGAATGTGTGTACCTTTTGCAGAGTAATGTGAGAAAGAAACCCTGAATAGAATGATAACACATGCTTGGCCTGCAAAAGGTCCCAAATTCAAATTCTGTCATTTCCAGATAGGGCTGGGGAAGAGGAGTCCTGGGCTACATTGCAGGAATGTAAGTCTACACAGATTTCATTCTCATACATAAGAATGAATAATTTTATAATTTTTCTCCTCATTTTGAGAAAATTTCCCCAAATTCTATGGTTTTTAAACAATATTCACAGTTCTGGACTTATTCTGTGGGAAAGAAATGGTTGTTTTTAAGAAAAAAGCAGGTTTTGTGCAGAGAACAGATTCCTCTCTCTAGCATAGCAATTATTTTCTGCACAGAAAATGCCAGTTTCTGAATAGGAACTTGTACAAAAAATTATGTGCATTTGTTTCCTACAGAATAATTCCCACACTGTAAAGATTCTTACCTGTCTCCTTATCAGGGTCTTTCAAAACTGAAGACCTCCATTTTCTAAAAAAAATATTTTGAATATTATTTCCTTCCCTATTACATTGGTCAAAGGTCTGATTCAGTATCTGGCACCTTTTCATAGTGGCCATGATAGCTGGTTTATTCCAGAGGTCGTAGTTCATTATATAGCGTTCCCAAGTACTTCAGAGACTGGCTGGGGATCACTTGTTCCCTCAAAGTTCTCCTGCCTCATCTTCCCTAGGTGGGGAAAGCGGAGGAAGTGCAAAGCCAGCTCAGCCAGCATTTCAGTTCCATATGATGCATAAGCATCTGGATAGATGATTGTATGCTGTTGATCAGACAAAAGCAGAGTTAGCCTAGTAGCTCCACAGGCTTTAATCCAGATCACCAGAGTGCTGGTTGATCTGCAGAAGGCAGTTCCCATTGTTTACAGATTGGCTGCCGTCTGCCCACACAGTTTGGCAGACACGCAGTTCCCATTTTTATCTTCATGTTCAAGCAACCATAAAACAAGAAATGTTCCCCAGAAACTGTTAACAAAGAAAGTGGAAGAATGACTGTAATCTCACAGATTTCTGAGCGCATGAAGCTGCCAAACACGGGGTCAGATCTCTGAAGTAATGACATTCATCCATCTAGTTCAATATTGCCTATTCTGGCTATCATCAGCTTTCACGAGGTCTCATGCTTTTCTTATGTATCCATTTAACTACTCAGTGGCAGCTGGTGGCTTCCATGCCAGTGAGGCAGTGAATCTATCCTGACTTTTCATCTGAACTACGTATGTTTCTGGGCAGGGATCAGTACCCTGGATAACTCCCTTAAAGTTCATCTTAAAATATGGCACATATTCATTGACCTATATCCCATAAAAGGCAATAGCCACAAGGGACATCACAATGGTCCATCATTGCTCCTAAAAATGGCACTGCAGGAAGCTAACTAGCTTTTAATACCACAGCAATAAAATATTAAGTCAACATCTTCTAGGTAACCACTTATGGCTAGCTGTTTAATATGTGTTAATATATGTTCCTGTCTAGCACCAGCATTGGAAAGGCCAGCTGATAGTTGAATCTGATAGCCAGTTGAACTAAGGTAGTATGTGATTAAAACAATTTGTTTTGAGTAAGAACATGCAGGATGCCTATGATCCACTTAGATGAAAGTCTATGACTATTACTATTGTTGTTTCTAATCTACTGAATTGTCCTTATGTAGTTCAAAAAATAAATTTTCCTAGCTCTGGCCAAATGTCTGAATTTAAGGGATTTTCCAGTATATATTACAAGGAGATTGCTGGAACTTCTATTCTGAATTTCTCTATACTGCTTCCATGTTTACTATACAAATACCTCTACAACTTGAGATGGTGCAAATATTTCTCAGCTTTTGGAAAGTTTTAAGACATTCTGAAAAAAATGCAAAATTCACATCTGGAGCCAAATCAAGCCTGATATTGCACCTTATGTTTTCCCAGTTTGCATATGTAGTTGTTAAGCAATGGCAAAATGTAACAGCACTAAGAGATTTCCACTGGGATTCTTTCCACAGCATCAGTTATTTGCACTCTCAGCACTATTTTATAGTAGTTGTGATTTTTAAGGCCCTTTTTCTTCCTAACAACAGTGAAACAATCACTCAACAAATCAGCTTTGGCTACATAATAATGTCACTGCAGGCAAATGAAGCAAGTTTAGAGTGACAGCAGTGGCTGTAGCACCACTTAATTCTGAACTAGATTCATATGTCTGCAAAGATGCCGTAATTCTAAGTGGAATATCTCAGTGATGGATTAACCACATGTAAAAGATGTGCTGTAGACCAAGTCAATCGTGCACTGTTATAGCAGCCTGGCTGTTTGCCATCATTGCAAGGGCAAGGCTAGCTGCCCAGGTTGCTGTTTACCTCTTTGTAAATTCAAACTGAAGACCTGAAGAGGACTTCAGTAATATGTCAAAAGTTCTTGAGAGCCTTAACAAATCTTCAGTGCTTCTGTAGAACCCAGTATGGCACATGCAGCTCCAAAAAGTTTAAAACTATTACCTGCTGGTTCTGTTTTATTGTGACATACTATTTAAAATCTTTCCAACAGTGGCAGCTGGTGGTTACCATTTCAGTGGTGTGGCGAACCTGCCTTGGATTTTAGTCCAGATTTCAAAGGGGCTGTCCAAGGTGCTGAATCCTATCTTCAGAAATAGGTTCAGAACCTTGAGTAGGGCCTTTATTGTTAGTGGCCATACACCTCCATGCTTTGATATGGTCTAATTGGCAAAACATATTAATTGACAGATATGTTTAATTGGCATAAACTATAAATTATACACATTTATGGCTGGAAGCCATGTGGAAGAAGGGACACTGACTGGGAGTAGGTCAGAAGTGACTTCAACATGGCCAGGTTATAAGAATTAGCCAAGAAAACTTGACCTAATGA
This sequence comes from Ctenosaura bakeri, assembly GCA_948474755.1. Lineage (NCBI taxonomy): Eukaryota > Metazoa > Chordata > Lepidosauria > Squamata > Iguanidae > Ctenosaura > Ctenosaura bakeri. The sequence continues at coordinate 316,063 of CAOLHI010001507.1, forward strand.
CCCTGAACTAATCCTATCAACTGCCCAACCTCAGAAAACAATTAGCTGCCCAGGTGCAGCAGGCAAGCACCCCTGCTGTGTGCATTTCTGACCGAAGCCTGGTCCAGTCACATCACTCAGTCAAAACATTGAAACAATCAGTCCATTCCAGACCCCTTTTTGTTTACTCTACTAGAAAGCAATTAACTCACACTCCTTCAAGGAGAGAAATAGAGTATAAAATTCCCCAGTTCTGAGCAACTAGTTTTGCAGTTCACCAGTTGCTGAATGTCTGACTGCCAGTTTGCTTCCTAGCTGTATACTGCCCTTAGACACACAAGTCTAAGCCACGCTGCTGCTTCTCCACTATTCCTCTGAATTGTTAATTATAACCCCAAACCCCCAGTCTCTGTATCCATATTTTTTCCTCCCTTTATCCTTCAGTTAGATCTTGTGTGAACATGTGACTGTATCTTGTGTGCATGCATAGGTGAATTCCCCACAATAAAACACATTTTTAGTTTACTTTTGAATCTCTGGTTCATTCCTGCAGGATCCCATAAACATTGGTGGAAAGATCTTGTTGTTAACCCCCTCTCACACGCCTCCTAATTTTGAGCTAATTAATTCCCCTCTGTCACGTGGAGGTACTGGCATCATGGGTGAACCCCTGTGTCACCCATGTTTTGGGGTTACATTAAAGTTCAGACCTAAAACTAGGAACAGATTCGCCACCACATGAGATCCACTGCATCTCATTCTGCACTGTCATTATCTTTTCTTATTAACTCATCTGTTTCAGATGGCCTCCTTAATTCCAAAGCTCATGATTGTGTGGAACCAGTGTAAATGAATATACAATATTTAAGTAGTCACATAACAAAAACTCTGGAGTCCTACTAGAAGCACTACCATGCCCAGTATCCAATGCTTACAGTGGAAATCTGTTTCTCTGTGCCAAGCAAAAAGGAGGAAGAACAGAAATCTACTGTGTGTGAGGGGTTTTTTAAAAAACCAATCCACCTGCAAGCATTTTTTCTCTGTCTGCATTTCAGGTAAAGTCCATAAAGATCAAGGGTTGCCCTTAAAAGAAAAGTGCATGTTCTGATTTTTTACTTGTTACTATGGTAGCTTCAAACCCAACTGCAGATAGAAAATTGGGCTGAATTGTTCTCTTTATTCAAATCATATTTGGAATAAGGTTAAGAATCAACAGTTATAGGGGCTATTAAACTGTCAATTAGTGGAGCTTCTTTTGTTTTGCAAAGCATAAAAAGAAAGGAGAAGGAGAAGGAGAAGGAGAAGAAAACCATTTAAGATTCCTCTGAGTCTTGACTGTGTTAGTACTAAATTATGTGCAGTCTATAAAGATCTTTCAGAACAAAGACTTGAAGCAGCCCTTATACATAATTTAAATGATTTAGATAATTAGATTAGAATGCAATATACTTGTTATCTTTTTTCAATAATTTCAGACATGACTGCATGCTGTAAAACTGTACTTAATGTAATTTCTAGTGGGAAAGGAGCATTGTTAGCTTTCCAAACTTTTCTAGCAGTCAGTTGACTAAATGCATACACGCACTATTTTGTAGACCTATTGAATCAATCATAACTTCTATAAGTTTCATTGATTCAGTGGGTCAGGCATACTGTAGTTAGGACTTTAATACTTCAGTTTACATCACAGCTTCCTTTTAAAAGAGTTATCCCCACTCAACCTTTCCCAAGATAAAGCATTATGACAATAAAACTCTACAGATACTGTTACCTGTGTTCAAGGAACACATAAAGATTGTTTCATAAAGGTCCATGGCTTACTTTGGACCAGTCATTCTTTTTAAAATCAGAATTATTTTGTAAAGAAACTTAAAGATCTAAGTCTTTGTAAATTCCATTATCACTGATAAGAATGAAACGTTTTGCAATTTTTCTTCTTGCTGCAAAAAAAAAAAGTCATCAAAAACTTGAAGTCTATTCAGTGTTTAGGGTAATTCTGTGCAAATAAATAAATAAGTGAGCAAACATGGCTGGCATCCTGTTAGGCTGGTATGACATCATAAGCTGGACTTATGACCTTGCAACTGCACTGTGTTTAAATTTACAATGGTGACACTACTGCCACAAATGCAAATACCCCTGAAACCAACTTTAAAAGGCAGTCAGCCATCTGGTCAATAGAGTTCTTGGCAAGAGGGACTCTGGATGATGACATAACCATTTCCCTTCCACCAGTAAGCAACAGTGTGATGAAGACTGCTCCTCATGCCATCAATCACTGGTAGGAGGGATCAAGTTATATTATCCTGCAGCATCCCACTAGAACCACAGAACTCCATACTTGGGATGGCTGACTAGCTTTTAAAGTGGGTTTCAAGCATCTTATCAGGAGATGGAATGTAGACATATTAATGTAGCTATGCTTCTAATGTAAGATGCATGTTGTTGGGTGTTCTGCACAAGAAACAGTATTTCTCTGCACAGAACTGTTCTGTTTTCTGTACAGAAAATGCTCTTTTCTGTGCAAAAGAAAGAAAGAAAGAAAGAAAGAAAGAAAGAAAGAAAGAAAGAACTCTCTTCCACATGTATTTTTCATACAGAGTGAGCTACAAACTACAAAGACTCTAGTCTAGCTAAGATTCTCTGGTCCAACTGATTCTCTTGACCTGTTTTCAAATCCATCCCTGGTAAATATATGGAACAGAGTAGGAAAAATGGTATATACCATCTCCATCTCTTAAAGAGTAAGATGTAAAAGTAATCAATAGATTTCTTTTTTTGTTAAAAAAAGATGGATACTGATAATTAGGGATGGGCCAAGTGAATCCTCGAATCTTCAAATCCTGGGGAAGGATTCAAGATTTGCGAATCCAAATCCCAGTGCCAAATTAGGGAAACCAAGTCTTTTGAACCCACCAACCAAATAATTTCTTGGAGACTGGGACACCTGAAAGCCTGGAAGACCGGGATGCCTGAAAACCTGGGAAACCAGACACACAGGGGTTTTTCCCTTGGAGTAATAATGGCCCTTGCTAACTATTTCAGAAATTACATCTGGGGTTGTAATTTAAATAATTAAAAACTAAGTATTTAAATTGAACATTTAATATTTAAGTTCAGCACTTGACTGGAAGGTACAGGGTTGAGATTTCAAGGACAGCTGAAACATTCCTTTGCATGGCTCCCTTGCAAACCTCTTTCAGACACAATTCTGGGGTTTCTAGTTTTACAAGGTGTCACAGCCTTCTCTGCCAAAGTCTGCTGGTGCTTCTTCAAACTATAAACCCCAGAATACCATAAGGAGCTATGCAAAGAAAATCTAGGTTTGACCTGGATTATCTCTGTACTGTAGTTCTGTTTACACAAGCAGGAAAATGTGGGAATAATCCACATTTTCCTGCCTGTGTAGAAAGGGCCTTCATGTCATTTTCAATCTGGGGAAATCTTAAGGCAAAACTATGACAATTGTCCTGGCCAAATTTCTTCAGAGGGAGGTTTGCCTTTGCCTAAGCTTTTGCTAAGGCGGAGAGAGTGTGTCTTGCCCAAGATTATCCTTCTTTCCCTTGCTATTAAAACCCTTTTTAAAAAAAGGATTCAAAAGATTTGAGATTCATGAGATTTGTAGATTCCCAGAGCTTTCCAGGGATTCAGATCCAGATTCGGATTAAAAAAATTCTGGATTCATCCCATCCCTACTGATAATTTGTTAAGTATTTGGCTGCCAAAGTTTAAGAAATCCCCTTTCACTTGGATAAGGTGCAGGTAAGGTTGAGTACTTGATGATACATGACAGAAATGGCTGTAGCCCTTTGTAGGGATCCTAGAGTGGTAAATTTTCCCAATTTCACCTAGGAAAAAAGCACATTCCTGTGAGTAGGCCATCGGTGGCTGTATTCCACACCAAAACTTCCTAGCATAGAAGAATAGAAGGATATATGTATATATATTTAGTATTACTGACATATATACACTGGGAACTGGGTATGTATTACCATGTTCACTGTAGTTGTGATTCTAAGCCAGATAATAATTACATTTCCTAATATAAAAGTACCAGTAGTAATCTGCTGTATCACACAGCCATTTTCACAATAACAATGGGAATAAGATACCCAGTAAGGCTTTTCTGTAAATATAAGAAGGTTTTGATAAATTCCTGTGCTGCACCAAAAAGCCATTCCACAACATAGTTAGCTGAATGCTCCCTTCTGGAAAGCCTCCAGAGAAGCTTGCAGTAATACAGTTGGGATGTTGCAAAGACATGGATAAGCCATCCAACATCCATTTGGGAGAGGTGCTAATGCAGCGTTACACTGTTCTGAGATAATCAAATGTCAGCCTGGCAAATGCTCTGATGTGATCATTAAAAGATGGGCAATGTTCCACAAGTACTCCCAGGGTTTATATCCCTTGGAAGTGGAAATAACTTGATAGCACTTACAAGGAAAAAGAGTGCATAGTTTGCATTAACAAAACTCTCGGAAATCCCCAAGGTCTTTAGGATGAATGAGTTTGATTTTGCCTTGCTTACATGTACCTCATAATTGTTTCAATCAAAATATTGACTCAGTCAAGGACAGACTTCAGTCTTTTGTATGTCAAGGCATGCAGACGACAGGAAACTTTCTGAATATAAGATGCTGACAATGAACATTAGGGAATTCACATCATTTTCCTGCAACCCTGGCATGGGATTTGTAGAATAAGATATTCTAAATGCACCACTAAAAAAAATATAGTGGTCTAGAAATCAGTGCTCATTTTTTTGCAACTATGTATTGGATCACTGTTTAACCCTAATCTGACTGTAGTTTTCCAGGAGGAAGGGAAGTCCCACAGAGAACTTGGAGAAGACGCTTCTGGGATCTTCAATCTTCTATGCTGGTTGGGGTGTTCTGGGAGCTATAGTACAAAAAATACCTTTCTCACAGCCTGACCCCAGCACTTCAATAGTTAAAACTGTCTTTGCAAACACCATGCTTGTCATTTGCTTGAGAATAACAAATACAACTCTTTGCAAAGACTGTCACTACCAGTAATAGTTCAGTTCGGTGGCAGGTCCCCTTCTTATTCCACACCAGAAAGTACAGAGCTGTGCTAGTACTTGGGAGTAGTTCCCACTGTAGCCAAAGGGAATGTATTTATTATTCAACATTATTCAAAATAAATATGGACAATTATTCAAAATTACTATGAAGAGGATTTTTTGGGAGTGGGAATTATGCAGTCCACTGGCTTCAGGAAACTCTTTGAGGGAACCAGTGCACGTCTGTGTACCTCTCCCTCCACACACACACACCATTTTTTTAATTTAAAATATTTATTGTCCAAAGAAACATCCCCTTCCATGCACAAACTGCTCTAAATTTAAAAGACCTGTTTAGGGGTGTCCCTCACACTGGAATCTCTAGAAACCCAGCCAAACTAGCCCCCAAAATTACAAAGAATGATGCAACATTAGTTGTGGTCATCTAATAAGGCAGGTACAACATCTCAATATGGCCCTCCAGCATTCTGGAGATGGCCAAAATGGAACATTGTGGCTCTCCATATTCCAGAACACTCCCAACTTAACTGTATTACGACCAGATTTCTGATTATTGTGCACTTCTTCTCTCTGTTCTTTAGCCCAAGGGAGACTTGGGTGGCCAGATCTGCTCAGACCACACAAGTAGTTCAGTGAACACAGAAGATGACTAAAAATGTCACAATATGAAAGCAACAGGTGCACATGTAGCCAAAACAAGCATTTGACCTTTACCTGACACATGATAGTGAACGTATGTTTCCTCTTTTAAGAAAAGTATGTGTGAATCAGTCTGGAGAATACTGGCTATTAACAAGTGCAAAACATATAAACAAAGAATAAAATGTGCAAACCCAAGTGGTGGTGTTGTTCTTGTTTAATATCTCTCCTTTTCACCCAATCTGATACTCAAGGCAGCTTATAAAAGTTAAAAGAAATATATCTATCCATAAAATTAAAATCAGTTTAAAAACACAGCTATTAAAAACAATAAAGAGACAAATCACAGATAGGCAGCACAGCATAGTTCTGCAAGGCCCAAGCCCTCTCCTGTGTTTCCACAGATGTACCTGTGAGGATGGTGGGATAGAAAGAAGGCACAGAGGTAAGAACATTTGATTTTCTAAAATGCAATCACTATTATCACTGCAGCCATAAATGGCTTTTATTCCTTTGACAGAGAATAATCAGGAGGTGCCTTCCACATAAACAGCATGGGCTGAATATTTCCCGTGGCTTATACAACAATGAAACAGGTGGCTATTTGTCCAAAGGTGGCAATGACTAATGCTAGTCCTAATTCTGCCAGCCTCTTGTGTACTAAGCAAAATGACTTTTCCTCTGATACATCTGGACTAAGAGATGTGCCCTATCATGATCCATTTCTCAGTGCTTACACTAATTCCTCCGTAATGTTCATCATCTGCACATAATCAGCAGTGTAGCAAAAGTGGATACCGAGAGCTCCCTTTATACCAAACACGTTCATGCAAATTGATTTTCTCTCTGTCACTGCCACCCATGGAAAATGAATACCTATTTTTGTTCATAATCAACACATACCACATAGAAAGAATGATTTTCTGTTTTGAAAAAACAGAAAGAAGAATGAGAAACCTTAGCCAATTAGCTTATGTAAGAAGAAAGGTTTTGGGAAAGCAAGTGACAGGTGTCATAGGGTAGCTACTCTTCTAGTGAATGTTTGCCAAGTATTGGACAATCTGTTAACAATGCATCTTTACCAGCAAGCACCATTCAGCCGCAGTAGCTCAAATGGGAATGGTAATAAGTGCTAAATGAAACCTGACATCACATCATCAGACAATCGCACTTCCTTTAGCACGTTTCTATTATTCTTCAAACCCTGATGACCTACTCAGCAAGAAGGTCAGAATCTAGACAAAAGATGGCAAGGCAGAGTTTCAAGAACTATTATTTTCCAGGAAGGTATCTTTGAAATTATTGAGAATTGTTGATGGAGTGACAAGAGGTGCTGGCTGGACCAAAGGTGGTCACGTTGCCAGCAAATCTCACTTGAGCAATAGCATCAACAAGGGCAGAGGAGCAAGAAAAGTGAAAATTAGAGAGAAAGTGAGAGAGGTAGAGTCTAAATCAACAAGGCCTTGCAAAAAAAGAGTTCTGTGATGAATAGACTGAGGGGAATGGAAAAGCCAAACAAAACATCAGACATTTCCCTTACCTCATAAATAGAGCTGCTAGAATCACAACGGCCCATGGTACAAGCCACTTGTTTGGTCACTGGAAAAGAAAAGAAAAATGATGGCCTGAACATAATTGATGTATAGAACATAAATGGTATCCAGAGGCATTGCAGCTGCTTTCAGAAAGGACTCTCAAAAACAGCAGTGTGGCCAGACAATTTTAGCTCCTAGACTTAATGGTTCTACAGGGAGGAACCTTTAGAGGGTCATTCTTTTTTCTTCAGTTGTGAAACACACAACTAACATTGCTTCCCCTCACACACTTCCCATGCTATACCTGGTCTGTTAGAGGGAAACAAACAAATAAACAAAGAGCAACAAGGTAAATATGTTTGCCAACACTGGGGGGAGGAGAGTTTCAATCCATGCCCCCACAGCAGGTTGCAGCAGAAAAGGAGGCAGAAATTGTACTAGAAATCATTTGTAGTTGTGACTTCTGGGTTCAGTGCAGCCTTTAGAGGCTGAAAGGACCTTTGGTGGGGTTAGGTGTACCAAATATCACTCATCAACAAAAACGAAAAAACAAAAAACCTGAGTCAGGGGACTTCTGGAGGCTGGAGGAAATCTGGGGTGCAAGAATGCTCCCAAGGGGGAGGGCAGGATTCCCAACCTTGCCTAAATCATAGCACAACCATTACTGCAGGAACAGTAATGGTCCATCTGCCACTAAGCACAGTTGCTTAGTAGTAAGTAATAAGTCATAAGTAGTAATAACCACCATTTCACTACAGAAAAAGATAACATATGAAATGAGCATCTGTAACCGTGTGTGTGTGTGTGTGTGTGTTGAAAACTGTACATACCCTGACTGAAAAATATCAATTACAAATGAAAGAAATGATATTGTGGTGAGCAGGATCAGCCCTGGGTGGACCCAGCAGACCCACAATGCTGAACCCAGGCCTGTTTTCCACTACTTAAGATTTCATCTAAGGAAGGGTTATTAGAGGTCCCTGGACTTCAGGAAGCCATACCATCCATCTTTCCAGATTTAGCAGGGACAGTTCTTATTAATCCTCTGTTGTCTCACTTTTTCAGCTGATTTTAAAATGTCCCACTTCCTCTCTCCTCCCATTTTCCCTCTTTGTCCTCAGCATACTTCAGTTGCTGCAAACCAAGTTTGAAGTGCAAAAGTTGTTTGGATTCAATTAAATCAGCCAAGGGGAGAAGAGTACAGAATCTTGCCCTCCCCAACAAATTGCTGCAGTCTCTCCTAACATACCTTTTCTTCCTTATGTATAACTCTTGTCATCTATCTAGACCAAACCCTGATGTTGCTTGGCTACAGCAGAAGATCCCACCTTTTGCTGCCCTGTTATCTGATGACCTGCTGTTTTGCTGTTTCCCATTAAGGACAAGTTCAATTAATTCAACAGAGTTCTGCTATTTCATTGGTTCTTCTTGCCTATGTGAGCTTGCATGGAACCACTTGCATGTACACGCTTCTTACAAAGAGAGCTTAGAAGGGAAAAAAGGTGCCAAGCTGGCTCAGAGGCTTTGTAAGCAGTGCACATGCCGCTGATCCCACGTGAACTTTTGTAAGTCCTTCATGCTCCCTACAGTACAGTATATGTGTAACTGTGATTTAAGCATAAACTTTGATAGTACTAGATATCCCTTTGTGGTATCAAATAATTTGACCTTTCCATGGCATCCTGGCGTATGCATTTATAAAAAAATGGTCTTCAGGACACAAAACAAGGCTGCAGCCGTTTTATGACAGGATCTCAGGCAGGCACTTAAAAGCCTTGATTGCTGTTCTGAGGATCTACTTCCTTCACCTCACTAAGGTGCCTGATTTGCACTCATAAATAACAAGACCATAAATAAGGTGCCCATCGACTGACTTGGGCCATCTGATTGATCTACCACGGATGTTGATCCACTTCTAAGCCTTTTGGTGCATTTCAAAGCTAACTTTGTTCTTAAAGTTTATGACATGAATCTCAGGCACAATTTCTGTTATAAAAACCCCTAGTTCTGATAGTTGAGTGAGCCGCATTTGGAATTTCATCCCGCTTTGCTGACAGTTTGTATAGCGAGCTTCCAAGGAATCTACTAAGCCTCATTTCCTTCAGCTGTCCAGGACTACGTGATCAGGTGTCGTATAATTCATTCCTAAAATTCATTTCCCTCTCCTACCTGCTATTTAGTTAGTGGTGTGTTTGGTTGTCTTATATGTTGCTTTTCAATAAAAACATTAACTGGTTTATTTTGTAAATTGCATGGCTCATTGACCTGACTCTGTAAACTCAGGGCTAAAAAGATCCCCCGCTAAGGTTGCCCTGCCTCTCCTAGCCAGCAAGTGTGCTCCAGTTAATTTCCCATCTGTGTTAATATTTGGATATTTGGGTGTCCTTTCCAGCACCCCTAAATACAGGGTAACATATGGGTTCTACTTTTCAACCAATTCCATTTTCTGACAGTGCTCCTGTCACTAACGTCAAATAAGTGAGGAAAGCCCATACATGCTCCAGTTTTCATCTCTGAAATGTTAGGAGATATGTAATGCCATATGTACAGAAAGATAGACTTTAAATGTCACAAGAAGCTGCTTTAGTTGTTGTGGATTTCAGATTGTATGAGTAATGCATCTGGAAACTTCAAGGAACACAACGTACTGATACCTGGTACTGATACCCTGTTACTAATTTGAGGGAGAGCCTGATTTTTTTCAAAAGGCCAGACTTCCACAAGGTGATACTTCTCTTGCTCAGATGGGCAGGCTTAACTGAGACCTGCAATCATTAAGGTCAGTAATGCCCTGCTGTAAAGAAAGAGAAAAAGAATTAGCAGCTCACTGCTGCATTAGATCAGCTATTTTCAGGAAAGATCCATTAAAACTTAACCAATGCCTCCAACTGTTCCACTGAGCTGACTCACTGTAGCAGCTAAAGGCTTAAATCGACATCTAAAAACTGGGAATAAGGAAGGATCACATACTGCCAAGCCTTCCACAGTTTCCAGGCTGTAATTGCACCTTTAGAAATAGTCTCTGCAGACCAACAGAAAACTTAGAAATCCACTGTACTGCAGGTCTATAAACACCCAAACAGCACAGAATTGTTAACAGCTGCTGAAAAAGAAACAACTTACCTAGAGGAAAAAGTAAAGGTTTCACAGCTAGCACTGTTATCTATAATGATACAGAACACTGACAAGAACTGAGTAGCTACCTACCGGTATTCAGATGAAAATGGACCAACACTGGGCAAATTCTAGGTTGGAATTTTGGCTTGTGTACTCTCCTGAAACAAGACCTGTACACACACATATATACAAACTCTTACACACGTATTTCTCTATACACAAGGAATCCTAATGTGCAGTCATCCAGACTTAGGCCATTTCTGCACTACACTAATCCCACATCCTGTGGAATTCTGGGGTTTATAGCTTCCTGAGGCCAAAGAGCTCTCTGGCTGAGAATTCTAAATGCCCTTCCCCAAACTGCACATCCCAGGATTCCATAGAATGTTGAAAGTGGAATAATAGCATTACAACAATAGTGTGGAAATGGCCTTAAAAATTTCATAATGCAAAAGTGGGTGATCTCATATGAACAAGGAATCCAGCTGTGACTTGACAGACTCAAAGCAGTCTTGTGAGCACTGGCTTAAGTTCCACTGATGAATATGAGACTTCTGTGTCCAGGACCAATGTGGGCATTAACTAAGTCACAGAAAGCTCAGTACTTAAATTATGTCCATGTATGTACAAAGCAGTTGTGTATGTGAACAAAAGGCAATGAGGATGCAGCTGCCTTTTTAGTGTGTGTGTGTGTGTTTCTGTTCTACTGTTTCAGTCAGGAATTACTGCTGATGTGGAGAAGCTGCTAGGGTGAATAAAGAAAACAACTTATCGTCTCAATCCCTGTCTTTCTTGGCTGGTTGTCTACAGAGAAGATTCAATTAGATCTCAATTACCATATATTATTAATGCATCCCTCAGGGAGGGAAGTTTTCCTTCTTGTTTAAAAGAAGCAGTAGTGTGACCACTTTTTAAAAAGTCCTACCTGGACTCCGTGGACTCTAATGACCAATGCACAGTATCATATCTTCCCCAAAGTGGGAGGGATTGGGAGAGCAGTTGCCTTCCAATTCCAGGCAGACTTGGATGACACACACTTTCTAAACCCATTTCAAATTGGCTTCAGAGCAGGACAGGGTTGAGAGTGCTATGGTCACCTTAATGGATGATCTCCTCCTGAGCACTGAAGGGGGAATGTGTCCCTGCTGGTGCTTTTGGACCTCTCAGTAGCACTTGATATCATCAACCATGATATCCTTCTCGAATGTCTGAGGGCTTTAGGAGCTGGAAGCACTGTGCTTCAGTCGTTCCAGTCCTATCTCTTGAGTTGGTTACAGATGGTGAGGCTGCTCCTCAAAATAAGAGCTATTATATAGTCTATCACAAGATGTCATTCTAGCCCCAATGCTATTTAACATGTACATGAAACCATCTGGAAGGATGGTGCAGGGTGCTGCCAGTATGCTGAGGACACCCAAATATATTTCTCTATGCCTTCAACAATAGCATCAGCTAAGGATAGTGTGTCTCCTCTGAAAGAATGCCTGAAGGAAGTAATGGGCTGGATGAGGAAAAACAAATGGAAACTAGACAAGATGGAGGTGCTTACTATTAAGGCTCCTAACCTGGGTTTAGAGGTGCGTCAACCAGTCCTGGATGGGGTTATACTCCCCCTAAAAAACTATGTTTACAGCTTGTGGGGAGAGGCTTTTATATCCATCACTGCAAAAGACAGCCCAGATAGATGTGACAATCAGGACTGTTTATTATCAGGTCCAGCTGCTGAGCCAGCTGCGCCCTTTCCTAGAAGTGGAAGACCTAAAGATGGTAATCGCTAGAGTAGACTTCTGCAATGTGCTGTTCATTGTGCTACCTCTGTACCAAGTTTGGAAACTTCAGTTACTTCAAAGCATGATAGCCAGACTGGTTACTGGTATATCTCTAAAAAAAAAAAAATCACTCTACTATCTGCCAATTAGTTTCTGGGCAAAGTACAAATTGTTGTTTATTATCTTTAAAGCCCTACATGATTTGGATACAGGTTACCTACAGGATCACCTTCACCATACAATCCACCCTATACACTCAGGTCCTCTGGGAAACATCTACTTCAGTTAGCCAAAACTAGGTTGATTGTCACCCAGAAGACATTTTCTTCATCCACCCCAAGATTGTGGAATGACCTGCCAGAAAAGGTTAGTCAGCCTGATATACTATCTGAGCTTAAATTAGCAGTAAAGAACAGCCTCTTCTACCAGGCCTATTCAGATTATGTTTTAATTATAATATTTAAGTATTTATTGATGTATTTTAATATGTATTGGTTTTGTAAGTTCTTTTAACTGATTTTATGTATTATTGGTTGTTGTTCCCTACTTTGAACCACAGTCAGAGGTGGGTAAGAAATTTAATAATAATAATAATAATAATAATAATAATAATAATAATAATAATATAACAACAACAATAATAATAGCAAGAAGAAGAAGAACCACAGTGAGAGGTGGGTAAGAAATTTAATAATAATAATAATATAACAACAACAATAATAATAGCAAGAAGAAGAAGTAGTAGTAGTAGTAGTAGTCTTTTAAAAGTTGTTTCTTTTCACTAACTTGTTTATGTTTTCAACTTGTTCTTGCTTTATTCATTTTAGTGTCAACTGCCTTGAGTATCACTTTAGGGGAAAAAGGTGGGGTAGTAATCTAATTAATAAATATATAAATGTATAAATATTAAAGCTATGATATTTTAATAATTTAACTGCACCAAAATCTGCCGTCTACTGGCAGGACTGGCATGATAAAATACAATTTTTCCCAAGATCTTTGCATAAGAGTTTAGGCCCCTTGCCACAAAGGATAAAGTTCTTCACATTACCCCTAATGAAAGCCTCTTTTCTTTGTATTTTGACTTCATCCAGTTTTGTATGAAACTGATTTATTTGGCACTCTGTCATTAGCAGGAGTACCTCATGGTTGAAAACAGTAATTTATTTTATTGATTTCATGTTGTGATACAGAGTTTATAAAATATTGTTCTTCACTTATATACATCACTATAGGCTCTATCTTGGCAAATAATGGCAGAATCCTTCTGGCAAGTCAGAGAGATTTGATTAAATTATAAAAAAGCTTCTACCAAGGTTCTAGAAACAGAATGACTTCCTTCTAGCAAGAATTTGTATTCATTAGGCAGAAATGAGGTAGCCCATCACTTCAGATGCCAAACTTAGGTGTGAGAGGGCAGTCACAGGAAGACATTAAAGAACAGAATTGCTAAAATTATTATTATTATTATTATTATTATTATTATTATTATTATTATTATTATTATTTCTAATCTGCTCTTTCTCTAGTTTGGGACTCAAAGCAGCTTATAACAAAGTTAAAAAAACTGTTAAATTCAAAATATATAAAACGTAACAGAAGAATAAACAATCAAAAACATAAAACCAGATTAAAATATATATCATTAAACACATAGACACACACCAGCACAACAGTTATGAACCTTGTGGTCTATCCTGAGGGCTGGCTCAGAGTGAGGTGGCCACCTCAGCTAACAGAGAACCAAGAGTAGCAAATTCTCTCACTATCCCACTAGGAAAGTCCATTCCACAGCTGCTTTGGAGAGTCATCCACTCAAGACCTAAAGGGAAATTCAAATCAGGGATGTGCCCTTAGAGATTGCCTGTTCTGTCAGGAATTCTCAGGAAACAAGGAAAGAAGGTGATCAAATGGAGGGAGACACAACTTTGGCAGGAGCAGGCTCAGGAGACCACCTCTTCTCACTTAGGGTGGCAAGAGAGCTCAGTCTACTGCTGCTAGCCCTTCATGCCCCTCAGCTAGCCTGCTGCCTTCAGATGCAGTGGAAAGCACTGTCCTGTACCCGTCCCTGTGTTAAAGTAAGATTCCATGGCCAGGGCAGTCAGCCTGGAATGAGAAGGACATTCCATCTTATCCTCTGCAACAGGCAGCAAAATGTTTTGGGCTAACTCTAGTTGTTGCTGTGGTGGTGGTGGTGTGCCTTCAAGTTGTTTCTGACTTACAGAGACTTTAAGGTGGACCTATCATAGGGTTCTCTGGGTGCTGAGAGTAGGTTTCCATTGCCAAGCAAGGAACTCAACTCTCGTCTGCAGGGTCAGGTTCCAATGTTCAAACCACTACACCATGCTGGCTCTTTGATTCTGGTTACAGAGGGTAAAAGCAGACCTTCTTGGTGTTCCTTTCTCCCCAAAGTAAGAAAGTGTAGGAGAGGAGTTGTCCAATGAACACAGCAAAACGTGCAGCTACAGAAATAGTAGGAAATTTGAATTGATTCTGTAAATATTTGGAGAATTTCATTATCCAGGACCATTACTTTTCACAAAAATCTTTTTTACAACAAATGAAGCTGAGTCAGCCTCATTTATACACAATAAATACAGAACAGAGTGAATAAAGGGGAGGCAAGAAACAAGAAATACTGAAACACATGCTCCTCTTCATATTACAAATAGGGACAGATCTCTAAGAAATGTGGGGAGGGGCAGAAATCATATTTAACATCTAAGTGGACTGTCTACCATCAATCTGCTTTGGCAGGTACATTATTTCTAGTTCCAGAGCTCATCATAATGAATTCTGGTTCTTATTTTCCTTTGTTGTTGCTGCTGGAATTGTCTTCCCATCCCCACAACATTTGCTGTACCCTACTAAATAGCATTGCAAACGCAAAAAGGCTCAAGTTGGAAGATTCCGGCCTGAATTCAAATCTTTTATTTCCCATACATTTTGCCTGGGGGGAAAAAACAAACAAACAAACGCCAGGCCTTTGAAGCATTTCAGGATGAATTTCTTAAACAAATGCTGACTTCTTTAATCTAGTAAGGGGGAAACAATTTCTCAGCTGGCTGCCAAAAGACTGGTCAAAAAAAGACAGGGGGAGGGAGAAAAAGCATTTGATTTCCTAAGTTCTGATTCTGTAGGTGTTTCCTTTATTTGTACCAAACTGCACTAGAGAATACATTTCAGTATAATCTGTAGGAGAGGAAGAGCTATTTCCAACCACCAGCTGACTGTGTACTGACTGAGGAATTTCTGTGCCTTGCTGTTTCCAATAAACTACTTTCCATGACTGTGTAGCAGCAATGCACCATTGCTTGAGCAGCAGCCATATAACTGTATTAGAATAAAAATGATGTGAAGGAGGAAACAAAAGATTGTAAACCTCAATATACCATTAACTTTGTAATCTTGAAGAATGCATACATACCTGACAGGAAAAGTATTTATTATAAATATTTGCATCTTGTTTTTTTATGAATCCCACTCATGGTAATTAACAACAATAATAAACATAAGAATCAATGGAACTGTTAAAAGACAGCAGCAAAAACAACAAGAGCAACGAATAAACAAGAAGGATTAAAACATCCCAAAGGAACAAATAAAGTCCACGTTTTTGCATCACACATGTGGAATGTTAAGTTCTGCCTAGCATAGCTAAATGCCCTCCCCATGTCCCCAGGGGCTTAGCCTACCTGTCAAATAGCTGTGCACCCCCTTCATAAATATTCAGTGACCACAGAGAATCAGGAGATGGCTTCAGGAAAACAATGCCATCTTCCTGGACCTTTGAAGGACCTCTAAGAGGTCCAAAAAGATGCCTGTTCCTTTCTTCAGCCCTACTGCCCCCCTGCTTCTTTTCCCATCCTTTCCTGGCCACTGAATGTATATATACAGGCAATTTATTCAATATTGTTTTTGTATGTCACCAATATGGCCATAGGGAAGGTGCCCAGCCTGAAATGAGATGGTGCAGCAAAGCAGCAGATGGAGATATTGAATGCCACCATTCACCAGGACCAAAAAAGGACATATGGGGTCATAATTTTCAGTGATGCCTGTGTATGTAACCAAAAGGGTTCTGACCAAAATCCTAATTTAAAAAAAGGGGGAGTAGCCAACAGGCCAAAGGTCTTTCTGAGCAGAAAGCTTTTTGCAGAGTGCAGAAGGTGGAAATACCAAAGACAAAAGACATTTGTTAACTGCATACACCATAAGTGATAATCATGAAGCCCTCCAGATGGTGTTGGACTGCCAGTCCCAGTAGCCTGTGTCGGCATAGCTGACTGTGAGAAATGTTAGGAGTTGCAATCCAAGCCCATCTGGATGGCTGCATGATCCCCACCGCCTCTCCAGCAACCATTAGTTCCAGCTAAAATGAACCCACTGAATCAATGGTAACTCAGTAAGTTTATCTAAGTTCTACTGAATCAGTGGATCTGCTCTAAGTGGGACTAGCAAATGGATTTAGGCCACAGTGAGGCCTCGAGTGCAAGCTTTATCGTCCCCCTATTTTCAGCACTGGGACTTGAGCTATATCAGAAATCAAGTGTAGAAGGGAGGGAGGAAATCCAACCTATCTGCCCTACTGCATTCCAGCTCAGATGCAAGCTTTCATTAGAAATATCTAGGGAAGAGCACCAATGCCATCAACCCCTAAACAGTGCTAGCATCAGCTGTGAGACTTTCCTCAGCACTGCCAACAGAGCAGGGAAAGTTTAAATGATTCATCTGTGCCTACTGGGATTCCTTTAATTATCACAACTGGAAACCTGAAAATCTTTACATGAGGCAAATACTCAGAAATCCTTAATACGGGCTCTCTTACACAGGAACTGCTTTGGGTCCTGCATGGGTGAATGGTGGGCTGTAAAGGTATATAAATAACTCAGGAAACAGATCAACTTTAGGTAGAAATGAATTGCTTTTTGATTGGCACTTATAGTCAAGAATTTGACCCTGGAGAGGTATTCTAAAGTTCCACACAACTGAGACTATGGCTATTTCCACACTACACTGTTATAGTGCTATTATTCCACTTTCAACATCCTGTGGAATTCTGGGGTTTGTAGTTTACTGAAGCCAGAGAGCTCTCTGGCTGAAAATTCTAAATGCCCCTCCCTAAACTGCAAACTCCAGGATTCCATAGGATGTTGAAAGTGGAATAATAGCACTACAACAGTATAGTGTGGAAATGACCTATAATATGTCTTCCTTCTTGCCACCTCCAAGGGACACCTTCTAGCTGCTGTAGCCACAGCTCCATGGCCATCTAATCACAGGTGGATAGTAGGGGGTGCTGGAAAATATCTGACTATGTCTCTATAACTAGATGCAGTGTGGTGGCATCATGTGCATCAGGTCTGCAGCCTCTAAAAGATGAGTGCTGGGGGAGATTGGGGACATTTTATGAGGTCAGTGGAGAATGCCAACCTCTGGACAATCAAGAAGAAAAAAAAGGACTAACAATGGCGTAAGTCTGAGTTAAGCAATCATAAGTCACTAACGTAGAATGGGAATGGAATCTTCCTTCATCAATGCAGGTGGTCTGTTCACTGATGCAGATCACATCTTTTTTATACCATCACTGTGTTTATAGTTGCTAGGGCTAATTCGCCATCACCTGCTGGCCAGTCTGATGCTAATAAGCTCTTCCATACTCAGCTAAACTGATTCTT
Source organism: Ctenosaura bakeri (assembly GCA_948474755.1). Taxonomy (NCBI): domain Eukaryota; kingdom Metazoa; phylum Chordata; class Lepidosauria; order Squamata; family Iguanidae; genus Ctenosaura; species Ctenosaura bakeri. The sequence goes on from CAOLHI010001507.1 coordinate 333,827, forward strand.
AGACTTAGCTGGTCCCCAGAGAAGAGACATGTGGCCCTCCACCAGGTCATACTAACTTGAAACTTTACCAGCTTGATAGACCCTGCCAGAATTTACACTCTGCTTTACCACCACACCACAATGAGGGGGCAGAACAGCACTTTGTGAAAGATAAATATATAGAAAATGCACATAATAAATTGTTATACACACATGCATGAGTCTGTACATCTACTTATGCATTCTTGCTTACACTTACGCATGGCTTGTTTAGCTTTCCCTGTTGCAAATGGCAAATGTATTGGCAGTCATACAATGGCATTTTGGCTCTTTGATTCAGGGTTGCTGTGATGTCCAAACACAACCACTGTGTGTAATATGTGCTGTGTTTGGATGTCACAGCAATCCTGAATCCAACAGCTGATAGGAAAACTGTTACAAGTGGACAGACTCAAGCAAGCAAGCCAGGGCCCTGAGTTTGTAAAACCCAAGCAGGACTGTTGATGACAGGGTGATGTGGAGTCTCTCATTCATGGAGTCACCATAACTCAAAGTCAACTTGATGGCAATTCACAATAAACAACAACAAACAGCACATGCTCCAAACATAAAAGACTTCACCATGTTTTGGAAAGCTGAGTATATTCAAAGCACAGAATTTTACCATTTTGGTTTCTCAAAACTGACAAAATTAATTTCCATATGCTCGTCACATTAGAATCACTAGAAAATCAGTTCTCCACTAAGTGATGCAGTACACTGTTTTAATGCCAGCGGGCTGACCCACATGCTTTGTAGCAGAGCTCAAGTGAGTTTCAGGCACAGATCATTCTTCTGCTTATCTTAAATTGATTTCAAGACATCACTTTCACAAACGAGAAATAGTATATCAGAAAACTGAGAGCACCGTAAAGAGTCAACAGCAGCCAACTGCTTTTTTTTATTAACTCTCATTGGAAGGCTTTCCATTTTATTTGATACACAGATGAGTATATATGGCATAAGAAACAAAAAAAATATGCAACTGAGGTAACTGCATGTCACCTCTTTTTCATCATTCCAAAAGTGGAAGTCATGCAAACTGCCAAAGATTAATTTCCAAAAGATGTCCTGAGGTATAGTCCAGATTCTTAAATAATAGAAAAGGAATAGCATTGTGTACATGGCTGTGGATTTAAATTTAGAAAGTGTGTGAATATTTTATTATTTTCATCACACTCCAGCAGGTTGGGGGAGGCAGGGAGTTAGGGGGGAGCCCAGAGCCTTCTATAATTAGAAAAGCAGGGGAAAACTGCTATAATGTGAGAGGAAAATAAGTATTTTTATTATATTTATACCTTGCCTTCCCACTGCAATTGATATTCAAAATGGCTAGCAACAATAAAACCTACATTTAAAAATATGAAAATGGAATAACAGACTAACTAAAAACACATTGACTAAGAACCTAGATGGTGCTTTTCTTGCCTTCTTCTCCCACCTCCAGCAGCAGCCAAGAACCTAGAAATGTTGGTCTGGTCATTAAATATCAGTAGAGAGGGAGAGAAAGAGGGAGAAGGAGGTAGGCAGACAGCAGGCAACTGGGCAGCAAGGATGCCTTCTCTGGGAGACAGTGGAGAAATATGCCTTTGCACATGGTGCAAGGGGTTAGAGAATAATCTCTTGCACCCCATTCAAAAAAAGGACATAAACACCCATGAAATACACCTACATCAGTAACATCAGTTCTGGCAACTGCATCACCAAAAAAGTAAAAGAAAGAATTAGTTGCTAAATTTAGAAAAATAAGAATCATAAATGCACACCTGGACTTCACTGCCTCCATACCAATGAAACTGAGTCAAAATAAGTGGGGAAAAATGTTCTCCTTTGTGTCCAGGGCCATTTGAGCATATTAGGATCATGTTTCTGAGTGTTTGCACCAACACACTTGTTATTCAATGACTGTAACATGAAAGGAAGTTTTTTATGTCTGATAAATCAAACACATAAGCAGATTTCTTATGTTTGTTCAAATCACCTTGAACACAAGTTTCTTCAATGAAGGCAATTTGTACAAAACTGCATTCTTGTTGGAAAAGGATTGCTGTGACCTTTGTTCCAATTAAAATACTTATGATGTGCATGTGGAAAGCACCTGGGGATGACTGTGCAAGCATGAGGTAATCCCCATGGGACAATTAGGCTAAGTCATAGTGATATGAAACCTGGGCAAGGGGTTTCATCAGCCATGGTGACATGAAATCCTGGCTGGGGTTACATCAGCTAGTCCCTGTGTATATAAAGAGGTAGGTTCTGACAGGCTCCTTCTCGGCCTCTCGGTCTCCCTGACTCTTGCCGGAGCTCTGTCCGGGCATACATCAATCTGATGTGATGATGGAATGCTGAACCTGTGTTGGAGGATCTGCAAATCCTGTACAGATGTATATATTGGAACTGAAGAATAAAAAGCCTCCAGGTATATTTTTGGATGACAACACTGTGTGCTAGTGTTCTTAGTGGGTAGTTTTTGGGGTCAGAGCAGTGCTGCGTATCATACTCTGCTGCACACGCTTCTTGTGACTGTGTTTTGAACTCTGCTGTATGTTTTGCTTTGTTTGCCTCTGCACCACGTTGGTCAGAGTACAGTGGTATGAGGGAGGATTTAGTGCGGTCTGCCTAAATCCCATCATCCAGCTTCCCTCCACAATTCTGCCACTGGTATTTCCCTGTGTGAAAAGCTTGCTATGGAACCAAGGGAAAGTCAGACCCATTGATAACCATTCTCCCAAGGTCACATGGGTTTCCACACCCTTCACCTCCATGCATAGATGTCTGCATAGGTAAAAGTTTGTGCACATTGACTTCCATCTCCATAGCTTCTGTGAGAATAGTAACCTGCACAATCAGAGTTCTAAGGGAACCCCTGTATCTGGGCAGACATCTGTGCACAATACATAGATACAGAACATTAGTAGCACAGTCTCTCTGTCCCTTCATCCTATTCAGTGGATAACACATGATGATAATCCTAAATGTACTTACACATCCAAACCATTCCAGGCATTTCCATACAAACAGAACTCCGAAAATTATAGCTAAAAATAAGAAGTGAGATTATTCTTCTCATTATTCCAGAGTGATTCCTCTCCCTCCCTCTCCAATTTCAATGTTTTAGGATTGCTCTATATCTCCAAGGCTGTTCAGATACCTTTATAATTTGGTGGTGTTTACAAATCATTTAGCATAAGCACCCAAAGCAGCCATGATAGATTATGCTTTATTTCCATCCAGTGGAAATAATGGGCCCACATTAAATGTCTGGCATTTTTCTTTATATATCCTTGAACAAGTTACAGCCAGTGTGGGCTTCTGTGTAAGTGGGAAAGTGACTCCATTCTGGATTTTACTCCAAATTTTAAAGGAGCATCATCCTATATGATGAATGTATTTTGGGGATAAAGTTCCGTAGTTTGGATGCCTCTAAAGTTCACATTAAAATCCAGAGAAGATTCACTGTCCCATTCATGTGGGAAACACTAACCAGCAGTGATGATAGCTTATACTCAAAGAACTGCAGTCAACATACCTGGTACACCAATGTTTTTCTCCTCCATGGCATCCTTGCATTGCATTGCAAAAACTGTCATGAAGATCCTTCTGGAACAGCATTCAGCAAAGTTTGAGCAGCTACCAATGTCAGGGAAAATCTGAATCCCTCACTTGTGCATGCATATAAGTATTTTCTATAAGTTCAAAAGTTAGCCTGAAATATTGGCAAAGAAGGAACTTTGGGCCATGGTGTCATCCAGAGCTTGAATCTTTTTTTGCAGGTGAGGGGAGGGAGAATGAAAGTTTTCATGTAGTTTTCAATGACCATGCAATAGAATGACCAGGGATTCCGGGAAGTAGAGTAAAAGCGCAAAACTTTCCAAGTTCTGGGGTCACTCCATATTGTATTCCCATAACAATGCTTTCATTTCCCCCCATTCTAATTAAAATATATCCCAATGCTTTTTAAAAAAGATTTCAATAGGTGCACGTATCAGAATAACTAGCATGCAAGACAAGACTCAACATGGTGAAGAAAACATACAGCTGAATAAGCTGCGTGGCTGTCTACTGTAATGGTGCCCACTCAAACTGTTGTATATCAGCCAGTTCTTTTCTCTGTTCTAACTGCCCACACTTCTAAAGAAGCTTAGTTTATTTATATTTTGGGTGCATCTTGGCATCTCTCCAAAAGCACATTTTGTAGATGAAATTCCATCAAATCTGTTCGCACTCTCTTCAGTTAGTGGCAAAGATGAATGCTTATTTTGGGTTGTGTTGGATGCTCTTTTCTTCACTTTTCCGTCAGGGAACTTGTTTAGTCATTCCCTGTCATGTGAGTGCTCTAAATGCTGCATATAAAAATATATACATACACCAAATGGATGACCCCCCCTTTTCTTTCTTTATTTTTTTAAAACATGTTTATATTCTTTAGAACTATTCTTGAAATGGCACATTCCTCATCTAAGTTAAACATTATAAATTGTACAATGCAGGCAAGAGCATTTTGCCACCCTACTCACGAAATAACGAGACCTCAGACAGGCTTGGGTTGAACTAGGGCAATTTATTAATATGCCTAATTAACAAGGGTTGAACTAACCCGAACATAAACTTGGGTTTCTGGCCTGAGCAGAATGCTAAGGGGGGAGGGTAACAGCACCTTCGGACTAGGGCAAGAGGCCACTCCCGACCGTCTCCCCTAGCCCGTTGAGCGAGATACCAGGCTCCAAAGCCAACCGCTGAAGGTGCCAGATGGCTTTTGGCCAGCCTTTGTCTGGGAGGGAGCCCCAGGCCCACCCCCCGCTGCGCAGCAAGTGGGGTGATCCCAGGGCCCCCCCAAGGATAGTATTTATCCTCCACCCCGAAAGGGGGTGCCATAGGTACACGCCGAACCTCAAGCCCCCCCATTTCCGGCCATGGGCAAGGACAAGCGTCTGCTTAGTCCTTAACCCCCCCATCCGCTCAGGATCAAGTCCAACCCCTTCTGCAAGTCGCGTAAGAAAATCTGATTGCCCTCTGGTGACAGGTGTACTCCATCACGCCAATATAGCTCTGGCTTGCTGAAAACAATCTCTGCGTGTGGGATGTAGTGACCCAAGCCCTGTCTCAGGGCGCGTCGAATCTCCCTATCCGCCAGCTGGCGTGCGCGTTCTATGCGCCGGGGATCGGCACCACCACCCCATTCCCTCCTTTGCACCAACGCAGACCATGCGATTGACGTGTGAGGCCATGTGGTTTGTATGAGCCGCATGTCCTGGATGGCCTGTATCACCAAGGCCTTCCCTTTTAACAGTCCAAGGTCATTACCGCCCAGGTGAATAACCAGCACATCGGGAGGAGGTTCACCGCTCTCCCTGAACAACAACGGTAGCAGGCCAGCCCACCGCAAGCCTCGCCTTCCAAGCCATCGTATGGATGCTCGATCGCCCAACCCCAGGTTTGCGCCCATGTGACCTGTGCGCGCCTGCCACTCGGCCCAAAAGATGAAGCTGTGGCCGCATATCAGTATCCTCTTCCTCCCTTCTGCGGCCGGTCGACCTGGAAAGGAACCAAAGCGTTAAGGCAGCTCAATAGGTCTAACATAGCATCGGAACGCTGAGGACTTCCACCTGCCAATCCTGCTGATGTCGTCCGCTTTCATGCCCATCGCCGCGGCGGTAGAGGCTGCCCCTATACGAAATGAGTGCGTCCCGAAATTGACTCCCTGGAGGCCCAGCCTAGCTAAGGCTTTCTTGGTGATGGTCCAGAATTGGAATTTAGTGAGGGGAGATTTATCAGCGTGGCAAAATAGGGGGCCTTCGTGTGTGCCTCTGTGGGCTATATAAGCCCTGAGCGCCCTTACCGGGCACAGGGTTGCCGTGGCACACTCCCTCAAGGTGACCATAGCGCCCCTCCTGGCCTGGTCGGTCTTGGAACCCCTTATGACCAAAGAAAAGTGCCGTTCCCCCCACGCTAAGTCCCGTAGCTCCAGGGCCCTGCCCGAGCTATCCATCCTGCTTTGAACGACTAACTCGCTCACCCTTAGCGCCCTGAAGAAAGCAATGAGGGCCGCTGCGTGGAACAAAAGGGCCTCATACGGAGATGAGCAGACACTTTTCCACGCCTCGCCCAAACCCTTCAAGATGGCCGGAGAAAGCGGCCGCCTGCCATCCTGGACCTTTCCCCGCTGCCTGACACATCCCTCGATAAACTTACGTATCCTAAAATCGCCCGTGGGGTCAGCCAGGCCCCTGGATTTGGATAAAAATGCTAAGGCCGACATTTTGGATCTGATGTAATGAGGGGAAAGGCCAGCTTGCGAGAGAGCTACGCAGAACTGCAGTATGTGGTCCACAGGGATTGGCCAGTCGTCCTGTAATCCCTTAAACTTACGGAAGCTGGAAAATTCCCTGGCTGCTCTACTGTAACTCCTCATGGTGCTAGGAGCAATGGACATACCAATCATCCTGTTCACCTCACCCCGCCAAGATTCCACAGGCTCTCGGGCATCGGTTCTGGGAGGGGTGAAGCGGCTGGGGCCAGCTCCCGGAAGCGATCCATCTGCATACGGGAAAGAGAGTCCGCCAGGGAATTGTCAACGCCTGCTACGTGAAAAGCCTTGAAAAGAATGTTAAAGCGCAAGCATTGAAGTGTGAATGCCCTGACCAACCTCATGACCCGGGGCGACTTTGAAGATAACTTATTTATAACGCTAACTATGGCCTGATTATCGCACCAGAAATGGACGGAGCTGTTAGCCAGTTCACGCGGCCAAATATGAACTGCAACCAGTATGGGGAAAAATTCCAGAAATGTAAGGTCCGAAGTAAGGCCTGCTTCGGCCCAACTCTGTGGCCACCTCTGAGCACACCATCTGCCCCCAAAGAAGACGCCGAAGCCGATGGAACCAGCTGCATCGGATGATATTTGCAGGGCATCCCTCACCAGGAGTTCGTTACGCCAAAAGGAAACCCCGTTAAAATCTGCCAAAAATTCCTGCCAGACTCTCAGGTCCAGCCTCATTTCCTTGGTGATTCGAATTCGGTGGTGAGGCTTGGTAATGCCCTTGGTGGCGTCACAGAGCCGTCTGAGGAAAGCCCTGCCCGGCGCTATGACCCTGCAAGCAAAGTTGAGATGCCCTAGGATCTCCTGGAGTTCCCTGAGTGTTGCCTTGCGCCTGCCCAAAAAGGAATCCACCCTAGACCGTAGGTCCCGTACTTTAACGGGTGGGAGCTTACTGGCCTGGTTAAGTGTGTCCAGCTCAATACCCAGAAACGTGAGTCTGTGTGTGGGGCCCTCAGTTTTCTCGTGCGCCAACGGCACTCCTAGCTCGTCCATTAAGGAAGTGAATTCAGACAATAGGAAAGCGCACTGCCCTGATCCTCGATGGCCCACGAAAAGGAAGTCGTCTAGGTAGTGCACTACGCCTCTCATGCCTGATTTCTTTCGGGTGGCCCATTCCAGAAAGGTGCTAAAGGATTCAAAGGCAGAGCACGACACTGAGCATCCCATAGGGAGCGATCGGTCTAGGTAGAACCTGCCTTCAAAAGCGAAACCCAACAGCTCAAAATCATTTGGATGAACTGGTAAAAGGCGAAAAGCCGACTTGATGTCCGCTTTGGCTAACTCAGCTCCCACTCCCTGTCTGTGAACGGTTCGAACCGCTCCGTCGAAGGTGGTGTACCTCACGGAACAAAGCTCCGCCGGGATGGCATCATTAACAGATTGCCCTTTCGGGTATGATAAGTGATGAATCAACCTAAACTCCCCCGGTGCTTTTTTCGGAACTACACCCAGGGGGGAAATTCTAACGGTAGGAGTGGGGGGCCGATCAAATGGGCCTAGAACCCTGCCTTCTGCCACCTCCTTATTTATTTTTTGACGCACGATGTGCTCATTTCCTCTAACCGATTTGAGATTATTGGCCATGAAAAACACGCGGGGTCCCCTACATGGGATTCTAAAACCCGCAGCAAAACCATCATATAGATACTGGGCTGCCGCCCGGTTTGGATATCCGCCGAGCCAGGCTCGAAGCGGCTCCAACCTAATTGGACTGGGCCCCTTTCTGAAATGGCTGTTGATTGCCCTGGCCTCGCTTTGCGGCCCCGTCCCTGGGGCCCGGCCCTCCGCCCTTCCGTTTGTTGCAGTTGCGGGCCGAGTGGGGGCCCCAGCATATCCCACACAGGTGTTTATACCTGCAGGGGCGCCGAGCGCAAAACCCTTGAGTCCCAAACTCCCAGCAGATCTGAATGGGTTGCTGTTCTTGCTGGCCCTGAGTACGAAAGGGACCCCCCATCTTGCCTGTCTGCACTAAATGCCCGGAGTGGGCCCGTTCCCCAAAGACTGGGCGGCCGGGCCCCATTGACTGCATCCACAATTCAGTGTCGATGCGGTCCCAACACAAGCTTGAGTCAGTCGCCGCCAACATTCGAAACCGTTCATCATAATGTAACCATCCCGCCCCTGAATACTCTAATTGGGCCCTCCAAATGGTGTTCAGGTATGCCACCAGGTCATGCGCCCGCGAAGGATTGGCCTTCAGGACCACGTCCATGTAAATTAAGAATCCCGATAGCCAGTTGGTCCAGTTCCTCTCAACCTTTCTTTTCCTAAGCTTCTCCCTCTCTCCCGCATCCATATCATCCCTTTCTTTTTTATCTACCTCCCTGTACAAAAGGGCAAACACATCTACATATTCGCCCTTTTGGATCTTCTCGGCCGTGGCCGCGTTAAGGTGGCTGCCCAGGCATCTAGTCCTCCCCCGGGACGCTGTTCTGCTCCCTCCTCCTTGGCGGGCTCCTGCTGCCCCCCCCCCCCCCATGGGGGCTCCCTGGCACTCTTTGCAGCTCCTTGCTGTTGCCTGAACCTGCTGCGTGGGGGTTGCAGTCACCCCGGGGGTGGGGGGGGTGTCCGAAGCCGCTGGCGGGCCCCATACCATGTCCCCTGGCGGTGCTTGCACTTCCCAGGGGCCCACTACCCATGGAGTGCCGCTTTCTGTATTAATGTACTCACCGGCCGACTCTGCTACCGCCTCTCTTTCCTCTGGTGGCCCTGACGACGAACAGCCCGGTTGCGCCGCAGGTGAGCTCTCTCCCTCGCACCATCACCGTTCCAGGGCATCAAGTCTGGCCACAAGCCGGTCAAAGTCGCTAGCTTTAATAGCAATAGTTCCCTCGTCCCCCTTTTTCTTTTGGCTGGACGCCCGACTGCCTCTCTCAATGGCGTCTAGCTTGTCAAACAGGCATGCCACTCTGCTGGACCCTTCCTCTGCGGACGCTGCCGACGAGCACGGGGCCACCGCAGTCTTGGCCGTCCTTGGCCTCTTGTTAGTGGTGACCCCTGTGCTTGCGGCCGCCCTGTTCTCCTGTGCGGCCCTCTTGGGCGGTTGTTTGCCTTTTGCGGTAGCCCGCTTAGAGGGCATGGTGCTGCCAGGTACTGGGGCCCCTTATTAGTTAGAGTGGTGTCCTGCTGCCTAGGGTGTGTGTTTGTTCTGTCTCCCCCCCCTTTTTTCTTTCTCTCTCTTTTTTTTTTTGTATGTAAGGGAGGGCGAGTGCCGAAGGCCCCGGCGGGGGTGTGTGCGGGCGGTATGCCAGCCCCAAGCCTGCCCAAGGGAGTAAGCTATGTGCTCTGCCGCCTACTTGGGTGGGGCTGATGAGCCCCAGACGCCCGCCCCCTTATGTTGGGGGAGAGGGGCCCCAGAAGGAGGAAGAGAGGAGGGGGGAAGGAGGGGAAAAAAAAAAAGAAAGCGGAAGGCCAACAGCAGCCCCGACAGACTCCCCGCGCTAATGTGGGGGGGGAGGCTGGGTGGCGAACCGCCGAGGCGAAGGCTGGATGGCGAGACCCGGAGGCCTTTGCTCCCTTCACCCTGCAAGCTGAGGGTGGAGGAGGCAGCGGCCTTTAAGTTGCCGCTGGAGCGGCCGCGGCCTGCCCGGGGCAGGCCCGACGGGCTGGAGGCCGAGGCTGGGCCGCCCTACCTCCCTACCCCTGGGCCGGGAACGCCGAGGAGCAGCCGCGGCCTGCCTGGGTGGCCGCTAAGGCGGCAGTCGGATCCTCGGCCGAACGGCCGGACCGACGGGCTGAAGGCCAAGGCTGGGTCGCCCTACCTCCCTACCCCCGGGCCGGGGACGCTGAGGAGCAGCCGCGGCGTGCCTGGGGCCGGCCCGACGGGCTGAAGGCCGAGGCTGGGCCGCCCACCTACCTACCCCCAAGCCGGGAACGCTGAGGAGCGGCCGCGGCCTGCCTGGGCGGCCGCTGAGGTGGCCGACGGATCCTCGGCCGAACGGGCGGACCGACGGGCTGAAGGCCGAGGCTGGGCCGCCCTACCTCCCTACCCCCGGGCCGGGAACTCAGAGGAGCAGCCGCGGCCTGGACGCTGAGGAGCAGCCGCGGCCTGCCCGGGCGGCCGCTGAGGCGGCCGACAGATCCTAGGTCGAACGAACGGCCGGACCGACGGGCTGAAGGCCGAGGCTGGGACGCCCTACCTCCCTACCCCAGGCCGGGGAACGCTGCCTGCTAGGCCGCGGGAAGCCTCGCCCGCGCGCCGCGCCAACCCCACCGGCCCTGCGAAGCTAGTCCCGCCGCGGCAGCCGCGTAACGCTGCCGCGGGCCTACCTGCGCGGCCGAGGCGGCCGCTGGATCCTCCGCGTCGCGGGCGAGCCGCCCGCCAGGCGCCGTCCCACGCTGGGTCTAGTGAAGAAGCAGGAGGAACCTCGCCGAGGCCTGCAGGTGCGAGAACTAGCGGCGTCCTCCTGCTTCTTCGCCTTGAACAGCACGAGTGGCCGCCGGGGAGGAGGTCCGGGTCCTAAATACCGAGCCCGGCCCCGCCTCCTCCCGTCGGCCCCCGCGACACCAGCTCGTCTCGTGGGAGGGCGGCAAACGCCGTCCCCCCCGCCATTTGCTTTGCTCGGCGGTGTGGGACGCATTCTGGCTAGATTCCATCTCTCTATGAACATGTGGATCTCTTTCCTTTCCTTTCCCCCTTTTTGGTTATGATATTAGAAAGATGGTGCTTGCATTCTTAAGTCTTAATTCATTATTTAATTTTACCCTGGTTTCTTATCCTCAGATCCCCTCATAAACATTTAATGTGCAAATTGTTCTGCTATGCAGTCTTGACTACTATAAACCACTGTTTGGAATCTGTAAAATGGAGGAAGTAAACATTCCAGAACCCCACAATGTGGCACTCCCAGGAGGACATTACCTTCCTCTCTTACATAGTGAAAGTAGAGAATGGCATATAACTTAGGGTTTGGACATAACATCAACTACTGTACAGTATTTTTTTAAAAAAAAATTAACAGTATCTCGGTTCACAATTTTGAGTTATCAGTTTATAAGGAGAACTTACATGTTGCCTGTAGGCTTTCATTACACCAAGGAGTAGATAAGGAAGCTGTTGATTGTCTATTTATGCTTTCTTTGTTGCAATGTAGGCTAGTAGGGTCCATGTCGGTGGGACAATGACTCTGTTATGGTCCAAAGTTTACAGGATAATTGAGGTGTATCTAGCATAAACAGCACTTAGGGCAAGCATGGAGGTTGTGCCCCTTCCTCTGGGGCTGCTTATGCATCCTCCTCCTCTGCTAAATCCTTGGCCTTTTTGTGCCTCCTGGCATTGGTACTCAGGACACGTACCTTACTTCTCCCATCCTACTTACACCTCTGTGATAAACCTTCACTTCAAAATAGATATAGCAGCTGGGATAGCTCCTTTAAAATCCAGACTAAAACTCTGAGCAGATTTGTCCCTCCTTCCTTCACTCAACATCGAAGCTACCATTCACCACTGGTTTGTTGTGACATCCAAACACTTTGGCTGGTCTCTCCCCATCAAAACTGGAGTCACAAGCCATCACTTGTTCTTGGATTATGACTCTTGGAGGAGAGAGAAGCCAGAGTGCCAGATTTGGACATCACACCAGAAATCCCAGATGGATGACTTGTTTGATTATTCCTTCTTACTGTAGGACTAATCAGATGGTGCGCATTAGCACACTGGCCTGTTCACAATAAAAAAAATTCTGGTTCACTGCAATGCCCATTTGCACTTAATGAAGCCTTAAGTCCATCTGTAGCAGACTTCCACTAACTTAATTTTTTTCAAGTAGCTCCTGAGAAAGAGGCAGATGCCTGTTAGAATAGAGCATCAGATCCTCATCTTTTACTGCAGCTTCTTTTGCTGCCATTTTTTTCTTCTGTATCACAGGGCAGGTGTCTTTCAGTGAGAACACATAGTATGGTTCACTGTAAATCATTATTCTCATATAGAATCTCTCATTCTCATCTATTGCTTTTCATAGTCACTCGCCTGCTTTTTTCTCCCATCTGTCTTCTGATTCAAGGTGTTATTATTTAGTATTACAAACTGCAAAGTGGGGTTATGTGTTATAGATTGGGGCTAACAGAATTTGAGTTCTAAGTTAGGACCACTGAGTGCTATGTCTTTGGAATGACCTCTTGGCTGGAAAATTACTTCGGAGCAGTTATAGGCCTTTTCCTCACTGGGCTATTAAAATGGTACAGAGCGACCTCCAGAGGAGGTCTTCTGCACCGTAGAGTGGACTAGGACAGACTACTTTTTGTAGTTCCATACCTCAGTCCACTCCAGAGTGACCGGAATTGGTCATACTGCATGTTTTTTAAAAACTTCTTTTTAGAGGTTTTTAAAAAGCACGGAGCATGCAACTCCATGTTGCTCCGTCGCCCCGCTCCGGTGCAGATTTGCAGGCGCGTGCAAGTGCATGCCTGCAGATCTGCCGGGGGCAGGCTTTAGGCTGGTGAGCTTCTCCGGTTGGTGGCGAGCCTCCCCCAACCAGAAGCCGCCATTTTGGATGCCGGAGCAGTGCAGCGCAATGAGCTCGCACTGCTCTTCATCCTGACGGACTCGCCCAGACCCACCAAAAAGCCGGTGAGTAGCAGTGGGGAGCGTTTCCCTCGCCGCGTGCGGAAAGGGCCATAGATTGCATGGTAGTCAACACACCTACTCGGGGTTAAATTTAAATGTGAAGGAAACAGCACTGTGGAACAGCATAGGTTATCATACAGTAAGCAATACTCTAAAATGTCTCCAAATTTCATACGCCATACAATTCATAAAATGTTTCATGATATTTAATCTGGTATTTTTAAGGACAGAGAACTGAGTAAAAGGATGATTCATTCTGACACTTCTGGAAGATTTTTAGATGTGGTGAAATACATACAGCCTTAGCTACTTTATCTTAGAGTTGTTGGGGGGAACTCAGCTGTAGTTTATACCTTTTTTGAAAAAAAAGTGTCTTTATTAGGAGTTACTAATACGTTTAACTCTTTGCAGTGAATGTTGGTCAACCATCTTAATTATTCACAAAACAATCTCTCTCACACACACACACACACCTGCCTTCTTCTTCAAATTTACTTTTGGTCTACAGTTAGTATTTTGGGAAGATTTCATGCTGTGTGTATTTTAAACAAGTAATGGATTTACAGGGATGCTAGCTCTGCAAAAACATAGAGCACCTTTTGACTGCAGAGATTCGAACTAAAAACATTTTGGCAAAACTTCACCTTTTCCATGAACTTGTAAAATAACCCAGGCTCACTTTCACAAAAGAGTAGAAAAATTAAGCCAGCTTTAATGATGCTACTTATAAACCGTAACAGGGATATTGTGAGGCTTAGCATCTGTAAAGCACTATGCAATACTAATCTGGAAGGTGCTATAAAAAGTCTAAAACTCTATGAATAATAATAGAACAATGGCATTTTAAACATGAAGCAGCCAACCAAATATCATGAGCGTCCTAGAGAGAATGTAAAATTCATTGCAGCATCTGTACTGAACTGAGTGTGAAAAAGATAGCAGTAGATCACAGTGACACCTGAAGGAGGTAAAAAACGGGGGGAGACTTTAACTCTGTAGTGAAATATCTTGATGGTTCAAGATGTTGTCTGAAGAAATACAAACTAAGTCTTGGGAAAAGTGCTATCACTTAAAAGTAGAAAAGAAAGTGCTAGAAAATCTCACTGGCAGTTCTACTAGTTGGTTTACTAGAATGTTGTGACTGTTTAAGATAAACTTTTCAGGAGTGCAGTGACATTGAATCTCAAACTTTCAGACACCATCTCTCAGTGGTTCATACAAACATTACCTAGCATGTGGAGGATGGAGCTCTGAGGACAATAGAAGGATGAACAAGAATCCCACACCAATTTCTGGATCCATCTCTCCAGAAAGGACTGAAACCACGGGACAAAATTGCCCCCAAGTCTCATCCCAAAGAGGAAGTCCAGAAGGATACCAAGGCTGAAAGTACAGGAATCCATCAAGAGATGCAGAACCAACATGGACACAGCTCCCCCAGTCCAGTTTCTGTTTCACATTCAGCCCTGAAGCCAGGCTGGAATACAGCTACATGATCCATCTCATCTGGAAATTCCTGGGGCCTCCACATTCTCCAGGACTTTCTCCAGAAATAAGATATTGAAGCCTGGGCAATAACTTCTGAGTACAGTACAGCTTCAGATTGGGGGCTTTTTAAATTATGGTCTAACAACTGCCTATTTTAGGCATTATAAAACATTTCCTTGTTGTAGAGATGCATTCACCACTCCTTTTATCCAACCAAACTAACCTCCAGGTGCTTTTATAAACCAGGAAGGGCAAGGATCTGTAACACATGTGGTAGGCCTTAGCTCTTCAAGAATCATCCACATGCATGGAATGCAAGAATGAAAAGATATCCATTGTTACTTGACAAGCAGAAGCCAAAGTTTCATCCAGAGGAACTGCATAAACTACATTGTCCAAGTCAGAATGGATTCAAACTGCCATCCAGATTTTTCACAGTGAGCTGCCATATGGTTGTTGTTGTTTTATTTAAATGCCACATTTCTCCCAAAATTGGGAATCACAGTAGCTTACAATTTAAAAAAAACACATTCTCTGCATGCTCCTCTTATGGACTGGAATGTAAGGCTTGGTTAACATCTTGACTCTCAACCTTTTCCCAGTATGATTCTTTCTAAATCAATAAAAAGGGAATTTGAGCCTCTGCAAGTTTACAAAATAGAGAAAGTGTGTTTAAAATGAAGATGGACTGATAGGTGACAACAAGGAATCCTTCAGATGTAGTGGAGAACATCATTCTCATTGACAATACAGAAGAAAGATTCAACAGCCACTTCAGACAGTGAGCAATATTTTTGTACATGGACTAAAGGGATGTCATCTTGTTAAACACTTCAGGCAGCAAAATGTCTTGGGACAGCCCTGGAAACCAGGGGTGGGGACAGAATGATACTCGCTTCCAGTAATTGTTTAAAGCAATAATGTGTGAAAGGAGCTAAGGATGGCTCATTGTGGAAAATCAGGCCCTATCTATTGGTTTATCTCACACTGTTAAAAAGACAAAGCATATTCACTATTAAAAACATCTGATATAGATTCATGTTGTTCTGATTTTTCTTTTGCCCTTGTTTCCTTAAACTTGCATTCCAGGCGGCAAATCTTATCAAGACTCACACAATGCTCAGATTAAAAAATCATTTATGACATAGATCATGTAGTGACCTAGATTCTAAATGCGCTATAGTCTGCACACCTGCAATGTGCTGGAGGAAATGTTACATCCACTACACAGCTTTCATGTGTGTGTTTAGAGAATTGGGTGGACAGGAATTATGTGATACTACTGGATGTTGTACGAAAATGGTAAGGATGTGTATATGCTAAAAGAGAATATGCAAAACATATTTCCAGGACTTAGATTCCAGGAGGAAAAAAAAGATGTAAATGACCTACATTTATAACAGAGTAGGGCACACAGAGAGCTGCCTTGAAATGAGGCAAACAGTCGTGTCAAATGGTATTTACATTTGTTAGCAGTGGGTCTCATGGCCCAGGACAAAGGTCTTCTGCAGTCTAATTTACCAAGATCTTTATCCACACATGCAAAACATTGAGTCTTGCATCTTGTATGTGTAAATCATTAACATTACTGCTAAAACATATACTACCTCAACCAATGTGAAGCCTATTGTCAATATGTAAAAATAAATGGTAACATATTAACTAGAAACTTGAATGATGACTTGCTGCTGACCCTACATCTTGTGGATAACAATCCACAGTTTTAATGGCTACATATTTGGTGTCACAAGCAGTGACCAGAATCCTTGCTGTGAAGAGATTAGCACAAACCCATCAGGGCTGGGATTTTACACATAATCTTATCTAGACTTTTCCCTCCATCATGACTCCGAACACATCTCTGGTCAGTGTGACCCCAATCATGTTCTCATTAATAAGTCCAATTTATGAAAATAGCATATCTCATAGAAAGGGTGGTACGGTAACACCATTGGTTTCAATTTTGGCAATATGAACAAAGAATGCTGGACTAGATGGGCTTTTAGCCTGATCTAACCCAGCTTTTCTTATGTTCAAACTGATAACTGCACAGTAGGTCCCCATGTTCACTGACTCACTTTCAGTGGTTTCACCTACCCACAGCCAAAAAAGAATATGCTCCACCTGCTCACCTGTAACACAAGTAGTATTGTACATACTGAGAGAGACATGAGGCTGACTTCAGAGCTCCATCAGATAAGTATTGAGGCGAGGGAGAGAGTAGCAGCACAGACTGAATGGTAAGAATGGCAATGTGTGGTGGTGGTGGCGGCGGCAGCAGGGCTGTTCTCTCTTGCCCTCCTTCCCTATGAGTTCATCCAACCACCTGACACCTGCAGCATGACTGAGCAGCTCTGGGAAGTGCCCTACAACTGTTGCCCCCACCAAAGCGGCTACAATGACAATGACAACTCTGCCTCCCTGAGGGAAAAAATGAGTGAGTGTCCAGAGAAGGAAGCACCATCTCTCGTGTACAGAGGCTCATGGCTGCCATTTGTGTCTAGAGCAGATGAACATGCAGGAGTAGCTGTGGCACTGGCAGGGGAGAGGGTGACAGTAGTTTTACTATTGTTTCCCCAGCCATCGCTGCTACTGTGGCCTCTTATTCTTTCTTGTCCAACAGCATGGAGCTTTGCTGCTTCATCTGCAGTGGCAGAATCAGCCAGGGCAAAAAACTGGAGCTGCAAGTCAAGTCCCCCTATGACCACAAGCAGCCTTTTCATCTCATTCCTGCAGCACCAAGAACTACAGGCACTTCTGCTTGTGGGCATGTCTGGATCCTCCAGGTGAGTAGGGACATGAATATTTTTTGTTTTGTCCCAGACAGACCAGGCAGCCAACTAGCAGACCAGCCAAGTAGAGCTTTATTTACGGCAGAGAGAGGGTCAGGAATTCTAAGTCCTAAAGCAGACAAATCCACAAGAGCAAATCCAAATCAACAGCAGGCAAGCAGAAGTTCAAAAGAGCCAGGATTCAGGAAATCACAGCATAAGGCTTCAACCACTGGGAAGATCGGTTGTCGACCCTGAGGAGGTAGGTCAGCTTTTGCCCATTATAGGCTAATGATGTTCCCACAAGTGCTTTCTCATTAAAGCTTATTTGTTACATAAATGAGCTGAATGCCTCAGACCTTCTTTCTTGCATTGTCTTTTCAACAAAGTAGGAGTTTGTGTTGCTTCATCTTCAGGTATTTGTTCCTCCTGTTCAGGCCCCTGCTGCTGGTTGTTCCCCTCCCCCCTCCTTGAACAAACTTTTGCCACAGATTCAGAACCCTCCTCCTCACTATCAGGGTCTTCAAGGCAGGGCATGACAATTTTGACTGTATTTTGACTACAGTTTTGACTATATTTCCAGAAACATGGTCAAAGTATAATGTTTACTATTATCCACATTTTTCATTATCCACAATAAATCCAAGAATGTATCCCCCTTGGATACAGGGAACCTGTTGTTGCTGTTGTGTGTTTTCACTTGTTTCCAACTTATGGTGACCCTAAGGCAAACCTATCATGGGGTTTTCTGGAGAGTGTGTGATGTGCCCAAGGTCATCCAGTGGGTTTCCATGGCCAACTGAATGGAACTGAATCCTGGTCTTCACGGTCACAGTCCAACAATAAAACCACACACCACACTGACCTATTGTATACCAAAAAAAATTCTGCTAGATAAACAATCCTAATAAACTACTCAGTCTACTTAGGCCAGGCTTCCCTCCACATGTATCTATTTATTTATTTTTTATTATTATTATTTATTTGTATCCCGCCTCTCCATATGGATCAAGGCGGCGAACAACTTACAAATAGCATGTATTTCGAAACATTTCTATACATGCCCCCAACAAGCTGGGTACTCATTTTACTGACCTGTGAAAGGATGGAAGGCTGAGTCAACCTTGGAGCCTGGCAGGATCGAACTCATAACCTTGTGGCTTGCAGTACTGACATTTAACCACTGTGCCACCAGGGCTCCTAAAAAAATGTATTTATTTTACAAGTACCAATATTATCTGTAATGTACTATTAATGTACAACTTTTGGGATAATGTTACTGACATTGTAAGATAAATATAAATATAGGTAGATATAAAACAAATACTGTTTCCATTGTTGGGTGTATGTTGGAACAATTTGGGGATACTTGGGGATATTTTAAAATTTATTATTTAAAATTTATCAGAAATGAATAATGTGTACATTCCATGTTCCATGTTATTTGAGCAACATAATGTCACATTATCATAACGTGTATAGGAAGTAACATGAAGGGTCCTAGGCTTTAAAGGTAAGGAGTAAGTAAGAATGGATTACTTTTTTAAAAAGTAAAGTTTCAAGATCTAGTTCCTAATGGAGCACAAGGCATATCATTTACTCCCTTTCTCCCATGAGTTTGTTGCAGTACAAGGCTAGTCACATGCCTACAGAAATATAGGTCTTTCTCTCAAACTCTCACTTTGTGACTATTAAGGATGTGTTTGATTAAATGTGATCAATAGTAAAGTCCATTTCAAGCATTGCTCATTTGAAGGGACAAGACATGCTCAAAGGAACAGAAGGATCATGCCATTAGACACATCCCTGATGCTACATGGTTCTTCACAGGCCATGACTCTATATGTGCATGGATATCTCATGTGGGAAAACCTTTCTGTGTAGACTTTTCTGTATAGAGGCATATACAAGAAGGTTTCCTTTCCTCAATATGAAAATGTGGAGAAAGAAATAAAAAAACAAAAAATTTATAGATTAAAAGAATGGATGAAAATAATGATAAATAAAGATAGAATGAAAGAGAGATTGCAGGAAACTAAAATATCCTGGTTAAATTATATACAATTAGAGCAATGGACAAAGAGTATGAAAAGATATGTTAAGGATTTTAAAGAATATACTAAATTTGAACAAATTATTATTCAAAGAGAAAATATGCAAGAAAATGAAATACTAAAAGGTATTACAAGTGAAATATATAAAATATTAGCAAAAGAACAAGAAGAGGATTTTCTTAGAAAAATGTGGGAGGAAGAGATAGTACAAAATATAGATATACAAGAATGGAGAAAAATTTGGAAACAACGTCATTTAAAAAAAATATCAATAAGAATAAAAGAGAATTATTATAAATTAGTGTGGAAATGGTACTTGACTCCAGTGAAATTAAATCAAATAGATGAGAAATATTCAAGATTATGTTGGAGAGGATGTCAAGAAATTGGTACATATATGCATATGTGGTGGAATTGCAATAAGATAATGGAGTTTTGGCAAAAGGTTTTTAAAGAGATAAAAGAGATTATAGGAGCAGATATACCAGTATGTCCAAATATTGCATTGTTATCTATATATGATAAGGTTGAGTGTACTCAAGTAAAGAAAGAATTAATAACAAATTTGTTAACTGCAGCGAGATTAATAATAGCAAAAAAATGGAAAGCAAATGAAAAATTTCAAATAGAGGAATGGTATAACGAAGTGTGGAAAATCGCAATTAATGATAAACTAACATGTAGAATTAGGTTTATGAAAGGTTTGGTTAAAGGGAATGATTTTGAAGAAATTTGGAAAATATTTTTGGATAAAGTTCTGAAAAGAGATAGTAATACTACCCTGTCAAAAGAAGAATGGCAATTTTGGAAAGTGGATTAAATAAAAAGTTGGCTCTGGGGGGTGGGTATTTTTTAGTTTTAGTTTTGTTTTTCTTTTATGTTGTATATTTTGTAATTCTTAGTAGGTGTGTGTGTTAAACTTGTGATTTATAGATTTAAAAGGATAAGTGATGTCAATGTTTTTTTAAAAAAAAAAGTTAAAAGAATTAACAATAGAAATAGATTAAAGGGGATGTGAAAAATATTGAATTAAATGTGAAATTATAATAGTTGAACAGATTTATAAATTTAAGGGTAAAGGTGCAAAATAACAATGAAAGTTAGTATTGCTTAAGAGAAGAGAAAAAAAGAAAAAGAAAAAAAAAATTTTTTAATTCACTATTATGTATATCACATGGTGTTTAATTTTTTTTTCTTGTTTTGTATTTGTGATTTAGTTATATAATTAATAAAAATTTTAAAAAAAAATATGAAAATGTGGGCAGCAGAACCAGGAAGAGGTATGCAGTATCAGGGATACATGTACAGCTGATCCAATGAGAATTTTTTGTCCCTGCATGTACAGGTAACTCATGAAATGGATTCATTTTATTTTACAAACAGAACAGGGAGAAATGTAGGAAAGGAGAAAATAGACTGCATGCGATTGTGGGGGGGGGGTTCTCCTTTGCATATGATATATTGAAGCACAGAATGAATGGCCATCTGTTAGGGATGCCGTGGCTGCATCCTACACTCCAGATCTTGAGTAGGATCTTGGACTGGATGGCCCCCAAGATGCCTTCCATCTCTATGATGATATGAAATGGATGCTGTGAAACAGAAATGGAAATACAATAGTGCCATAGCTTGGGAATGGATGGGAGAACAAGGAACTCCAGCACCACAATACAGGATTTTCTTTAGGAAGAAACCAACATGATGATTTGACTGGTTGGTCACTTCGATAAGCCCAAATATTATTATTTTGTTTATTATTAATATGAGCAGTTTCCTCATATTATTATTTTGCCTTTGGGAGAATCAATCAATTCACTAAGAATGAGATCCACCAATTATTTAGTCTGGAATAAGTCTCATTGAACTCAAGAGAACATCTTCAGATACATGTATTAGACTCTGTATCCAGCATTTTTTTATGGATAGAAGCAAACAAAAGTCCCTCTATGCTTGCATATGTACTTCTTTCTTGTTGTTCTGGAGCCTGGTCCCTTTAAAATATCCACATCCTCCCACTCTAGGATTCACTGTTTCACTGTGAGTGGAATTTTCATTCCATTGGTGGTGGAAAGCAAAGGAGATTGGAAGAGCATCTGCCTATGTTCACATATCCGGACACAAACCAATGACACTATCCACTGTGACCTTCAGAGGACCCCAGCAAATCTCAGTGGAAGATGTCCACATGAAAGTCTTGCACTACATACAACACTACAGGATATCAATGTGTGCATGTATCTGTGTTAAATATTCTCAATGTAAACGGTTAAAGAGAGAAAGACTTGTAAAAACAACAATTGGAAAAGACTGATAGATATAATAGAATTATTACTAAGAAAATGGAATGTTTGTACTTACTCACTGACTTGATTATAAAAATGAATCCTCTGTGGAAACTTTGTCAAGCCTCAACTAGCATGACAAAACTATAAAATGTATGCTTTGCACACATTCAAAAAGCTGCTGAATCTAATGCAGTTAGGAAGTTGAGCTGAAGAGTTTTTTTAAAAGCCTGCAAATCCGGTCAATTTCAATGTGCATTCCTATATGTTTGCAACCCTCCACACCAGAAGGGGGAAAATGCAGCCCATAACCTGCATGCAGATCCCCAGACCCTATTCTGGCCTCCAAGCCCTCCCCACTAAAGTTTCCTCCAAGTCCCAGGCCCTCCACCATTAAAAAAAAAAGATGAAAAACTACCCATAAAATTGTCAAAAGCCTGTGGCGGAGCTTGAAGTGGGGGAGGGCAGGAAGGGGGTGGGGCTATGGCACAAGGGGCATAGCCACTGTGCATGGGGGCATGGCTATGGGCTGGGATGCCCCAAAAACATTGCTGCCCAAAGTGAACAGCCCCCCACCCCGTATGTACGCAACTGTCAAAAGTACTGCCTGGAGTTATCAAATAACAGACAGAAACAAGTCATAAATGACTTCCAATCAGTTCCAAGTTGCCTTTTCATCCCACCCATCCCAAATTTGGAAATACAGTGCATATTGAGGATGAAAATTGGCCCCTCTCTCTGCCACAGTTTCCCATACCTGCTATACATATATAGATGGGAGTAACATAATTGAGCTTGCTTCTTAACAAACATGTACAGTTCTGTGCTATACATTCAGTTGACAGCTTCCTTTTAATTTGAGTGTCTTAAAAGTGTCCAAATGATACAAGATCCTATGAATTTTGTAGCCATTTTATTTTTATTTCGTCACCCATATATTTATTTAAAAACCTTCCTTGACTTTCTTTAAACAGTTCAAGGTAATGATCAATAAAATTCAATTTAATCAGTGAAAAGTCCATTAAAACAGTGACATGGAAGCATGTCAACACAATTAACAAAATTGTGAAACACAATAAGTGTCTTATCCTACATGCTGGTGGTGACCAGAGGAATTTTCATTCAGTTTTGAGTTCTGAACCAGAATCACATGACAGCTTGCTCAAAACCATGCAGAAGAATTATTTGATTAGTAATGTAAAAGGGAACTGCAAAAGAAAACCTTTTCTTCAACCACATTGCCTAATGCCTGTGGTCAATGGGTCATGAGAAGTGTTATAAGAAATAGGACGAGAAGAATTGAGAAGATTGGTCCTCCTATTAGCATAGCTATCCCATCTGGACATCCACAGGTTGGGCTGAGAATCTCCATCCTGACTCAAACACTTCAGCAAAGGTATAACATAGGCTAAAGGGCTTTAAAGTAACTCTCACTGAGGAGAGGGGAGGAAGATTCTAGAAATGGAGGAAGAGAACTGACATGGTAAAAAGATCTGGGGAAAATAAACAAAGAAAAGGCAGCCAAGAATTTGGTCTTGCTAGGACAGTCCACTGCTGCCCCCAAAACCATTAGTTGTCTTTGTTATGGGGGTATAATGCCTTGGTTATGAAGAAATATCGTGTGTTGCTTTCTGAACTAAGGTCTGCCTTGAAAGCACCTTTAAGAAGTCAAGGTGTCTTTTAAATATAGGAGTTGTATACATTTGTAAAAAAAATTGTTCCCCTTCCTAGAAAGAAAGATCGGAGTAACATGATCAGAGGGGAAAGAAGAATGTTATGCCAAAGGAGGCTGGTTCTTTTAAGATATGGACACAGTCTTCACCCAGTAGGTGAAAGGCATGACAGATTTATGAAGTAGCAGCCAAAATTTACAGACATCAAAGTAATAGCCTTCAGATGTCAAAGTCTGCAAGCCCTACAATGCAACTCGCATCTCAAATCAGTTTTTCGAAGGCCAGAGAAGCAGAGATATCATAGGCCAATGATGTACAGAATCTGGTCTGCACCAAGCTTTCTTAGGTGAAACCTACAGGGGGAGTTATAGACAAAAAGCCTCCTGGTCTACATGCACTCTTGCATTTCTTATCAATAACAACTGTTCCCTGCTGAGACATGTGATACATTTTAAGGTTGCACCAAGCATGCACTGATAAATAACCATAGCCAAAAACCAAGACTAAATAAATTTACCATCAGCAAAGACCAAGACCTAGCTTTAATGAAACTGCAGAGGTTTCTGGGAATAAGGTGAGTGTAACAGGACAATTAGCCATGCTAATCCTCCTCGTACAAAGTTGTTAATGATTGTTTTTTCAGCACAGAAAGATAAGTAAAATCAATCAACATAAATTGGATCTGAATGCTTCTGGCTCAACCACAAGGTAGGATACAATATAATATAAGCAGAAGAATGTAGAATTGACATGTATTCATATCAAATCACTCATACATCATGAGTTCCTGGCTGGGCACAGGTTATGCCCTTGATCAGAAGAGACCACTGTCTTTGCATTTACCTGTCTCAATGGATGGTAACATGACTTAGGCCATTTCCACACTACATTGTTACTAGTGCTATTATTCCACTTTCAACATCCTGTGGAATACTAGGGTTTGTAGTTTCCTGAGGCCCAAGAGCTCTCTGGCTGAGAATTCTAAATGCCCCTCCCTGAACTGCAAACCCCAAGATTCCATAGGATGTTGAAAGTGAAATAATAGCAGTATAACAGTGTAGTGTGGAAGTGGCCGTAATGGTGCCAACAAACAAAAGGACTGTTGCTTTTTTTCCCCCCTGTCTCCACCTTTGCCTTTATGTTTTAGGCTTTAAATGTACAGCTCTATTGCAGCTTCTTTTAAAGGTCATGCATTGTCATACGTTACTTTATAAAAGAACTGCACCAAGGCAACTCTAAATTCTTTTTAAAACCAACAGTTCTTCTCCGTGGCTTGAATAATGTTCCAATCTAGCATGGAGTTTAAAAAGTGCATATATCCCTTCTGGCCAGAGGGAGGGGGAGAAGAAAGAGAGAAAAAAAGTGAGTTTGCATCATCACTTTCCCTTCTCAGGCTCTGACAACGTCTAATATGAACAAGCCCTTGGAGAAATTCACAAATGTATTCTTTAGTGTTCACAGTAATTGCTTGGTTTTGTTGCTGGAGAGCGGTAATACGTTAACGTGCTCTGCTGGCTTGGGTTCTCATCCCACAAATTAAAACACTCATTTACAACCAAGCAGCATTTGTAACGGAATAAGATTGAAACATTCCTAAAGTGCAGTGGGGTTAAGCAGTCTGAGGGATTCCTGGAACAGGATTTTGATTATGCAGGGAAGAAAGCAAATGGATTTTAAAAAAAAATCTTATTGCCTTTTTAAAGTTCTCCCTATAAAAACGTATTGTCTGTTAAACACAGACAATAAGAAAAAGGGATGCCAAGGGAACTGGTTTTACTGCTAGCAGTTTTGAATCCAGAGATTCTTTGCTATTTAGGGATAATGAAAGGTGTTTATTCCAAGGTTGAAGTGAGAAGCAACTTACATTGCAAGACAATGAGGACATTTCCTGACATATACTTGATTATGCTGGGAAGGCCATAGTGGTATAAACGTGGTGGCATAATGCAGATGACCACAGGTGGCCAAAAACATTTCGCCATCAGAAGTGGAAAACAATATGGTTCCCTGTCATCATTGCATGTTCAGAAACTGGTTGGACTATGTGGCACCCACAGCTTTCAACAGAAAGTCATGGTGAATTCAAAAAGAAAAGCTGGGGAGCTACCATTGTGTTCTTCCCACCATCTGCCACCTGAGGCAATCATCTCACTAAGGGTAGTGCCAGTCCTGCATCTTGTCCACAGGAATTCAGCATTCTGTGCCTCTCCTTTAGATACTGACTCTTCCAAATGTGAGTCATGATAACAGAAAGTGGTATGTGCAACCTCTTGATTATTTGGAATATATCTTGTCATTTACAGCTATCATGACAATGTGCTATGCATCAGCCAAAGCTGTTCAGATACCTTATCCTTCTTGTTGCCTTCATCAGAGCAAATGCTGCAAGAAATGGCAAGTGCGGAAACCTTCCTTTGCAGATACAGCTTCTGGCAGCACTTAGACCAGATGTGAACAACTATCGCAATTAATGTGCAACCCCCTCATTGGACCTTGGAGTGCAACACAATTCTCAATTCAAGGCCCTCCAAATGTCCTGTAGGAAATGTGGAAGAAATTTCACCATGCTTCCTCCCCTGTCCCTGGCTATTCTGGGCTCATGACAAGACTTTTTTAAAACCAGGAACTGGATGTCCATTTTTCACCAAAAAATGGACATCTGGAGTAGAGCATTTTGGGATCCTGTAGGGTGCCCCACTGTAATCCTGACTACATCTCAGGGACCAAAGTCCTCCATGGCCTGATCAAGTCATTGATGTTAGGAAATATATAGATAAAAATAAAATAATAAATCAATAATAAAAATAAAGTGGTAAAATTGTGGTGTGGATACAGAGACTGTTCTTACTATAGAAGAAAGAAGAGGAAATGGAAAAGATTCATATAAGAAAATATATTATTACATCATCTAACCTGAGAACAGCTGGCCAGGGCAGAACAAGCAGTTTATTATTTCTATCAGGCTGGTAACACAACAAAGATAGATGCATTGTTGTCGTGACAGCCAAAAAATCTTGAGCCAGAGCAAAAAATGATGCCAAAGTTTTCAAGAACAGTAAAGCAAAGAATCTTGGGCACCATCTTTGAGACCATCCTCACTACCTCTACCATTCCTTATGTAGACAAAATGATACCACTCACACATAAGACAAAGCTGTTAGTAGCCTTGGTCAAATATGCAAAAGTGTTTTTATTTTAAGCCCTAAAGATCCAGAACAGATCGTTGATATGTACAATGGTTATGGAAGGCTGACTGGCTGCAAAGGGAGCAAACACAAAATAAAGTTGTGGGACTTAAAATGAAATGCAAAAAAACTAGAAGAGGGTATGCTGCCTGGCACCCATAACAGGAGTGGTTCCTACCATATTTTTTACTTTGTATCTCACCTGTATGTTGTTAATGGCACTAAGGCAGGCTTCAGTCTATTCTGCACCCTCAGTGTCATGCATTTGACAGGAAGCTATAGTGTCTAAAGCAAGTATCTACTGGAAAGAGAGAGAGAGAGAGAGAGAGAGACAGAGAGAGAGAGAGAGAGAGAAGGTAAGAACTTAATATTTTTTATATCATCGACATCAATGATTTTGGCGCATATATATGTCTGTGTGTGTGTTTGTGCATGTGTGTGTGCAAAAATCATTGATGACAATGATATAAAAAAATAGTAAGTTGTTACCCTCTCACTGTTGTCACAAGCACCTATGTGAAAATAGTGACCATTTGAATATATCTGAGTGCACTGGAATACAGTTGACATTGCCCATTACACTTTGGGACTACACACTGTTGGATGTGCAATTGGCTGCAAAACATTACCATTACCATTTCAGAGGGGTTGATTTTACTCCACATGTGGTGATTAATGCTATGCAAGTTCCAATACAGGATTTCAGCCATTCAGTCTCTATCTAAATACTCACAATGAACCCTTGTTCAACCTTTCCTTCCTTTTCTACTCTAGTCAGGAGAACCCAAAACAATGTAGGGAGCCATAGGTTGTTGTGGGTTTTCTGGGCTTTGAGGCTGTGTTCTATTAGTATTTTGTCCTCTGAAGATGCCAGCCACAGACGCAGGTGAAACATCAGGAGAAAATACTAATAGAACACGGCCTCAAAGTCCAGAAAACCCACAACAACCTATGGATTCCAGCCATGAAGGCCTTCAAATTTAAATGTAGGGAGCCATCACTCTCAGCTGTGATATTCTGTACGTGCCTGTTCTTTTGTCTTTGTTGTGGCACACCATTCATAAGCTGAGTACCATCATAAACATAGAGCAGTTTCTACAACACCATCTCAGAAACTTAGCCTCTTCCAACCCAAACTCCAGCTCATTCCATGAGAGCCACCATTCCTGAGAGACTGTGAAGGGCCCTGTGAGATCATAGGGATACAATTCTTCACTGAGTTTCTTCTTGAATCTAGTGAAGAGTAATTTCAGCAATTTTCTTCCTGCTGTGAGAAAGTCTTCAAAAACCATGCAGTATTCAAAGGCTATGCAGAATTTTGGTTGACTTTGGTTGCTTTTTTCCTCAGAAAACAGCATTTTCTGTATGGAAAATAATATTTCAAGACAGAATTTTTTTTCTGCACAGAAAATGTTGTTTTATCTGCAAAACAACCAGAAGCAAATTCCCAAACTGTGAAAATTCTCTCCAGTCCAGGATTATTCCCACCAGGGTTTCTCAACTCCCTCAAAAACCACATTTTTTGGCCATTTTCCAAATATTTTTGAATATTCCTTCCATTGCCACATGATCATAAGATCATAAGATACCTCCCTGTGAGTCTCATGCTATCAGACTAGATTCCCTAGCTTCCCACCCAGACAGGAGGGCCAAGAATAGAAGGGAAGGCTAGTGCATCAAGTGCTGTACCACAACCACCAGCTTTAAGCATGGTCAGAGGGAAATTTATCTTGTACTGGTTCAGTCCTATAATCTTTCTTCTTCCCACATTTTCTCATGAAAATGGCTTTGTCTGATTTGAAAAAGAGAAGACTTGTGTCTTTTAACTTCTTTCCAGTCTTTTGTTTAAGCTTCTTAGGTTGCTGACAAATTTATAGCCAAACCCGGCAACGTGGCATGTATGTATAATTATATCCAAGTGAAAAAGGAGATTTGGACACAGCTGCCTGTCCCTGGCAGCTAGTGTTATTTCTTCTTCTTGTAAACAAGGCCGATCCAAAACATCTTACAAAAGGTAACCAGATTGGCAGTTAAACCTTATATCGATAATGGCAACACAACAGTGTCCTCCACTACAACTGAGGGCAGCAAGGAAGCTTAGGGGACATAGATGAGGTCATGCAGCATATGGAGCTCCATATATCCTGCTCGCCTCATTATCTATTATCTGAGATGGCCTCTTCACTGTGAGTAATATATGTAAAATCAGAAGCTCTACCTCATATATTTATCACATTCTAGGAATTCTGTCAATCACATGGGTTCCTACTGTTCCTGGGATCCAATGACCTCAATTATTTTGAACAATTTGCTGATCATTTTTTCCCCAACTCTGCTGCCAGCCCACTCAGTGCTGTGCCATCTCAGTTTCTCTACTTACATGCAGGGAATGTCAAAAAGAACTAAGGATGTTAAATTTATGGTTATTAGGAGAACATAAAGAAACACTCTAGAGCTACAGAGTTTTCTGTAGCCAATCAAGGGTGGCAGGTTATGTCCATGTTATTGAAGCAGTAAGTAATTGGACTAAAACCCAGAGTAAATTCACTATCCCACCAATATGGGAGCCGTCAGTCACCATTGTGAACAAACTTTACTGTTCCCTCTCCCTTTTTTTAACTCTCACTATTATTCTGTTTTAGAAATCTTGGCCTGGCAGCCCACTCTTCAAAATGTCCTTCTTTCTGTTCTGGGAACAAGAATTGGCCCCAACAAACCTAACAACATCCGGTCACCCCCATATAGATATTACAAAATAGATATACAAAGTGGCCCGCTAGACATTGATGTCCATTAATCCCTGAACATTGCTTGTTTTGGCTGGGCTTATGCAAGTTGAAGTCCAAGAACATTTAGAGGACTTGAGCTGTGGCTTGTGGTTCCTTTTCCCACAGGCTAACAGAGGTGTTGAAGGGAGCTTTCAAAGTTTCAATAAAGCAACCAGCAGGAAGGGCTCTGGAACCAATATTGATTATCATCTTCTTCCCTAATTTGTTATTGTGGCTAACTAGCATCAAGCCAGCTTTAACTTACAGAGATCCTATCAATATGATACCTTCAAGACACCCTGGCCATTTCCACACCATGGCCTCATCCTGGCATGGGAACGCATTGAAGCCTGTCCATGACAGATGCTATCACATGACGCCATCACAGTCCTGCTCCTGTCCCATCCACAGCCATTCCAATTGTGCATTATACTATTACTGGAAAAGTACAGTAATAGGCCCTCTTCATGCAATGACCATGTCAGCTGGGGCCATGCAGGGAAGGGTGGAAGTGCTGTGGAAGTGCTGTCAAAGTGCTTCCTTCCTCAGTGCAGTACCAAAAGAGGCCAGCTGCACTGCGGAAGGGAGGAGCATGTCCCAAACACTACCGTCTGCCAGCAGCTGGCCAGGTGTGGAGGGAAGCATTCGAGACATACACCCATCCTGGCAGTGACACTGCTAGGATGACCTCTGGATGTTGTAGGATCCAGGTATGGTGTGGAAAGGGCCCCTATTATTAACAAACCTGCTAAGATCTTGCAAACTCAGGGGCATGGCTTTCTTGACTATTGATTTGTAATATGATCTTTCTCTTTTCCAATGTATAAAATATTATTGTTTTTTTCTGATGAGGTACTCATTTAATGATTTGTCCAAAGCCAAATAACTCTCTTTAGTCATTTCAGCTTGTTGGAAGACTTCAACTTTGATTGGCTCCCAGATACATCTTTGTGGTACTTCATGATATCCATAGAAACTGCCCCCCACCCATGTTAAATGAGTTGATTCTCTTCCTGTCAGCTTTCATCAGTGTTCAACTTTCACAGCCATACATAGAAATAGAAATCAAGCATATGATGCCATGGAAATATTACAACAAGGCCTTCAGTAGTATGGCATATAATAGAAATTGGGGGACACTAAGTACTGGTGAGAGAGAGTTGACTTCAGACACTGACAACATGCCATTGCCTCCAGATGTAGAAATCATTGTGTCTGCACTCTGTAATCAAAATTACAGCTCTCCAAGGTGTGTTTGTTAGACCAGAAAAGAAAATGTCTACAGCATACAGACAAGACCAAAATATCTTGTTGGTGTGCAAAAATAGCAGAGGATATAATTAGTAAGAATTGAGCTGAATTAGATTTTTTTTCCCCCTACACTTCAGTTTTCTGCAGATTAAATTAGAGGAGCTGATGTTTCACAGTGTTTGCATACAAAAAGGTACTGCACTGTGGGAGGGAGGGGAGAGGATCAAGTTGGGGGAAATGGGAACTGGCCATCCAGTTCCCTGCAGCCATCATTTGCTAACATTTAGGTACATTTACGTATCAGATTTCCAGATGTCTTTTTTTTTTCTCCTACAGTATATGTTGGTTAAGGTTTATGTTTCTGGGTGCCAGGACATCACAGTAAAAACAGCAAAGAGTTCTAAACACTAATCGGTTTTAAGGGACAAGTGCTTATGGATTTCAGTGTTGCAAGAAAGTTACTTTGCAGTTATTGAAATAGATTTACAATTCAGGACTTATTCATCACAAAATTTGTGCACAGTATTTTTGCACTAAAAACAGTATTTTCTGTACAGACAATATTTCTGCACAAAAATATCTGTGCCAAAATTACTCTTGTCTGAGGAGAAAATTCTATACTATGGGCCCTCCTCTCATGTGACCTCCACACACATGAATGCGAGGTTGTGAAAAGAGCCACATCACAATACAGTCCATGGATGCAGTGGGTGCACACCTGCTCTGCTATGGTCACACTCACATTGTGTCCTTTGACTATAATGGGAAGCAACATTTTGTTGTTGTTGTTGTTTTTGCTGCTGTTGCTGTTTTGCACAGGGGTTCTTGGAATCAAACTCCTACATATACAGCAGGCAAATTGTAATGCAGTATAGTATTCTGTGCAAAATTTGCATGCGTAAGTTTTTTGTCCAGAAAGCAAGAAAATATTCTTTGTTCAGAAAATATTGCTTGTTGTACAGAAAATGCTGCTTTTTATATAAAAATATTATGTGTACATTTTGCATAGAATAAGTCCCAAACTGTGAAGACTCTTGTCAATTCAGGATTCTTCTTGTCATGGCTTTGAGAGACATGTTTTTTGACCATTTTGAATATTTATGAATATTGTTTCCATTCCTACCTCAGCCCCCTTTTCCAGGTAGATGGAGCATTGCCTCTGTTTCTGTTCCTTCTTACCGCACCGGTTATATTTCTCACCAACTCCCTCATGTATATAACAATCTGCTAGATAACGGAACAGTCCACAAAGCTGATGAAGTGTTCTATAGTCTGCAAAAGCTTATGCCGCCTTGTGATAATGGGCTCTCTCATTATCTGGGCAACACAGCTGAGGGGGATAGTCTCTCCTCCAAGTAAACAAAAGCTTAGTGATGTGATTGCTAACAAAAGCTTAGTGATGGTTTTAAGTTATATTTTGGAGGTGTCAGCATCATATGGAAGTAACAGAGATCATGAGAGACAATTGTCCAATGCGAATGACCATTTTTGCGAGAAGTGCAGAAGCTCTGAGATTCTTCCAAGTGAGAGGTTATAAAAACTTGGTGCCAGGAGGCACAAGTGACAAAGATGGAAACTGACTGAGAGGCTTTTGGACTAATGGAGAGGTTGGGGAAGGGCCACCTGCCTCACTATCCCTAAGGAACCTTGGTCATACGCTGGACAAAAGGGTCTAGACTCCCAGTTTCCCATGAACATCCAAAGACCCAGAATACCATCTGTCTCATGAGTAGAATAGGAATGTTCAGCTAGTCATGTTAGGGCTTATGCTTCTTCTAACTTCAACTGAATATGACTTAGGATGTTTTTGTAATGCTACCTACTCCTAAATAATGCCTGAAGGAAGGTATCTTTGTGTACAAGATATCCTT
Organism: Ctenosaura bakeri; assembly: GCA_948474755.1. Taxonomy (NCBI): domain Eukaryota; kingdom Metazoa; phylum Chordata; class Lepidosauria; order Squamata; family Iguanidae; genus Ctenosaura; species Ctenosaura bakeri. The sequence continues at coordinate 366,074 of CAOLHI010001507.1, forward strand.
TTGCTAATGTGATTGCTAGCTTCAAATGAAAGCTTTGATCTTTGATCTTCTCTTCTCTATGCTCTCTCCATGTGCCTGTGTTCATTGTATGTATGTGTATATGTATCAGATCCCCATCACCCACAGGACAGGGAGACAAAACCTGTGTGGAGTCAAATGTGGGAAGAAGTGCAAGCTTAACCCTTCAATAGCTTCCCACTAAGTTTCTGAGTCACATGGGGTTAATTAGTGAGTGGTGCAAGCTGGGTAGAATTTGGATGTCCCCTCTCCTACTCCAGAGTAGATGGGGCCAGAGCCTATTACATACCTAAAACAGTTTTATTAGTTTGGCTAAAGAACAGAACTCAAGGCAGTTAACAATACTCTTAAAAACATTTTAAACAAATTTGCTGAATTAGACAATGAAGCTATTAAAATATAATCACTATAATCAAACTCTTTAAAATCACCCAGAATACAGAGTCTTAAAGGACCATTTTGAATATATGTGTATTCACAATATTCCTAAAAGAAGTTCAAATGGGTATTAATTGTAACTCTAAAGGGAGTGCTACATTACACAATCTGGGATCAAGAGAGAAGAAAGCCTTTTCCTGTGTGTCCATCAAGTGAGCTTCTGAAGCTATTGGTATGTTTTAAATGGCCCTTCCTCTAAATCTTAACATCTGGAAAGTTTCATAACAAGATAGCGGGCTCCAAGCCATTTAGACATTTAAAGGTTAATACCAGCACCTTAATTTGGACTGGCAAGCAGTTCAGATCTTTCAGTATGGGAATAATGTATCATCTTGATACCAGGCACCAGTTAACTGACACATGCTACACCAAGTGAATCTCCCATATACAACATATTGCTCATCTGAAAGGTGTTACATCAAGATTCTTTGTTCCCAGAGTCAGTCATTTTCTACATTCACGTATGGGTCTCACAAAAGAAAGACGAGCATCTACTATTGGATCTATGGATTTGTCTAATACTCAGTTGTTTAACAACAGAGAAACTGAATAGTCCCAGCCCACTCCAACTGAAGTTAAAATTAAGTATGCCTGGTGGAAAATAGTAATAGATTTGCCCATGAAAGGAGATGGCTTATGGAACTGAGAACAAATTCCTAAAATGAGCATGAACTCAGATGCATCTTGTTCCTTTCCTCTGTGTTCATATTTTGGGGCTATACTGCACCTGGCTTCAAAAGGTGGATCTTGGACCCTTTCCACACGAGGCAGTTAAAATGGGCCAAGGCATCCTGGCACAGATGTCATCCGCACCTTGGATCAGACTAGGTGCAGACCAATTAAATTAGTTCCGCACCTTAGTCTGATCCAACCCACCCCCAACTGGTCCTTCAGTGCACTAAGTAAAGACTGGAAAAATCAGGTCTTTACATTTTCTGGAACGCCCCTGTCAGAGCTGCTGATGACGAGCAGCAGCTGTTGGTCCCTGTGGCTCTGGCTGGAGATGAGTCCTGCAGCTCAGGAGCTCCTCCTGCTGCCATGGACCAAGCAGGCGCAGACGGTCCTCTGCCTGCTCCTTTAGGGCAACAGGGATCCGATTCTGAAGATAGTTTGGAGCCTGTGCCAATCAGCCCACAAACAAGGCAGAGACTCAAGAGAGCTGAGCAAAGGGAGGCTTCCTGGATTAAGTTCAAGAAGAAGTGACGAGCCACATCTGTGTCTTGGGCTATATAACTGCCTGCCTGGAAGCTTTCCTTTGCTTGTGGCAAACTTCTTTCAAGTTCTCCTCTTGCCTGTTCCTTGCTCCCAGCACCCGGTTCCTGCTACCTTGAATTGATCTCTTGACCCTTGGCTTTTGGAACTCTGACTACAGCTTTTGCTGGGTGCTCTAGTAAATGAACTCCCTTGTGTAAAGTGCTTGCTTGTCTCCTCCTGGCTGGACTTTGCTGGCTCTCACACTCCCTTCTCTGGGCTGGCTCACCACTGAGGTCTCTGACCTTGACAGCATTCCTACTTACCTGTGCAGCTGTGCAGGCTTTCACCAATGCAAACCTGCGATCAGTGGAGGATGGGCTGTGAGCGTGGCCAGCATCAGCAGTTGGTCCACTCCCACAAAGACACCGGAAGCTGCCATTTTGAGCCGGAGCAGTGCAGATCTACAGACCTTGCACTGCTCTGGTTCACCTTGCACTAATGGAGGAGCCCTGCGGAAGGGCTCAAGGGAAAGTCTGCATTACTTCGGACCCAAGAAGAACCAGTAAGTAATGGCACGGAGTGACTCACTTGCCTCATGCGGAAAGGGCCTTGGAGTTCTGGTAAAAAAACAAGTGGATCCCACAAGGTCAAAGTCTGACCACCCTGTCCTAAATACACTATGAAGTTTGTGTAATTTAAGGTCAGTGGAATTCAAATTGTGCAATACTTAGAGAGTCTGAAATATCCACATACCCTAGCACTTGCTGCTTTTGCATTGTTGTGGGAGTTTTTACTTGATATCCCTTACATAAATTATGTGCTTTGAAGACCTAAAATAGGATTCTTCTTTGTGGCTAGGTTCTTTTGCCCTTTGGATATAAAAACACTTTTAAAAAATAGAATGGAGCTTTATTCTATTACCCTATTAATGTACATATGGCTGAGAGGCAAATTGGGTTACCTTTAAGTACACTTCTGCAGAACCAGGAAGGGGGATCTGTGCATTCAAGGTGAGAATCTTTTTCAGAGCAGAAAAGTGGCTGAGAATATTGGATAAATAAATCAGAACAGTTACGGACACATATCTAAGCACTGCAGGTATTTAAATCTCAGTTGGCAGCAGCAATACATTACTGTGCATCTAGGTGGTGATGGTGATTTGTAATCACTGCACCAAATCAGAATATGCAATCATTGCAACAACAACATTTCTGAAGTTTGTGTATTAAAATTTGACTTGTACATTTGGGTTTTTGGTTCTGTTTTCCTCAGCAGGATTATAATACTAGATTTACTAGTTTGGGAACATAGAAAAATCTATAGAGGGAGGGAGGGAGAAAAAAAGTCCTTTGGTCTCTACCATAGCTCCAAGATCATCAAACTTAGACACCTGAAAATATCAGCACTGGATACTAAGGGCCCCATGTCCATTTTAGGATTAAGAAATGATTAATTTAAATTCATTAAAAACTGTGGCTACAATAGGTGGCAAACACCTGATTCCTGCGTTTCAAGGGGATGAAGGCTACGTAGTATGGGCCTCTACATTTCTGGCTTCCTTACTGCTGAAACAGCATAAGTCCTATTGTAACCTAGCTACTTGGTGAACTTGGCTCCAAGTTTGTGTGACAGAGAGAAAGACAGAGAGTCTGTCAGTGACTGGAAAAGTTACTTTTGGACTAAAATTCTACAAAATTCCCCAACCAGTGCAGCATCTTTTCCACATTCTGATGTAGCTGACTTTTGGTGCGGTTGACATTCTGCTGTGATTGCTTTTTTGGAATTAGAATATGGCAGGCCTATGAGAGAGAAGGAAGAAAAAAAAAGTGGTAAGGATGGTGAGAAAAGACTCTAAAACATGTCCTTCTGTTTGGCAGAACCATGACTAACTCCAGCTCTAAAGACTACTGTTGTTGAGGAAGGTGATTGGAGGCTGTCTAGCTGGGATTTCAAAACTTAGACCCTAGTTCTCTCTCTGCCCCATTTCCACCTGTCCTGGGAGACTTCAGCAACAAAAGGTACCTGGGTTTTGGAAACTAGAATATGGTTTTATGGATTACTATGTTTTATGATTTTTAATACTTTGTTATTTTTAGAGTAAGCAGTGTATAAATTTGAGAAATTAGTGAGTATGTGCAGATATAAATCAATAGCTCTCTATAGCCATTTGCCCCAAAGCACTCAGAATTCAAAGGTACAAAAATTTGAAACTTTGAGGGACGTGAAAACAAACAGTCTCAGCATTCACCACCCATAAGTATGCTTGTCATGCTAGGCCACTGTAAGAAATTTATTATAGTGGCTTGTGGCCACCATAATTGCAATGTAAACACACAGGCACTTGAAACTCTGACATAGGAAGGAATCCACAAAAGGCAATTTGCCAACATCTACCTCAAACTGGGAGGTAGCACTGCCTTTAGTATCTCCAGTTTTGTGAGTTTCCCTTTCCAAGTACAACTAGACTGGCAACCAATCAGTACAAAAGCAAACAAAGCTGAAATGTTTGTCAAAGTTATAGTCATATCCTTTACTCACAACATTTGAGCAGACATTGGTCAGAATCTTACTGGTGACATTGATGTTATGTGCCTTCAAGTCATTTCCAACTTACAGCAACTCTAAGTTGATCCTACCCTGGGGTTTTCCTGGCAAAAATTGTGTATAGGTGTGCCTCTGCCTACCTCTGAGGCTGAGAGGGTATGACTTGTCCCAGGTCACCCAGTGGGTTTCCATGGCTGAACATGAAATTGAATCCTGTTCTCCAGAGTCACAGTCCAACACTCAAACTATTACACCACACTGACTCTCTACTGGTGACATGTGGAGGCATGAGTTGGGCTATGCATGCAGACTGAATTATTTGGACAATGTAAAACAAACATATTTGGCCAATCATGGTGAGAGCAGACTTCTACCTGCAGAACCTTTGCTGATACACTTCTCTAGGCTCATTATTACTATGTATCAGTGCACATTGTGCAATAAAGTGCAGTTATGGACATGCACCATTTGTCATATATTGCTCTATGGTGGTACTCAGTATAGGGATTGAGTAGCTCTAGCATAGTATCACGGGGTCAGCAGATGTTTACACTATGCTGAGATTGAAGTATCATTCCAGTCCTTGATTGCTGATATTTGTTGCTTCAGCTTTAAGGGCCTTTCTGCATTACACTGTTATAGTGCTATTATTCCACTTTCAACGTCCTGTAGAATTCTGGGGTTTGTACTTTACTGAGGCCAAAGAGCTCCCTGGCTGAGAATTCTAAAGGCCCCTCCCTAAACTGTAAACCCCAGGATTCCATAGGAGGTTGAAAGTGGAATGACAGCACTCTAACAGTGCTATTTGTCTCTCATTTTCCCACCACCATTTTTGTTGTTTTTCTTGCATTTTCTATATATATGTTCTTGTTCCTTTGCTCCCCAAAGAATATGGGATGTTCCTGGAATCATTTTAATTTTCCACCCATAACATCAAATTTGCTCAAACATGCACATGCTCAGAGGTGCTTTGTCATTCTGTTGAATCCAGAAATAAATAGGAAATTTACTGAAGATGAGTCCCTGTCAGAATTGCAGATGGTGAGATCATTCATGTCTGCTCTGCCGCCAAAAACCATCACCAGCATAGATGAGAACATTTGCTGAGACAAACAGCAAAGAAGTTGAAGAATCAAAAAGTCTTGTGGCATCTTAAAGACTAAGAAAGGTATTTTGGGATAAGCTTTTGCAGGGCAGAGTCCACTTCAGATGCATGAAATATTGCTCTCGGTCAGGCCTGCACAACATACGGCCTGTGGACCACTTGCAGCCCATCAAAGGATTTTGTGTGTCCCACTTCGCAGGCAGGGAGTGGACTGGGAGCACAGTGAGCAGGATGAGATCGCCCTCCTCACTTCCCTCTCCCTCCCGCCCCATCCCTTTTTTTATAATATGATTTATTTTATTTACAAAATAGCTTAATCAATTATACTATAATAATTATGGTATAATTAATGATTAAACTATTTTGCAAATCAAAAACATTATTATATCCTTATTATAACTTTATAATAAGATAAGAATAAGAATGTTGAAATATTAATAAAAATGTGACAATAAGAAAAAATGTGAAAAAGGAAAGTAAGAAATTAGGTCTGTATGGACTTAATGATATATAGAGAGCTATGTTAATTTAATTTACATCATACAAAAGAGTATATTGTATGTTATATTATATATTATATTATATTATATAATTATATTATTAATAGGTATTAATTATTATATTATGTTATTATATTATATGTTGTATTGTAGTATTTTATATATTGTAAATAATAACATGTCTTATAAACAGGTCTTATGAACATGTCAAAAAAGTATACTATATGTTGTATATTATGGTATGTTATAGTATATTTTATATTGTAAACATTAACAAGTCTTATGAGCTTATGCCTGTAAGAATGAAAAATTTTAATAAAAATAAAAAAAATATTATTATACCCTTATTATAACTTTACTTGGAAAATGGGGCGCTAAAAACCTATCAGCAGCCTGAAGAAGTTTAGCCTATTTAATTTCAGCCCTTACCGACTGCCAGGTTGTGCAGGTTAAGCTTGAATAGAGATCGGAAATAACTAAAGTTTAAACTAATTAACTATAATCAATCTTTTTTTTCAGTAATAAAGGTACAACTCTAACTCATTACACATTTGCAATTTAACAAGGTGTACTTCTTGTGGTGTAAGAAATTCCTCAAGTTACTTTTATAGTTTCTGGAGCGTGGCCTCATCAAATGGCAGAGCAGGAATGCTGCATCATCCAAGTTTTGGCCTGTGTTATGCCTGATGCTGCTGCTTCACCCTTGGTTGTAGGTGCTGGGATATTGACAAAGTGGACAAACATACTTTGTATTTTCTCTATATTTTTCATTTTTTTTAAAAAAAAGTAACTAAACTAAAAGTAACTAAACAATTATTTTGAGAACTGCGATAAGAAAAGCTACCTTTTAAAATTGTAATGGTAGTCACCTACATTGTACCTTGGAAATCTAAAAGCAACTAATTACTTATAAAGTAACTTTTTGCTTATTTTACATACTTTTAAGCTTGAATTGTTACAGAACTCTCCACTTTGCATCTCATTGCTTCTTGCCCACCACTTAGTATAATTCTTTCCTTAATGCATTCATAGGTCATGTGCATGCAGAAACACATTCAGGCAGATACATGAAGACATCTGAAGAAGTAAATTAATGGGGAAACCTAATACCACAAAAAAAAATGATATGTTAGTCTTGGATAAATGGCAATGCTCTTTGTTGCTTTTTCTACCATGGCGACTACCTATCTGGAAACTGGAACGGTTAGTGGGTTTATAGTGCAATCCTATAAGTGTCTAACCATACTCAGAAATAAGTGTCATTGAGGAACATAGCTGTAGTCTTCCATTCAGATAATGTTTGAACTTAACTCTTAAAGAAGGACAGCACTCAGGATGAGGGTCTGAGTCAAGGTCAGCTCTACCATTTGGCAGAGTTACACAAGTGCCCCAGGTAGCAAATCTTGGTGGGAGACAGCAACCCAAGGCCCTTTTTCCTGAGCTCTTTGGCTGTTCCTCTCTATTGGAGTATGTGTTCCACATTGTTTGTCTTGTACTCCTTACACTCTTCTGATGCTCTCATGGAACTACAGAAGGTACCATTACATCACCTGTGTTGGGGTACAATTCAACTGCCTGTTCACTTCAGTGTATGAAATGGTTGGCCTCCAAAGGCAGCAGTTCAGAGGCCAATTCCACACTACACTGCTTTTATATAGTGCTCTTATTCCACTTTCAACATCCTGTGGAATCCTGAGGTTTGTAGTTTAGGGAGGGGCCTTTAGAATTCTCAGCCAGAGAGCTCTTTGGCCTCAGGAAACCACAAGACCCAGAATTCCACAGGAAGTTGAAATTGGAATAATAGCACTATCACAGTTTAGTACGGAAATGGCCAGAGAGTTCCAGGGTCTTTCTGCACAGGTTAACAACAAAATTTACAAGCTTTTTGAAATCAGAAGTGGACTTCTAGCTACTTCTTTTTTGTTTGTTTCTGTTTTCTTTTTGTTTTGTTTTTTCCTGAAACTTCTGGCAGACCAAAATATCATGTATTATTTTCTAGAATAATTGCAGGCAGTGATTTAATACAGTGAGTCCCCCATAACTGCATGATCAATATACATGATCTCAATGGCCCATGAGGAAATGATGTCCAAACCTACATATTTTAAATCTAATAGTACTTAAATGGAAATTGAAATAATAAAGTAAAATACATACAGTATTACATGAAAATGGAAGGAAATGGAAAATTCTAGCAACTAGTACTCCCATGTGCTCATGCTCTCATGCTAACTCATGTTGTCCATGCTGTCTCACATTTCCTCACTATATACACATGCTGTAACACCTTGTAGTTACTGTATATGATCTGGTCATGGTACAGTGTCCTTCTGTAAAATTCTTGTGCTTAAACAGTACAGTAAAGTCCTTGTCCTCATGTAGTACAGTAAAATAGTAAAGTCCTTCTGTTTGAGTGTTTGCATTGTTTGTAATGGCCCCAAAACCATTACATAACAAAGAGTAGTGATGCTGTCAATCATGATAAGCATAAAAGAACTTGCAAAACACAAGAGAACCCATTGAGTGAGAAGGCAAAAGTTCTTGACTTTATCAGGAAAGAAAACAAAACAGGCACTGAGGCTGGTAAGATACATGGAAAGAATGATTCTTCCATCTGTGAAATTCGGAAGAAGGAAAAGGAAATCTGTGCTACTTTTGCTGTTACACTTCAAACTGTGGGGTATCCCCTCAAACAAGAGCCAACAAGTCCTTTACAGCAAGTAGGGGGTGGCTATACAGATTTAGGACTTAAAAATAGAAGACTGAATGGAGAGGTTGCCTCTGCTAATGAAGCAGCTGCTGCCACATTTCCAGATCAGTTTAAGGACTTGATTGAGGTGAAAGGATACCATCCAAAGTAGGTGTTCAATTGTGATGAAATTAGGCTGTTCTGAAAAAAAAAAATGTCCACTACAATCTATATTCATAAAACTACAAAGCTGGCATAAAGTATGGAAGGATAAATTGACTCTATTCCTATGTGGCAAATCTGCAGGGCATATGACAAAGCCAAATGTAGTGTACAAATCAAAAAGTCCATAGACTCTTAAAACAAAAATCTGCCCATGTTTTGGTAGTACAATAAGAAATCATGGATGACAGCCATCTCGTTTACATCCCAGAAGTAAAAAAAAAAAAATGCTATGGAAAGGTTTGGAATTTAAAGTCCTAGTAATACTAGGCAATGTACTTGTCCATCCTGAATCTGTCTACTAAGAAAATGAAAATATTGATCTTGTCTTCTTACCTCCCCATACAACCTCATTGATTCAGTCCCTTAACCAGAGCATCATTCATTTTGTCAAGGCCACGTACACACGCCTGGTATGTGATCGCATTCTATCAGCAGTTGATGCAGACCCTAATGTGGACACAATGCAGTGCTAGAAATCCTTCCCTATGGCTAGTGTGATCACCTTCATCAAAGCTGCAACGGTTGAATTAAAACCAGAAACTGTAAATGCCTGCAGGAAAAACTTGTGGAATGATGTTGTTAAGTGATTTTGGGGCCCTCCAGGGATTGATGGAGAAGTTAGGAAAATTATTCACACAGTAAGGTGATGGTGGAGAAGGATTTGCTGACCCGCTGGATGAGGAAGTGGAGGAATTTATTGATGGCCATGAAGAATTGTTAATCAATGAGGAACTGGACAAACTTGTTAAGACATCTTCAGGAGAAGGGGAAGAAGAAGAAATGGAAGCAGAACCAACAATGTGGCCATTAGAGAAATTTGCCAAAGTCTTCCAAATTGCACAGATTAAAGGACAAAGTTACAGAATATGATCCTTGGATGGATGGAACACAGTATTAAACAATTACTGAAGGAGTACAACCTATGCAGCTCTTTAACTTTGATAAGTTAAAGATGCATAGATTGCAATCCTTCAGACTCTTTGATGAGTTAAAGAATCAAATCTTCCAATTACAATGTTCTTCCAAAAGGTTCCATCAGCAAAAGCTTCAGAGAATCTCCAACCATCAACACTGACATCTTCTGCTCCTGAAATCAAGATCCAGGTATCAACATTGTCCTGCCTCTATAATCCAGGATTGTCTTCTCATGATTCTTCTTCTGATGATCCACCTTCTAATGTATCAATATTGCCTCTGTGCCACTAAATTCCCTGTGCCTTTCTTTACTATTCCCTGACACTGCATTCCAGTACAGAATATAGAACAAGCCTAAGGAGACTCACAGACTGCAATCCAGCACCTCCTCAGCATAGCATAAATATCCACATGTGTAGACATACTGCAGCAGCATCAAACAAGTCCTGTACAAATAGCAAGACTATATAACACATGCTATTGACCGGGTGCCATTGAAGAATGTCCATCATGCACTGTACAACTACAATGAACAATGCACAAGGTGCAGTGCATAGCTGCAATGTGCAGTGTTGCTACCTGCACACCTCTGTGTCCGCTGCTGTCAGCAGAATACATCTGTTGCACTATAGCACATAATTTGTCCTGCATACATACCACGACTTATGCAAGCATATCTCCTTAACAGAATGTTGTTCAGCCATGAGCATAGACATTTTCCTGGACATTAATTACCTCATGGGGAGTAGTGCGGGAGGAGGATACACTGTTCAAAAGTACCATGCATTCCTATCATCCATTTGGTCCAGAATTTGGAGAGCAAACCCTTTCAAATTACCATTTCGTTCACAGCATCTTCCTCACTTCAGTTTATGTGACCGGCAACAAATAAAATCTCTGTGTTAAGTATTTAATTAAAGGAGAACTAAGACCAGTAAATTCTGCAGCTCACTTTCTTAACAAGGCCTCTAGACTCATGCTGGTAGGTTTAGTTGTTTTTTCTCTCCTTAAGAATTGAGATGCTACAAACATCCTGCACTGGAAGAATCTCCTTTTGTGAGATGTCAGCAGGAGACAATATATTTGGCGTGATAATTATGCGCTTCTGCACAATCACGTAGCATTATATACAAAATCACCACACTGCCGAGAAGAAAACAGACTGAAATGCTAATTAGTTCCAAAATTAACAGTGATTTGATTTAATATTGGTTTGCAGCTTTAATTTAGATCAAAATGGTCACGTGGCTGTGTTTTAAATAACTCAACATGTCGTGTTGTGGGTGCACAGTGCTGTCATGTACTTTAAAAAGTAACAGAACGTGTTCCTTTTGATGTTGCACACAGACTCAATTGCTGCGTTATGCAGCAATCTAACTACTTTTGTGCCCTTTTAGAAGCACTCTTAAGAAATCATGGTTCACCCCTCATGTATCTGAAAAGGAGAAACCATCCTCATTTCTTCAATCTGCTGCAACAAATTTGTTACCATGAGAAACTAAATTTTAATGCATTAGCTCACTGTCAATGCTGAAGGTTCAACTGCCAATAAAGCTGAACATGTGAGCAACATCTTATTCTTTCCCAAGGGCAGCAAAATGTCTTGGGCCAGTCCAGATACAGAGCTTCTTAGAGAAATACTGAGGGTACAATGTAATCACTGACCTTTCATAAGAGGTAAAAGATGTAATGTTAGTAAATTGTCCCTGTGAGAATGGCTGGAGAAATCTGGCAGGCTTACTTCTGGAAGGGATTCTAAATTATGTTATTGAAAATGGCTCTTTTCGTGTCTTATTGGTACTCTGTGAGAGGCAATAGCAAGTGATACCATTAAAGACTAAAGGTCTGGTTTCAGAACAGAAAAATTCGAGAGAAGATTTTTTAAAAAAAAAATTCACAGATTCTGAATCTCAAAATAACTGTTCATTTTTAGCTTTTCCATTTCTCTCATAGTAGTTTTCACACACTGACAGTTTAATGTGGTGATAAGCTTAATCACTTATTCCCTTTCCATTTCTTTGAATCTCCTGGCTGGTGATAATGGCTTTCTTACCCAGCAAAGGAGACCCAGAACATTTCCACACGACACTCTTATAGCGCTATGATTACACTTTCAACCTCCTATGGAATTCTGGGGTTTGCAGTTCCGGGAGGGGCCAGCCAGCCCCTCCCGGAACTGCAAACCCCAGGATTCCATGGGAGGTTGAAAGTGGAATCATCGCGCTATAAGAGTGTCATGCAGAAATAGTCCCTGACTCTGGGAGACCAGGGTCAGCCACAGAAAACCCCGGGGTGACCTTGGGCACTCTCTCAACCTCAGAGAAAGGCAATGGCAAACCAACTCTGAACAAATCTTGACAACAAAGCCCTGTGATAAGTTCATCCTAGGGTCACCATAGCTTGGAAATGATTTGAAGGCACACAACAACACCACAGCAAAGACAACTCTAAGGAAACTAGGGCATTTGGAAAAGAAGTACACTGATCTGAATAAATGGTAGCTCTGTGTAAGGTGGAGTCAAAATATTTTTTTCCCCATTCATGAATTTTGGATAGGGCAATATGAATATATCATATCTGTGGGGATATACAAATAAATGTCTTCTGTAGGAATGCTATCCAGATTAGAAATTGTCTGAGTTTCAAGTCAAGCATTTATACTGATTCACAATATCAACAATGATATATTTCAACTGAAGTGTAATGCTAAAATTTAGTTACACTTGGTCTTACTTTACTGCAAGATAAATGCCTTTTCTTGCAAGTCCTCAGTTTCTTATGGTTTTGTGGTGTTGTTGTTGTTGTTGTTGTACGGTTATGTGGCTAGCCTAAGACCTACTTAAAGATGCAGTCTCAAACACTGGATTGATGTGACATCCTTTATAAATACAAAATCTGAAAAATGGTAAATAATATCTGCAGACATTAATATAAAAACATAAACGTCATGTCAAGATACGCTCCTGAGGGGAGAGAAAATGGGTTGTTTAACTTGTATTTTTAATGGAAATGTATTTTTTTAATCTAGCATGAAAAATATCTCTCCCCATTCCTTTATGCTAATTCGACATTTATTAATGTGTACCAAAATAAACCTATATTTGGCTCAATGCAGCAAATATTAAAATTATGACAACAGAATTTAATGATAAATTGATACTTGCTGGGGTGAAAAAGGAGATGCAGAATCAGTCTGCCATTTTCACTAGTCATCATTGGGCTTAAAAATTCCTGCAGTTTTCTGGTTCAGTGAGTATGTAGAAGGACGGTGATGTGGTGGTGGTGATGGTATGTGTGCTTTAAAAAATATTCTCCCCAAGACAAGAAGCAGATTGTGTCTGGCAAGCTTAGACCACTCCATTTACTGCAAACTCAGCATTCCAGCCACACTTGAACTACACTTAGTGTATTATATAGTTCAGATCTTCTTGGTCGAGCAGCCTCATCTGCATTTGCTTGGCTCGGTGAACCATTCAGTTCAATTATAGTATATTATGCATGAGGCAATTGTTTAACTTTATAAATTAATATCCACCAGGAAACCAGGGGAAATTAGACACAGTGCAGAAAACTATCTCTGGGAAGCTTCAGGTGACACTTTATTTCCTTTGAACCAAATCAGTTTGTTGTTGTTGTTGTTGCTGGCCTTCAAGTCATTTCCAATTTATGGTGACCCTAAGGGGTTTTCTGGGGCTGAATGTGTGTGATACACCCAAGGTCATCCAGTGGGTTTCCATGGCCAAGAGAGGAACTGAACTCAGTGCTCAACCCACTATACTACACTGTTTACACACAGCTTATTCCAACACACATGCACAAAAAGTTTCAAGGAAAAAGACAGAACTGCAGGATTCCATTCGGCTGTATTTTCAACAGGAAGGAAGCTTGTTCAAAGTATTCTTGCCAAGAACTACTTGAAAGATGGTACTGGGACCTGGAACTAAAATGGACTGTGTGCATGAGGAAGATCATTTAAACCAATTCCATACACCTCTGGAAGTTTATAATACCAACAGCCAATCCAAACTAACAGAAGGTGATCTGATCCTGAGAAGAATCACATATGGCGCCTCCACCTTCAGAGCACCAGCTCCGTCAGAATGCTAGATTGAGAATATGCTCTGTTGTACATGTGGGGTTGGTTTCTAACTGATTCAGATCTATAATTCTTACAGTGGACATGATATTCTGCCCAACACTATAACAGGTTACAAGTAAGCAATCCAGCAGAACAGACAAATAGTTAGGCCAGATGGGTTGGGTATTTGGTTGACTTTTATATGTATTCTTGTTGAGGTGTAGATTGCTACTCACAGATCTAGTCTCTCTTTCTTCTAGTAATCCAGTATTTTTTTCCTCCCTTGTTAGAGTAGGAATAGCTTCATATGAGATCCTGTTTCCAAGATGGCCAACATCATGCATTCAGACAGGTTAGCGTTTTTGTCTAGATTCAAATCATAGATGTGGAATGTCTTTAGAGCAACCACCCTGACATTTTCAGGCTGCAAGGTCTACCTTCACTGTCCGTCTGTAGTCTTTCTTAGGCCCTTTCCGTACCGGCCTATTAAAATGGAGTGGACTGGGGTGGACTACTTTTTGTAGTTCTGCACCTCAGTCTGCTCCGGAGCGACCAGAACTGGTCGCGCAGCGTGCTTTTTAAAAACCTCTTTTAAGAGGTCTTTAAAAAGTACGGAGCATGCGACCCCATGTCGCTCCGTCGCCGCACTCCAGTGCAGATTTGCAGGTGCGCACTAGTGCGTTCCTGCAGATCTGCTGGGGGCGGGCTTTAGGCTGGCGAGCTTCTCTGGTTAGTGGAGAGCCTCCCCCAACTGGAAGCTGCCATTTTGGACACTGGAGCAGTGCGGAGCAACAAGCTCACACTGCTCCTCATCAGGATGGACCCAAACGGACCCACCAAAAAGCTGGTGAGTAGCGGCAGGAAGCGTTTCCCTCACCACGTGCGGAAAGGGCCTTAGTTAGAGGGCAACCTAAAACAAAAAGATTATGCTCACAGGCATATCACCCTGTAATAGCTAGATTGGAATTTCCCTGCTCCCTATCACACTACAGTGTTATAGAGCTATTATTCCACTTTAACTGCCCTGGCTGCACACTTTGGAATTCTGGGGTTTGTAGTTTGGTGATGCACTGGAGCTCTCTGGCTGAGAATTCTAAATGCCTCTTCCTAAACTGCAAATCCCATGATTCCACATAGTATTGCCATGGCAGTTAGTGGAACAAAAGCACTATAACAATGCAGTGTGATAAGGCCCATTGACAGGAACTACTTTAAAGATGATCCCAAACCTTTCTTGACTCTCCACCATCCAAAACAAAAATTCAAAAGCCACTGGAAACCCTTTCCTACAATGCAGAGAATGCAGCTATCCAGTTAAAATCTTATCTCTCCCATGTTGTCTGCAGTACAATTAAAACAACAAACAAACAGAAAATTGGCCATAGTGGAGTAATTGACAGGGGGAAGGGGCGTTGCTAGGTATCTAAAAGACACTAGGGATTGCTGTAGACCCAGATCTCCTATCTGAATGTATTAAATATGCTAATGTATATGTATATATGTCCAAATTTGGAATAATGTACTGTAATTTATATTTCATGTAAGGCAAACTAATTAGTTTGTATTTGAAATCACACACCTTAGTTAACTGCAGTATGTTATCCTAATTGGCTGGTCTGTCTCCGGGGAGGTTGGATTGTCTGTCTTGAGCAGTACATGACTCAAAATATCATCTGTTCTGAGTTAGAGATCTCTTATAATCACTGTAACATTAATAGTTGTTTGATCTGACTAAGACATGTTGTTTCTGAGATCTTTTGCTTAAGAAAGTGAAATGCTCATTACAACTCAACGTACTTACACATGAACAAACCTTTGGCACAATCCTATACATGTCTGCTTAGAAAGTCCCACTAAGTCAACTAAGTGCATATAGGACTTCAACCAAATGGACACAGTTCTAGGTAAACATAAGCAATAGTGATATGTTTTAAAATTAACAGCTTGTGGATGAACTTGACATATTCTGTGCAAATAGGAGACTTGAAGAATATCTGAAAAGGCTTTATGCGAAGCAGACTTCACATGAACTTCCCAGTAACCCCTTTATTGTCTGTCCGTCTTAATTCCTATTCCTCTCAGGATATGGAAGACAGCTATTAAAACATGACAGTGCATTCCATATATCACTGTACAAGGCTAAAAAGGAAAGGAAAGGAAAGGAAAGGGAGGAAGCTCTAAATTTATTTGCATAGTTAACCCCTCCACATGCCTCATGCTCAGGACAGAACTAATTATAAATCAACTGGAAAACAATCAAGCAAAGAAAGCATGTATATGAACATTCCACTGTGCCATGCATTCAAAGCTTAACTGTAGCCAACAGAAAGACAAAGCTTGAAAATTTTCAATTATTAACTAGTGTTCCCCAAATCCTTCAGTCATTGTGATCACTAGTCATACTGGCTAGAGATTCTGAAAGTTGTAGTCCAAAAAGTAATGTTTCCCGGGTCTTCTGAAAGATTGTTTAAAAAATACAATAAAGTATCTTAGGTTCTGACAAGTCATCAGAGAAAGAAATTGCTCACTCACCAAAAAGATGATGCCAGATTCCCCATGTTCGTTGAAATCAACACAGAATTTGTAATGAAGCAGAACATGTGGAAATGCAGGCATCCTATTAAACCAGAAGATTTGATAGTGCCTCACTGCTTTGGCTGCCAAATAAATAAATAAATACATCAGAAACTACTGCTCTTTAAATAATAGATGAACAAGATGCCTGTGGTGAAGAGTACACCAAAAATTCCTAGTTAACCCCCAAGTAGAAATTCATGCTGTTCATAGTGAGGGTTGGAGTATAACTGCTTGTGTGTAAAGAGGTGGAGAAATGGCATATTGACCTTCTAGGCCAGTTGGAACTAACATCACCAGAGACACTGATGATGGACACAGAGTCCTGGTATCACTCTTGCCTGAATGTGGTGGAGGAAGGGAATTCTGCTCCTAGAACATTAGTGACTATGTGGCCATTTTACAGATCTAAAGCAGAACCTACAAATGCCTCTCTGCTTTCCCCCTTGTCAAAAATTTAGTACTCAAGAGGGAATGAAAAGGTAAGTGAGATGTAAAAGACTGTGGAGCCATCTACACAATATTTGCAACTATGCACTCAAATGCCATGCAAGTAGGACTATGGGTTCAGGTGTCTAGTCTGCTATGGACTCATTTGGTGGCCTTATTGGTCAGCCACTACTACCAACATGGGGAAAATGTGCAGTAAATGTTCTCTGTCACAGTGATGAATGATTTGAAGACTACAAACCATCCACCACAAAACAAAGGTCCTACAACTTCAATGCCTTCTCTGGAGTAAAACAGGCAGAATCTCAGCCACACATTTTAAGCGCTTTGCATATGTTAACAGCACTTCCAGCCTGAAGCAGAAATTGACCCCAAAAGCCCAGCTTTAAGTTCATCCAGAAGCTCAAATTCCATTTTTTATTTTATCCTTTGGCAAGCAGATCTATCCAATCCTCAAAAGTATCTAAGGCAACACTCTTGTATTTAGCTACAAACACAAGAGGAGAAAAAGGGAACACGGAAAGATTGGTTTCCAATCCTCAGTTGAGTAAAACACAGGCAAGAAAGAAGGGAAGGGTGGAGCACGCAAAAGAAGAGAAGTAAAATGCCAGTGATTTCAAACAAGACTCCCTCGTCACTGAAGAAAATGCCAAGCTGAACGGATTAAAAGGTAGAAATCCTCTGAGGAAAACTGGGAGGAGACATCCCAGTATTTTTGACACAGTGTATCCAGGACTATCAGCTTTCACTGAGAGCTTGGAATTGCTAGATGTTTTTTGGACTATAGCTCACAGAATCTTACAGCCAGCCTGACAATTCTGGTAGAGAGCTGCAGGTAAATGATATTACTTGTAAGTAATGGCTAAGATCCTACTTTGCTTTAGCATAGCATAAATATCTGCTGGCAGATTTGCTCTACACAACCCCTATACTGAATACCAATATAATGCAACTTATATGGATCAGTGTGCCCAGCTGAAAACCCATTGGGTAGTTGCAATGAAAAATGAGCAAAGGCAATGCATTATAGCCCTGTTCTGTGTACTTTTATGTAGTACCACATGTGAAATGCTTCCACAAGTGAAATTCTGCTTATGTCACCATCAGAGGGATATAACCCATTATACATTGTCCAAAAGGAAAGAGGAAAGGAGAAAGGAAAGGAAATCATTCTGCATGTGTAGCACAACCTAAGTCTGCATACGTCATCAACAGGATGCCAGTCTGTTCGAGGCTAACAAATTTTCTTCTGAAAAATTAGGTAACCCCCAGTAATCTCATTACCTTTCCCCTTTGTATTAAATATGTACCATTAGTAATTATTTTAAAAATGGGAGGGGCAGAATTTGGGGGATTCTTCATCTTTTTCATATTTTAAAACAACTTTTAAAAATATGAAGCAACTGAAAAGTAGTGCACTACCATTAAAATAACAAGCAGTGACTTACTTGTCCAAAGTAATTGCTAACACTACTACAGTAGTGTTGCTTTGCTTTTGTTTTTTAATAGTGTGCCAAGCAATTGAATGAATCATGCTGGCCCTGAGCTGTGATATCACTCTTTTTGCTATTTTTCTGTCTGGTCTGTATGAATTGCAAGCCCCTTCTCAAGGGACTATACAGTATCTGAGATACAATTATAGTTAGAGCTTACATTTTTGGAGGACAGCTCCCAGGATGCCCCAGCCACCATAGCCTGTAGACATGGTTGGGGAATTCTGAGAGTCATCCTTCAAAAAAGTAATATCTCCAGGCTCTCCTTTCCACCATATCTATGTCCACGAAAAGTGTGAGCAGCTCCTGTACAAAAAGGACGTAATGGTCAGGTACAATTTGCCACAAGGAGGAATATCATAGTGTTCAGTACAGAATGATAGATACCTCTCAGCTCATAAGAATAAATCCTCATGTTCCATCTCTATAAATGCTTAGAAGAGCCCAGACACCACTTTCTTCAGACATATGCCATGGCTTTTATGAAGTGCCAGTTATCATAGGCAAGCAAGAGAGAAGAAGAAGATGTGACATCTTAATGCATTTGCCCTTCAGACCCTTGTAGGGAGAGAGAGAGAGGAAGGAAAACCCTTTATCCTCCAGAGAAAGACCTCTGATTTGGATTTAGCTTGTGATCCCAGGGTAAGTGGAATACATTTAGCAATTTCATTTGAATTATGGGCGGTTGGTAATCTGCATTAGTGCACTTTGCTGAAGAGACGCAACACTGAATGAGGAAAGAGACTTTAATTCCCAGAGAAGAGTCTGTACTCCAATCTGTTCAGCAGTCAATGATGCAGAGGCAAGGAAAAGAATGTATTGACTGACAAGTGAGGATGCAAAAGTTAAAATGGTCATCACCAAAGATTATTTCAAAGTTTTCAAACTCCAAAAGTTTGAAAGTGCTGGCTGGAATTTATGTATGTCATTCAAAACTTGCAAATGACTAGTTGAAAATCAGTAGTGGCTTATAATTAATTCTCTTTTCCTAATAACAGATATAACAATAGTGCATTACAATTATGGCCAAGATCTTGTACCAAGAGACATAGTGTAAAGTTCTGCACAGGTGAAACTACAATGCATCTCCCTTCTCAATCCCTCCAGGTCTCACTTTTTAGCTTCAGAAACTCCCTTTCCATAGCTATTTAGTGGCCAGTGGAGAGTAGGAACATTAGAGAAGTTCCAACTATGTCTTTATGGCCAAATGGAGAATGATCACCTCATCTATGGAGTAATGGTTACAGCACTGTGAGGATGAATCCTGGAAGGATTTTGGTCATTGTACAAGGCTAGTGGAGAATTACAGCTTCCATAATGACCAGGAAAAAAAATTACAATGGTTTAAGTCCAGCTTAAGCAATTGGAAGTGACTAATAGGATGTCAGCCACTAACTTACTGAGAGATAAATCCACTCCTTTTGTGGCTTGACTATAACCTTTAGCTGCTACTAAATAAACCAAGGAGGAATATCATACAGTTCCAGTGTTGGATTGTTTTGAGCCTCATGCTGCTGAATGAAATATATTCAGGTCAAAATCTTATTGGGGCAATACACTGGTATAAAAAAAAGCTGCACAAGCAGTTGTGCTTTTTCAGAAGTTGTGCAAGTGTGGTACTTAGTGTAGGTAGTTGTGACAGAAGTGCACACACTGCCCTTGTCTGTCAGCTTCAACTTCAATAGTCACACAGTGACTGGCACTTATTTCATAAATAAGTTCTTTCTACACAGCGACTGCATCCCAGCATAGAGTGGGACTGTGACGATGCTTCTCTATGACATTGTCACAGTCGCAACCTTCTCCTGTTGCCAGCTGGTGTGATTGCAGGGTAAATCATTGACAGAATTTCTCCATTAATAACCACTGATTGCGTGATGCTCCTATCCTTCCCGGCCATGCGGAAGGACTGGAAGTGTGATGGAGGCACTTCCTGCCCCAGCACAGCATGAGAAAGAGCCTGGCTGCACTGCAGAAGAAAGAAAGGCATGTTCCTTGCTGTCCCTTCTGCAGGGAGCTGATCGGGTGTGGAGTGAAGCGTTCCCGTCATTCTTCCTTCCTACCAAAGGCACTGCTGGGATTGCAACTGAAGAATAACAGGATCAAGTAACATATGGAAATGGCCTTACTTACATATCTGTGGGATCCAAAGTAACTAGGCTGACATATATTTATCTGCTAAGCTGACAGTATATAGAATCTTGAACTAAGATTTTTTTTTAAGTAAGTAAAAACAACAGCCTGAAACCTCTAAGCCATTTACATACAAGTAATCTAGAGTTACTCACTTGTGACTGTTTAGGAGCTATATAGTTCAGAAGCTACACAGGGATCATGAAAGTCTCCCAATCCCGACTTAGTGGTGGCAGACATTTTGATTGATGGTGGTCTACTCCCTTGTTGTTTGAGAAGCAGCTGACAGTTGCTCTCACCCCCCTCTCTGATGCAAGGGGGAATTTCTACAGGAACCCTGGTTCTACCTGTTGCACCAGAGATCCCTCATGGGAGTGGAAGGAAACAGAAGTCAGCTGCTTCCCAAGCAACGGGGGGATAGACCCCCATCAATAATACTGACTTGTGGTTGTTGTGTGCCTTCAAGCTGTTTCAAATTATGGCAACCCTAAGGTGAACTTATAATGGGGTTTTCTTGACAAGATTTGTTCAGAGTAGGTTTCCCTTTGTCTTCCTCTGAGATGGAGAGAGTGTAACTTGCCCAAGGTCATCCAGTGGGTTTTCATGGCTAAGCAGAGATTTGAATCCTGGTTCCTAGAACTGTAGGCCAAGACTCAAACTGCTGCTGCCTGCTACATGGGGATTGTGGGAGCTGAATTGTGTAGCACCATAACTACAGTGCTTGTGCATATGTTAATCCCATAGGATTCCAGCCAACTATTTTAACTAATTTCAAAAAACAAGAAAGGTTTAAAAAAAAAAAAGAATTATAAGGTTAAGCAACTAGTTTGAGAGGAACTTGGATCTATGAAAGTAAAACAAAATTTTCCACACTTTTATATTACTTGCATGCCTTCTGGGCTGGCCAGATCCTGCTCTAGATATACACAGCAATGTGCATACACAAATGGAGCCAGGGTGTATTCTCATTCACACCAAAAGTTTTATTCAGGAAGTCCAATGGTGCCGAACTGTGGTTAGAGAAGGGTCTTCTCAGCAGCATCTGCTACATGTCAGTCTCTTTTGCTACATAATGGCAGGAGCCTTTAGACTGAGGATCTAACTACTTTCTTTCTAGATGGGCTTTATTGTATGTGACAGAATGAGGGTGAGGGTGGGTTTTTTTCAACCAACTACGAAATTAAGAATGGAATACACTTGTATGGATCTGCCATTGCATTCGGTGCACAATATGACTCCTCGTAAAGCTATTGCTTACATGTGGCTGACATAAGAGCACAAAAGAAAGATATTTTTGAAAGGTGGCTAAAACTATAATGTCACATTATTTCTGTCTCTCCCAGGTGGCTAGAGAATTCAGTGAAACAAGCCAGAACTGCAGAGCCAGACATTTTTCCCTGTGACTCGCCGAGTGTAATCCATGGCAGTGTTTAAGACGAGGCTGGGCATCCTTTGGAAAGGACGATTATGACAATGATTACCAAGAGGTCTCTGAGAAGTGTAAAAAATCACACTGATTAGCTTCCAGCAGTGCCATCCTGCTTTTGCAAAAGAGCCTGAAGTAAAATGAGAAGCTGTCCACTGCTGTGCATTAAGGGAAGAATTCAAATTCAGCATCATGCTGGGCGAGCACATATAAAACAAATACCTGTGACAAAGGCTCCCTACTGAGCGGCTGTGTGTATCAGATACAGTGCTTTCTTTTTACACAAACTCCAGAATATAGTTAAGGTCCATTTTGAGACTAGTATTTAATTGTGGGAATCAATGTGTTTGATTATTTTGTAACAATAGCAGCAGACGCCACTGGTGGAGCAGCTGCAGAGAGCCAAATGCCAAAGGAAATAACAATTTAGCCTGTGATCCTTTAGGATGGAGGCCTTGTGTGCTGAGACAGATGCAGGATTGTTTCTGTTTGAAGAGCAAGGCAGAACATACTGCTCGGGTCTTATTAATTTAACAGAGAAATATCAGCAAAGCCAGTTGCCCACATGACCTTCAGCTGTTTCTGGAAGACTCTGCTAGCAAGAGAACTGTGAGTAGCATCTCTCATCTTTGTCAGCTGAAAGAAGAATGAGTTTGCTCCAATTGTATCCTGGCCTCCCTTCAAGGAGTTCAGAAGGTAATACCACACAGGGGCTTTCTACCAAATGTACACTGCTGCCAATTGTAGCTCTCTGAAAAATGTACCTGAAGGATACAGATTCAGCTTGTAAACCTGTATGTTGCATCCATGGGTTTTGCTTTGTTTTTAGTGTCGGGATGGCACTAAAACACTTGAGGAATATAGCTAAAAATGTTATCTCAAAAGTAACAGAGGACTCTTCCAGATTAGTCTAAAGAAACATGAATTCTCACAGCACAGCTCCTTGGGCTTTACCAGTTGTTATCATTTCTGTATCCATCCAGTCCATTATTTAGGGAGGGAGCATTTGTAGTGTTTTCTTGGATCTATACTAGGGCATTTCCAGTTTGTTTGTTTGTTTTTTAAAGAAAACAAAAACAAACTGGAGCATGGTTTGCTGAGTCCTTATGGTTTGGAAGGCAAACTTTCACCTCTCTCTCTCAATTAAAAAAAATAAAGGTCACATAGTTACAGTGCAAAAGTGCTGATTCACTGGTGCACTATAGCACTATCATTCAAAACAAACAAACAAAAAAGCAAAAGAAAGGAGGAGAAGATAAGGAAAGGTATCATTCCTATATGTTTAGGCATTAACAAGATCGTGGAAATAAATTGTTGTAGCTCATGCCAGGAATTGCCAGAAAGTTGTTGGGACAATTGACACATTATTTGGATATTTGTTTGCCCCTCCTATAGGAGTCCAGAGTAGTATTTCAGCCTGGCAATTTTTCTGAAAGTTATCTAGAACTGCACGCTTAGCAAAGCTAGACAAAAATACAGTCATAATAGTTTATAGATTATACCAGTTCAGAATACATGGGATTGATACCATTTCTGAATGCTCTGCTGTGTAAGCACACAAACACACACATGTGGTGCTACTAGAAAACCACTATATCAAGAAGTGGGATAATTGATAGGAGGCCTTACTCCTGGTACCACATTATATTACAATGTTTCAGTTTTTGTTCAATGAAAGCAGCAACTCACTGTATAGTAATGGTGAAAAGAGCAAATTCCATGTTAGAGATTATCAAGAAATCGGTTGAATACAAAGGCAGCCAGTAAAATAATGCCTTCATAGATCAATGCTGCAGCCACATATGGAGTTATTGTGTTCAGTTCAAGACACTCCATCTCAAAAGTATTCATCATGGAACTGGAAAAGAAGCAGAAAAGAACAACCCAAAGATCAAGGAATCAGAGCATTATCTCTGAAAGAAAGAGGTGATTCCCCTCCCCCGTTAAGGTTTGCATTACATTGGTTAAAATTCCTGCATGCATGTTCAACCAATGAGCATAGTGAGAGCCAAAACTGGCCAGCCTGAAAAGGGCAATTACAGGCTGGTCTTCTACATTGTCCTGGATGCAAGGGAAAAGCTCATTTGCAATTAGGAATTATTGTTGTTGCTGTTATCTCAGTTTCACAGTTATTACTGATTGGCATTTTGGACCATCAATGATTCAGATTCTGTTCAAGAATCTAGGAATCAGTGAAGTATCATCAAGTAATGTGGCACATTCCAAGCAGTGTTTCTTTATGTAATTGTGCACTTGTCATCCTATTTATGACACTTTCATTTAGATTTTTGCCAGTCCATTTGGAATTGCTCCCAGAGCACCTACCACTACTGGAACTTCAGTTGGTTTCTTTCCCCAGAGCTGCTGAATCTGTTTGAAGGTCTCAATATTTCATTATCTTTCCCTTTCTTTGCCTTTGATTCTGCTGTATCCGAGGATGATGATGACTATGATGATGACGACGATGATTTCAGTTTCTAAAAGGTTACCTCCATCAGCTTTTTAGTTAGGAGCAGAGCTAGATAGCACAAATAGCAATAAGCTAGCATAGGGTCAGTGAGGGCGAATGGCCAATGAAATGTGGATTTGACCTGGTGAGAATACATTTTTGAGAGATCTGGAGAACCACATTTGCCCCCCCCCCATGTACAGCACAGTGGTATGTCTACTTTGGGAACATCTTTATTCCCTTGGGCCCATAGCCTTCTTTGCAAAGCTTTTCCTTCCTTGCATGAGGATTGTCCACAGATTCTTAGAAATCATCAAATTCATGTGAGAAGCCCGTTCCATCCTCTAGTCTATCTATCACTAAGATGCTAAAGTCAACAATTCAAGTATAACAATTAAAATGGTCTAGTGCCTTGTAGCTAATTTTTCCTTATCACTAGACTGAGTTGTGCTCAAATATTTCAATTATGCCTTGAGCAAATAGCCCGCGCCCTGAGAGAAAGGATGAAACATACGTCAGCAGAGTTACATTGGCTCTCACAGCTGTGGAACTGCTTACACAGTGGACACTTAGAGCTTGAGCCTACACATTGTGTAATGCTCAATAGCTCACCGCCCACTAAGCCAAATGCGTGGGAGAGAAGAGCGTGTGTGTGTGTGTGTGTGTGTGTTTGTGAAATAGCTGGCTGCACTAGTGAGCGTTCTTAAACAACCTTTGAGAATGCACCACCGTTTGTGCAGTTATTGTTATGCTAGACAACTGCCCCAAGAAAATTATCACTTTAGTTAACTTGTTGGTAGCCAGTTTAAATTTAGCCCTGTTCAGATGTGACCTAGCCACTTTAAATCAACATTTGAAGAAGGGAGCACCTAGCCCCCTCCTCCCTAAGTTACTTCCCAGAAAAGCAAGAATACTGGAAAATCATGGTTCTTACCCACATAGATCTTCTCCACACAGACAGGAACATCTCTTTCATCCATGGGAGGAAAGTGACACTGCAGAAAGTGGGCCTAGGAGCCAAACTGGATAAGCAATAGGGCTCTTATCTGCATTTTCATGGATTCTGCAACATGGCAATGAAAAGAGACTATGGCAGGGATAGCAGGAGGAAACAGAGTGAGGAGAAGAGATAACCACAGATGCTAGTGATTTATTCCTATATAGAATAAGAGGGAACAAATTATCCAATACACACATAGGGCTAGTGCGTAGAAGGGGAAGCAGTCCAACTTTTTTGGTCCATCCCTGGTGTCACCATCCCTGGTATTCCCCAACCAAGGACATTTAGATGCCTCTTTCAGATCATGTCTACATATGCAAATGTTTTGAAAGGTTGAGGTAGTAGTGATGAATGTGCTGGAAACAGCACATGCACACACACATTTCTCATATGAAATATTAGCACTGCAGTATCTGTGTGGTATGAATGAATCAAGTTAAGATATCCTCTATTATTTAAATTAATGATAAAAATGCAAATGAATCTATATTTGCAAGGACACATATGCCAACAAGTATACCATATGATTTTTTAAAAAAATTGCTAGAAGTTCAAGGAAGCTAAACCTCACTCTGTATTAGAAGTACTTGAGTTACATGTGAGCAACAACAACAACAAAATGAATGCAGCTACTTGTCCTAAAGGACAGCGAAAATGGTTTCAAACCATCCTGAAAATAGGTGCCTGTGAATGAAGTAAATATATGCCAAAACCATTTCTGCTATACCTTAAAATGTCTGTCTGTCAGCACTCTATTTGTCCAAGATTTCTCCCCTGAAGGTAGACCACCTGAGGAGAAATGTTATTCATATCTGCAGAGGATATTCTGGGCAGAAACTGTAACTGCATTGATTTGTCAAGGAAACTTAATAAGCCCTGGGATATTTTCCAAAGCTATAAGTCTACACTACAGACTAATTATTGTTTCAAGTGTTCTATGTATGACGCATCTATAGATTCAGATGACCTGGTTCTAACAGGCCAGTAGCTTTCCTGTGCTTGGATTTAGGATTTTGTTTATTCCCCGCTGCAACAAGAGAAAATTACACCATATACAGTATGCTATATATATATATATATGTATGTATGTGTACTTGTTGCCCCCTAGTGGCTCTGCAATAAAAGTTCCAATTGTAACTGCTCTGGAAGGTTTTGGAAGTTTGGGTCCAAAAGACTCAATTCTCAGCCTGAAAACTTTTCAATATCAAAGAGACAGATTGAGCTTAATTTGGTCAATTCATCCAGCTTCAAGCTTCTTTCCATTTATGAAAGCAATTGTAAATGTTGTGCCATTTCTGCTGTGCAGAATGCCTTGTGACTATGTGACTTAAATAAAGCTCTTTGAGGAATGGTAGTGCCTGATAACAACCAAACTATGGTTTCTTCTGAACAGCTCATATATCTGTTGCCTATCATCTCTAAACTAGAGGAAGCTCATGTGTCTGTAATTGCAGATGGCAAATACAGGTAGATATAATACAATTCTATCTATGTCTTCTTGAAAGTAAGCACTACACTGTTATTCCACTATTATTCGACTTTCAGCATCCTATGGAACCCTGAAATTTGCAGTTTAGTCAGAGAGCTCTTTGGCCTCAGTAAACTGCAAACTCAGGAATTCCACAGGATGTTGAAAGTGGAATAATAGCGCTATAACAATGTAGTGTGGAAATGACCTTACTTCCTATGTATGTCTTCTCAGAAGTAAGCCTTATTGAGGTCAAATAGACTTGTTTCCAGGTGAATATGCACAGGAGTACAGACCTAATTAGTATACAACTATACTTTTACATCCTGCCATTCTTCCAAATCCAAGCTCCATAAATAATATTCCCAGATGGTCTTCCATCCAAGCAATGACCAGACCCAGATCTGCTTAATTTCAGCAAAGAGACTATATCAAACTGTGTTAGAAAGGCTGAGCACCCATCCACTCAAACATCTGGTTGGAACCAAGCCTTTAAATCAGCACTTTACCATCATTAGTCTTACAATGTCCTTAGTAGTAGCCATGATTTACTTTTTGATCTTTGTGCTATGTCAGAGACAATTCTAATCTTTGAGTAAAAGGGAAGCAGGCAGGTAGACAGGCCTGGGGCCCATTCAGAGTACACAATTATAGCAGCACTATCCCACTATAACTGTCATGGTTCCATCACAGGAAATCCTGGGAGTTGCATTTTAGGAAGGGTCAGTTAGAATTCCCAGTAGGAGTGCTCCAGTTCCTCACCAAACTAAAAATCTTAGAACTCCATAGGATAGAACCATGGCAGTTTAAGTGGAATAATAGTGCTATAATTGTATGGTGTGAATGGCTCCATATTCAGACAGATTTGCTAAGACACAACTGAGAGGGTGTACAATCTTCATGTGTATGTTGGCCACAATATATTGTTCTAAGGTACCTGTATGATGGCCACAATTCATGGCTCTATGTTACCACTAACATTCAGTTTTAGTGCAATCTCTAAGGCCCTTTTCGCACTAGGCTTTTTGCGCGAGCGGGGGCGGGCGGCTTGCGGGAAAAGCCTAGTTCGGGAGCCTGCCGGTTCCCCGCTGGTTCCTTCCGCAGCCGAAGGAACCAGCTGGGAAACGGCACCGTCCCGGAGGCGGAGGCGGCTCGCGAGTCCATCCCCCCCGCGCGCGCAAGAAAGGAGCCCGTCGCTCCTGGCGCGTGCGGGGGGGGCGGGCGCGACTGTCGCTCGCTCCTGGCGCGCGCGGGGGGGCTGCTCGCGACAGCCTCCCGATCGCGCGCGCGCGCGCACGGGGGGCGGGCGCGACTGTCCCTCGCTCCTGGCGCGAGCGACAGTCGCGCCCGCCCCCCGCGCACGCCAGGAGCGAGCGACAGTCGCGCCCGCCCCCCGCGCGCGCCCGCGCGAGCAGGAGGCTGTCGCGAGCAGCCCCCCGCCCGTGCGAAGCAGGATGCTCTCGCATCCGCCGCGCTAGCTCCCCGCCCCGCCCCTTCCTTCCGCACGGGCGGAGGGAAGGAGGCGCGACCCGGCCGCTTCCCCGACGCACCGCACTACAGGTGAGTGCGTGTGGGCGCCGGGAGCGTAGCGCGAGCGCGGGGTGATTTTCGCTTGAAAGCGAAAATCAAAAACCCCGCGCTCGCGCCGCTGCAGCCCCGTGAGAGCGCCGGAAGTGGGAGTGCGTCGTGCGGAGCGACGCTCCCACTCCTGCACAGCTCACGGGGCTATTTCGCCCAGGAAAGCCCGTGCGAAAAGGGCCTAAGTATCCAAAAGTGGACAGTGCAGTCTCAGCACATCTTGAAACTATTTTTTATTTATTTATTTCCATATGTTTCTATACAGTGACAATTTCAGACAACCCAGATTTTGACGTGTCAGTTATAGATAAAATACAGGAGTGAAAGAGCTGCTGGCCCCGTTCTTACATTATCAAGCTGGCACAGTATCAGTGAAATGTCTTTTGGCTGGAGCATCTCCAGAACAAATGGTAATCATGAATAGATTAATGGCTCTGCTGATATTCTCACACATAGCTGACCAACCATGGAATAACAAGGCCAGATACAGAGAATTGGATTGAGAAGGGCTGCTTTACTTAGCCTAGAACCTATTTTAAACCAAGTTGAACTGGGAAGGGTGCAAGAGGGAGAGAAACCTAGCATGAGTTCAACAGAGGCCAGGCATCAGTCCGTCACTTCCTCCTCAGTCTTATCCTGGGAGAACCACCTGAGTCCCAAGGGCAACCGAATAGTTGGGTTGCTCCCTGTCTGGTCATCTATTGGAAGGCAGATCCAAGAAACTCCACTCTCAAGCTGCAGGATTTAAATGAGGACAGAGCCCACCAGGCCAGCTCCAAGGGTAGTCTCCTTCTCCATCCCCACCCTTGGGACTCAGGACCTAAAGAGGCAATTCTAGAACCCTCCCCATCTCCAAAATGGAGTTCGATCATGCCTGGCTCCAAGGTTGACTCAGCCTTCCATCCTTTCGCAGGTCGGTAAAATGAGTACCCAGCTTGTTGGGGGCATGTATAGAAATGTTTCAAAATACATGCTATTTGTAAGTTGTTCGCCACCTCGATCCATATGGAGAGGCGGGATACAAACAAACAAACAAACAAACAAATAAATAATACAGGTGGAAATACTCCATCAAGGAAAGTTTACAAGACCTGAGCAGGACTGTCAATAACAGATTGTTTTGAAAATCTTTCATTCACTGTTGTTGTTGTGTGCCTTCAAATTGTTTCTGACTTATGGTGACCCTAAAGTGAACCTATCACAGGGTTTTCTGGGGCTGAGAGTATGTGACGCGCCCAAATTCACACAGTGGGTTTCCGTGGCCTGATGGAGAATCAAACCCTGTCTCCAAGGCCATAGTCCAGCACTTAAACCACTACAGTTATCACCTTGAGTCAATTGATCACAGTTAACAACAACAACAACAACAACAACAACAACAACAACAACAACATGAAGTAAGTGGTTTGCTAGCTAATTCTTAAGTATGTGAGATGTCTATATCCAACACTGCATGAAGAGATTTCTACTCATTCAGTACATTTATTTCTCTGTTTGTTTTACTATAACAGCTTTCTCCCATCAAGGCCCAACATGGCTTTTCCATCTCCCCTTCTGCCACATATGGTATGACCTTCTGGTATTGTAGGAGTAAGTAGAATCCAGTGCATGTGGAGACTACTGGCCTGTTTGAAATAGACCATCTGCATCTATAGATGTTTCATGTGTTCTGCACATGATTTGTTTGTAGTGTAGAGCTCGTAAGTTCTTGGAGCTTATTAAGTTTCCTTGAAAAATCAATGGTGTTACACAATTTCGACCCAGAATACCATCTGCAGATGTGAATAACATTGACTTTTTCATCTCCTTCTCCTCACTGCAGCTCCCTGTACTGCTACACCTTCTAAATACATTGCAGAGGGTCACTGGAGATGGCTACTGGATACAACCCATTATTTATGAGCTCAAGCAAACAATCTAATGCTCTAAATGGCTTTAGACAGGCTACTTCTATTTTTACCTTATTGAACATGGGCATATGCGGTAAAGCGGATGAACAAGGGGAGCAAATACACCAGATTTGAGGGGCACCCATGCACTCACCACTGCACAGAAACCTGCCCCAACATGTTTTGAGTGACCTGGAGTCACTACCACTTTGGTTTTAACTTTATTTTTGCCTGATTGTTGATCAGGTTTTTCTTTTCTGCTACTACTTCTCACTACCACTTTCTGGTGTGTTTTCATAGTGGTCTGGATGATGTTCAATTTTTTTCACCCTGTCTTTTTTAAAAATGGGGTCCCTAGACTTCAGGAATGTTCTGGAGGCCAGTAAAAAGGAGTTAAGGGCCACATGTATCATATAAGACTGCCCTTTGCCCACTTCTGGGTGAAAGTGTTAGACATAGGTTAGGCAGATTACATCCCTTCTGGTCTTTGGTCAGTGATGGCCAGACAAGATTTTTGTAAGGATAAAAGAGGCATAGCCTCTTCAGATGCTGCTCTGAACAATTTG
Organism: Ctenosaura bakeri; assembly: GCA_948474755.1. Classification (NCBI taxonomy): domain Eukaryota; kingdom Metazoa; phylum Chordata; class Lepidosauria; order Squamata; family Iguanidae; genus Ctenosaura; species Ctenosaura bakeri. The sequence continues at coordinate 396,806 of CAOLHI010001507.1, forward strand.
CATTACGCTGAAAATTGTCTTCACTGATGCTGTTTTTCTGTTGTAACGTAGGTGGTAAAGATTTCTTCTATCTGAAATGAATATTTCTTCCCTTAAACCATGTCAAATTTGCATGGCCACCCTGCAGATTACTTATAGGACTGTGCTTTAATGTGTGCACCTCCTTCTACATCCATTCCTATTTCTCTGGTCTAGACTGAAAAACTAATTTCATTCATTTGTACATTTCTGATGACTGTTTGTTATATACATTTCTTGCCTACAGCAAAGCTAGCTTCTAAATGCACTGAGAACTTCATAAGCATCTGCTGCATTTCTATATTAATCACAGAAAGCTTTGGTTTCCTAACCTAGGAAAAAAAGAATTTCAAATTACACATTTAAAGATATACCACAGCTCAGGAAGAATTGAAATCTCCCATTACCTTTAAAACAGATCAACGGCAAAACTAACAGTGGCAATTCAATTTGTTCACTTCATTACTATTCAAGGCAGTCTTTTGAACTCATATCCTTTCACCTGTTAGGATCATAGCTTGACCTTCCTCGGTCATTTCCCATCAATTTTTTTTTAACTTTTAGAAACAACTTTCCATTATTATATATTCCTGTTGAAAACATTTAGTTGGATTTTCCAGTGCACTATTTTACCGGTGTTAAGACAGACAATAATTGTTTTTCTGTAATTCAAAAGCCCATTTCAGATCCTTAGATATAGTACTTTTACATTAAACACTTAGATCAGATTTAACTGGATGACATAATTATCTGGATCTAATAGAAGGTGCCATGAAATGTATTATTTTTGGGAGGAGGGGGGTAAAAATAATTTTTTTTCCTTAAATAATTCTTGTCAGTAAAAGAAGTACTTCTGACATCCTATGATATTCAAACCACCACACTTCATATCTGTTGCTTCTAACACACATCTTGATTTCATGGATCAATAACTTTTTGTTGTTACAGCCAGGAAAATCTTTTCTAACACTAATTCTCATTTTGTGATATTCATGTCAAAGAAGTCTGACTCTTCTGACCTAGCTGCAAACCAAACATACATACCAAACAAGCACAATTCTTCAAGTATGGCAATGAAAGGTTTCAGCACAAACATTTGGTGAACAACCTGTCTCGTTTCCCCTCCCTAAGAGGACCTCCCTATGATTTATTACACTTAACCTAACTACAGTCATGAATTATTTTGCCAATCCACAAAATGTTTTGTGCTCACCTAAGTAAATCATTGTAACAAAAGGGAGTACTAGAGAAAGTTTTAATTGTAGGACTGCTTGTTCTCTCTTCTTCCCCAAATATCATTCCCTAAAGGGAGAGAAATATGAGAAATAGGCATTTAACGCAGGAAACTTGACCCATTACTACATCTGAAAAAGTTCAAATATAATTCAGACACTGAATTTCTCTTAAAGGCACTGAAGCCCTGCAAAAAAAAAAACCTGGTAATATTAAGTTTGCTGTTTGCAGAGAAGCTCCAGTTTGGCAAGCCACTGGGGACAACTGTGTCGCTTCAGAGATATTGAAGGATATCCAGATTCTTTGAAACCATTTTAATTATTTTTTGTAGCATGAAAATATAAAGGTTAATGTCTGTGGGTGGACGGGGGGAAGAAACACATAAAACTCAGCAGATTCATCCAAAGAGGCATGTTCTCTTCATGCATGACCAAACATTTTGCTTTTGCAATTTGTTATTGTCCAACCTTAAATGTTACCTATACATCAACTGTCCTTGAAACTTGTTTTCTTTTCCTTATTTCTGGGGATCTATAAAAGTGGCAGAGCTTGGAAAAGTTAGTCTTTCAGACTATAGCGTCCAGACCTTCCCAACCAAGATGGCCACTTTTTTCAACGCTGCCAGCTCTGAATGGGCTTTGGCAACCTAAGAACATAGAGGAATCAAAATCAAAAGGGCAGAGTTCCAGCATGGAAAATTCACAAGCCTTTTCCCCTACGTTCTTTCAAAACAGACACACCTTCCACGTACAATTTTTTTTTTTTTTTTTGCAGGGGAGGAGGATAGCTTTGCAGTTTGAACACTAAACAAGAGCCATGTAGTTGGGCTGCCGTTCTGCTTGAATCACACCAAAACATTAACATAAAATGCCACACCACAAGTCAATGTATGCTATTGACTAGGTCAGAGATACGTCAATGGTTCAAACAAGTAACACTTTATTACAAGGCAGCAGTTGTCATCACAGGAAAAAGGCTTTCTCCAAATAAGGTTGTGCTATTGCCTATGGCCTTTGGTCTTTAAAATCAGAGTCATCCTTTAGGACTCTTGTAACTGGATCTAATTATTTAAGCTTTTTTTAAAAAAAATATTAATCAAAATCAACTGTTTTTAAAAGAATGTTTGAGATCCCATAAGGGAAATGTAGCTACAATGACATAGCTGTAATCCACCTCCTGATATGACCCTCTAAAACCCTCCAGACAGATGTACCAACAGAAGGAATTCAATGGCACTGGCAAGTGGGACACTGAGGGATGATCCATCCAGCCCCCTCCTGCTAATGAAAAGTCTTGACAGGCCTTACAGGGGTGGCTTCTTCTGCTTGTTACACTGCAGCCCACTGACAAGAGGGGGCTGGATGCCTCATTCTTCAGCAGTCTTCTCATCAGCACCACAGAACTCCTTCAGTTGTGCAGCTGCTTAGCTATTAATGAAGGTTTTAAGGGGCAATTGTAATCATGGCAATGGTGCCACAATCATAAATGTGAATACCAAAATTTACAAGGCTGTAAATCTAGATTACAGTATCATAAATATTGAAAAGAAAGCCAGTCTATCAATGTTCCTGTTGTTATCTTATTATGTGTTGCCTTGAGAAGCCTGGTGTGCAGAGAGGCAATAAAATAATCCTATAAATAAACAAACGAGTAAATAATGGACTATTCCAGAATAGGCAAAAGCCCTGGGATTTGGCCTGACTCATCACTATGCTGACCAGATTTTGTTTTGATGGTTCAGATGACACTCCTCTTTTCCTGGTCCTTTGAGGGGGATTTACAAACCCAACCACAACTTTTTTTCCCCCAGGTCAGTATCAGGCTCTTTTGAGCCCCCGGACACTTCTGAGACAGCAAGGGCTAAATTCTCCATCTGGCCTCCTTGCCTTGGTTTTTTCCATACTTCTAGGTGGTACCCACTAATGATGACATAGTTGGGATTGTGCCCTTTCTTGCCTTCCCCCAATATGCATTCAGGGAGTGGAAGAAAACCTGACAGTACCACACGTCAGTCAAAACAACAAGCCCAGTATATTTGAGGCATGACTGAATGCAGGGGTGGGAATAGCCACTTCCAGGTCATATACTCTGGGCACAGAGTAGCCTGGCATATATCAGGGTTTTGAGTCAGTCAGAAAGATCTCAGTATCAGCTCAGATATCAGTTGTATCATGGATGTAACCTCTTTTGAAACCTGTTCACAGAGGTGCATGACTAAACAGTGAAGGTGGCTTGGGAGTGACATCTACACAACAAGATCAGCACTAAGCACATTTTATTAAAGAATATTCCATGCCATGTGGTCTTTGCTTGAAAATGATGCATTATCCCATGCTGCATGACACTTCCTCTTGCAACTTACCTGAGAGGTGTGACCAAAGAAACATTCATAGTCCAACAGGGTCTGTCCGGTTTCTAACATCGACTTATTTAAGTTCCACTGAGTTCAATAGGTCTTATTAAGTGTGCTTAATGTAGTATCCTCTCCAAGACTAAATAGTTCTTCAGCTATAATGTACCAGTACCAGTGTAAGCATAAAACTTTCACTGTTTATTCAGGACTGCTAAAGCAAATATCTAAATTGGTGCATATCTACATTCATAGCTAATTTTGTAAGGCTTCCAGCAGTGAGTATCCCAAGACACACAAAAGTTTGAATTCTTAGAGAAAATTAGAATTAGCTGGAAACCCCCCACACACAAGAAAAAAATATTAGAGACAGCATCCATACAATAAAATATATGAATACTTATGGCATACCATGCGAAAGAACAATGTGAGTAGTTACTGTCATTATGAACATAAGAAAAACTTAAGGAAATCTGTCCTTGACTAAATAAAAGACCCATCTAGATGAGCATTCTTTTCAACACAGACACCACAGAGCCAACCAGATACCTATGTAAAAATCCAAAAGCAAGAAGTGATATTATTGGCTTTCTCCCAGCTTGTATGTAGATTTTAAGAATCTGGCTAGTCTTTGAGCTATATATTTCCTTGTATAGTTTTCATCAATAAGTATTGGTATGGGATGGAGGACAAGTTTTGAAAGCACAACTGTTTGTCATCAGTAATGCATTGGATGAGGGTAATTAAACTTGACCTTAACCCAGAGAAGACAAAGGTGCTGCTGCTCAGTCAAAAGACAGATCAGGGTATAGGGCTTCAGTCTGTGCTGGAGAGGATTACACTCCCCCTGAAGATGCAGCTTGGGTGTAATCCTGGATTCAGCCCATGCCTGGAAAATCAGTTCTTGGTGTAACCAGGAATGCCTTTGCATAGTCATAGCTTGTGGGGAAGCTTCACGTATTCCTTGAGTTACATCCCAGTTGGATTACCATAATATGCTCCATGTGAGTCTAGCTTTGAAGAGTGTTGAGAAGCTTCAATGGGTCCAAAAAGCCGCAGCTAGATTGTTAACTAGGGTACAGTGGAGGGGGCAGGGGGCATGGCTACAGTGTGAGGGCAGGGCTATAGCATGTGGGGCTGGACCATAGCATGCAGGGGCATGGCCACAGTGCATGGAGGTGTAATGAGGCTGGACAACCCAAAAAAATTGCCACTGGGGGTGAATCGCCCCTATCACCGGCACCCTGTCCCTACACAACTGCTGGGGCAGACTACAAGGAGCACACATTCCCTAGCTGCAACAGTTCCACTGGCTGCCAGGTTATTTCCAGGCACAATTCAAAATGGTGGCTATGACCTTTAAAGCCCTACATGGCTCAGTTCCAGGTTATCTTAAAAACTGTATTCTCCCTTATGAACTTGCCTGCACTTTGAGACCTGCTGGGAAGACCCTTCTTTCTGCCCCACCACCTTCATAGGTATTTATGGTGGGAACATGGGAGTTACTGCTCAGTCTCAGTGACTGCTCCTGGGCTCTAGAACTCTCTCCAAAAGAGATTCTAGCATCCTTGCTGCTGTCTTTCTACAAGCAGGTCAAGACTTATTTATTTCAGGAGGCCTTGGAAAGCTGACCACTCAAGGGTACTGGATCCTGCAGAATTGCATTGTACGGTCTGTGTTTTATTTGCCATTTTTAAGAGTTACATTTTTAACTAGTTTTAATTTATCAATAGTTTAATTTTATGTTTCATTTTTGTATTTGGTGTATTAGTTATGTCTCTTTTAACTGTTGTAAGTTGCTTTGATTCCCAAAACAAGGAAAAAAAGTGGGAAATAAATAAGTTTATGAAGAAATGAAATTGAATAGAAGCTTCACCTTTCTCTACTGTAATGAATGCAGGAATCAGACATACATACAATATCATCATTAATGACAGTTGGGAAGAAATCTTTTTAAATATGCTTCTAATCATGATGGCCATACAGTATCTCAGATATCAGAGGGAGTTAAGATCCTAGATCAGGAAACATATATCATATGTACTTAATAATATGTGTCCTGTCCACCTGACATAACTTCCCACATTTTAGCTGTTGCAGTCTACTCCAGCCACCCTACATGGCCATTTCTCAGCAAGGAAAGAGCTAGACAATCAGCTGAGAAGCAGCCAGCTATTTTCCTATTGCTGGGTGCCTTGTAATAGCATCATCCTGAGGGATATCTGGAAAAATCCCAGGAAATCGCATAAGATGCCTGTCACTAAATGCCACTCCATGTGCTTGCCACCAGCCAGGAAACTGCCATGTTGCAGGGAGAGCTGCTGCAGAGAAAAGGCAAGACTGGAATGGGAGTTTGGTGGCTGATCGGTCAGTACAGCATTCTGACCTCTGCAATAGCCGCAAAAGGGAGTTACAATGGCATAAATTGGACTTACGCCATTGTAATTCACTAACAGGATGCCAGCTGTTGTGTTTTGGGAAATATGAATGGGTAACTTTGGACATTTATTTCATTTCATGTCATTTCTTCCAACATGGAACCCAAATTGGTGTTCAGCATTTTAAAACCACAATGCAATTGTGCCTTTAAAAAATTGTGCTTCCTGCAGGCATCTGGTTGGCCACTGTGGGAATAGAATTCCTTATTCAGTAGACTTTTGCTCTGATGTAGTAGGGTTCTTCTTATGCTCTTAAATAATAGATTTACCTGAAAAAACTAAACTGATGTAATTGTCATGTTATTTCCCTCTTTTTTATAATATTATGTGAATCATCATAAACTTTCATCTGACGCATACTAGAGTAATGCCACTAATTTCAATAGGGGTCTTCTGAATTTACACCACTTTCATAAACTAGCTTTTCTGTACTTAGCTTTAATTTAAAAATAAATGAATTTTCCAGAACACTGGCAGTATTGACCTTACATATTATCCAAATAGAAATTTTTAATGAAACAAGTATAACACAAGAGTACATTTATAATAGATATGCAAATATTGGTCTTTTCTTAAAGGTCTCCCTATCTACTCACTTGAGGCTTGCCTGCCGTACATGAGCGGTGAATCTAGTGTGCATTTATTAAAGTAGCAAAGGAAAAGAAAGGAGTTTATAGCCATAGTCAGAACATCAACTACTATTTTGAGTAAAAGAAAGAAAAGAAACATTGCAGGAGAGTTCTGCATCTGGAACCCTCTGTTTAAGAGGTAGCACAAATTGATTTATCTCCTTTCTTCTTCTTAACTCCTTCCAAATAAAGCATTAACTTGGATGCATCATCATCATCATCATCATCATCATCATCATCATCATCATCGTAGCTTATTTGCATTTCACAAGAATCTCTGTATATAACTGTTTCTTTGTCAAACATAATTATAGAATCATAGAATCATAGAAATGTAGAGTTGGAAGAGACCACAGGGGCCATCCAGTCCAACCCCCTGCCATGCAGGAACACCCTCAAAGCACTCCCGACAGATGACCATCAAGCCTCTGCTTAAAAACCTCCAAGGAAGTAGACTCCACTACACTCCAAGGCAGCATATTCCACTGCCGGACAGCCCTGACTGTCAGGACATTCTTCCTGAGGTTCAGGTGGAATCTCCTTTCCTGCAGCTTGAATCCATTGCCCCTTGTCCTGGTCTCTGGAGCAGCAGAAAACAAGCCCTCTCCTTCTTCTACATGGCATCCCTTCAAATACTTAAACATGACTATCATGTCCCCTCTAAACCTTCTCTTCTGCAAACTAAACATCCCCAGCTCTCTAAGTCTATCCCCATAGGGCATGGTTTCCAGGACTCTCACCATTTTGGTCGCCCTCTTCTGGACTTGCTCCAGCTTGTCAATATCGCTCTTGAATTGGGGTGCCCAGAACTGGACACAGTATTCAAGATGGGGTCTAACCAAAGCAGAGTAGAGTGGTACCAGTACCTCCCTCGATCTAGACACCATACTCCTATTGATGCAGCCAAGAATTGCATTGGCTTTCTTGGCTGCCACATCACACTGCTGACTCATGTCCTAGATCCGTTTCACACGTACTGCTATCCAGCCATGTGTCCCCCATCCTATATTTCTGTATTCCATTTTGTCTACCTAAGTGTAGGACCTTACACTTCTCTCTGTTGAATTTCATTTTGTTTGCCTTGGCCCAGCTTTCCAATCTATCCAGGTCATTTTGAATTTTGATCCTGTCCTCTGGCATATTAGTAACCCCTCCCAGTTTGGTATCATCTGAAAATTTGATGAGCATGCCCTCTATTCCTTCATCCAAGTCACTGATAAAAATGTTGAACAGCACTGGGCCCAGGACAGAACCCTGTGGCACCCCACTAGTCACTTCTCTCCAGGATGAAAAGCAGCCATTCGTGATCACCCTTTGGGTTCGGTCGGTCAACCAATTACAAATCCAACTAACAGTAGCCCTGTCCAGTCCACATTTTACTAGCTTCTTTGCAAGAATGTCATGGGGAACTTTGTCGAAGGCCTTACTGAAATCAAGATATGCTACATCCACAGCATTCCCTTCATCTATCAATCTATTAACATCTCATGTGTTTAATATGCCTTGTTAATTAATAGAAACATATAGAAGTGTATGTGGATCTACCAATAGTTAACTCTTGGTGGCAACCTGCCTATCCAGGACAAAGTTGCACCTCACTCCCAATCATATTGGGTTTGCAGTATGTGGATACTGCTGGATGTGTGAGTGCTTCTTTGGAAGTCCAAGTTGCTTCTTTGATGCCAAGCATACATAACAACCTAGAGGTTGACTATAAACTACAACAGAAGTTTTAACATAGCTATATTAACTCTTGATCTATATTGTTGTTATGTGCTTTTAAGTCAATTCCAACTAATGGTTACCCTATCATAGAGTTTTCTTGGAAAGCTTTATTCAAAGGAAGTTTTCCATTGCTTCCTCTAAGGCTGAGAGAGAGTAACATGCTCAAAGTCAATCAGTGAGCCTTCATGACTGGGTAGGAAATTTGAACCCTGGTTTCCCAGAGTCCTAGATAAACACTAGGTTCTTCTTGATCAATTTCTGACTACAATTCTAAGCAGTGGCCTTAACTTGTAAAAGTTGAAATGGCTTAGAATCAGGTCAACTTCTCACAGATGTCTCTATCATTGTACTTAGCTCTGTCTCACAGACTGTTCTCCAACTGCCCTCCAATTGCTCACTATTAGAAGTGAGGTGGGTTAGATATAGCGCCAAGACTCTCGGCATGCATACAAGAGTGTTGTACAACCGCAGTGTTCTCCCACCTCCATATTAGCAATAACAGTAAGGCAGGTATAGCAGCAAAGCAAAGAGTGGAGAAGAATTGCTAGCATTTGGCATTTTAATTGTCCCACAATGCTTCTTGGTGCCCAGCATTTCAGAACCCAGAGAGGCATCATGTGGAAATTATACTACCAGGCTGCAGGAACTTTGGTTCCAGTGCAGAAAGGAAGAAGATGTCTTTGCTTATGATTTCAGGAGGAGGAGGAGGAGGAGGGGTGATGTTCAGCCACTGTGTTTTTCCCTAGAGGTTATGAACAGGGCCATCAGGAGCTGCCATTGTTGGGCATGTACCAAAGCATGTTCCAGCCAAACATCAACTGCTGATTTCTCTAAGTTACCTGATCCAGCTCCTATAACATCTCTGTGCTGGTACTGCCTGTTACTCTGTCCAAATGAACAGTGATTCTTCTCTTTCAGCAATCTTTACAGTCCCTGAGAGAGGAAAAGATACTGCTGTGAGTCATTCTTACTTCTGTGCAAAGTATTTGAAGATGGCTTGGTCTTAAACGGACAGTGAAGACCCATTCATTTTACAAAACAACTGTGTCTGGTGGAGACTAAAACAACCAGAACTGCTTTGTCAATGTGGATCAATATAGTTCCTGGGCTTTTGTGTGGATGTGGGTACAGTGACTGTCACAATGAGCACCTCCAGCATAAAATTTACCACTAGACCACTAATGGGCAGTGGTAACAAATGAGCCTAGAGAGACATGGCAACTAAGGCCATTCCTGCACTACACTGTAATAGTGCTACTATTCCACTTTCATCCTATGGAATCCTGAGGTTTGAAGTTTAGGGAGGGGTATTTAAAATTCTTAGCTGGAGAGCTCTTTGGCCTCAGTAAACTACAAACCCCAGAATTCCACAGGATATGGAAAGTGGAGTAATGGCACTATAACAGTGTTGTGAAGAAATGGCCTAAGTGGGTAATGATATGTGGTAGAATTACAGAAAGGGGAGCTCTGAGGTCACACAACCGAATTCTCCTCTCCCTCCCCTGCCCTCCCTTCCCCTCCCTCTTCCAAACACCTGAAACTGACCTGGTTTATAGAAGGAGCCTTAGTGACAGGATTCAGTCACAAGCTACATTCTTCCCTTGCAGCAGTAAGAGGCTTAAGAGCACTTTGAGTGTGACTGTGAAGTAGGCTATTTCATCTCCAGACACAGATAGTTCCTTCAAAGTCCTTGCCCCTTCTTCTTACTGCTACAACAGCTCTCATTGTTCTTTTCCCTGACAGCAAACTTTACACAGAAAATAGTCTTCCAGCCCAGATGATTATCTGTGTGCTTTTCCAAAAGTTCAGGGCCCAGGGGCTAATACACATGATCAACTTGCTCCGGATGGCTACATATTTTCATTGCTCCGGAGGTCTCCAAGCTGTGCCTAAATAGCCTGTCTGACTTGCTTCCTGTGGTGACCGCTTCCATTCTCTTTTTCTCAGATATATCTTTACTTAGCTCTCTGTCATACCATTATTATCCTGGTGTTTTTATGGAATCTTTCCAACACCTGATATTTCTAAAAGAGAAGAGGCACAGCCTCTAGATTAGTGACCAGGTTTCACTTTAATTGCCCTTCAGGCAGGTTCATTATGGTTTGGACATTACTTTTGATGGGAATTAAGTACTTCTAAAATAATTCCTCTGAGTTTTGTGTCAATTGTCAAGCTTTTCTGGGTAGATGAAAAAGTATAATTTTGACTGTTGCTTACGTCAAACAAGATGCCTTCATAGAGAAACACATAGGGTGGATCTGCACTGTGTGGTCAAAACGGTTTAATGCCACTTAATGCCACTGTTGTAATTACATCTTCAAGAATCCTGGAATTTGTAGTTTGGAGAGGTGATCAGAAAATATCAACATATCCTGAGAAGAGAGCAACTGAAGATTAAATCAGTTGTATTATGTAGTATAGAGAGCCAGCCTGGTATAGTGGTTTGAGAGACAAGGGCCATTTCCGCACTAGCCTGTTCTAGCGCGATGATTCCACTTTCAACCTCCTCTGGAATCCTGGGGTTTGCAGTTTTGGGAGGGGCCAGCCGGCCCCTCCCGAAACTGCAAATCCCAGGATTCCAGAGGAGGTTGAAAGTGGAATCATCGCGCTAGAACAGGCTAGTGCAGAAATGGCCTAAGACACCAGGAGACCAGGATTTGTACACCTGCTCAGCCACTTGTTGACCTTGGGCAAGTCACACTTTCTCAGCTTCAGAGGAAAGTGGGGACAAACCCTCTCTGAACAAATTTTGCCAGGAAAACTCTGTGATAATTTCACCTTAGGGTTGTAATAAGTCAGAAATAACTCAAAGGCACACAACAATTATATAGTGCAGACAGGCCCTCAGAATGCTTTATCTATGGGTCAGGGGAATGCTGTAGAGCTCTCTTAGATAATTCCATATACCTGAGCAAATTATAATTCTCAAGATTGATTGAGATGAAGCCATGACAATAAAAATAATATGAGACTCCTATAACTATGTGGGGCAGACACACCCATAGTTCCTGTAGTCCTGTGAGCCAGTGATGTATTTAAGTTTTTTACTTCAAGTCTCAAGTCCTTGCAAGTTACTTTCAAGTCAAGTCTCAAGTCTGGGAGCCAAATTTATAACCCAACCTATATTCCAGAATTTCTGGACAGAGACGAATAAAGTCACTTTTAACAATTTAAGTAGAGTCAGCCCTCCATATTTTGCCATCTGCAACTTCAGAAGTAGGGAATACGATCCTTCTTCCTCCCCACTTCCAAAGCTGGAAGCTTTTGTGTCAATGGCTATAAAAGAGTCTACAGCCTTGGAAGTGGGGAATAGGATCCTTCTTAACTTCCCATTTGTGAAACTGAAGGGTTTTTTTGGAAGTAGGGAATAACACCCTTCTTTATCCCCATTACTGAAGTTCCAAATACTTTAGAAGGAAGAATCCTTTCTCCTCAAACCCGTTGCTTAACACATTTCTTGTTCTCCTCTGAGAAATGCACCCTGACCTTTGGGGACAAGTCTTACCTTCTGCTCTTAGGAAAAGTTTTAGAAGGCTCCTCTGGTATGTAGCAGGGACAGGCTGCTGAGCAGACCTCAACCCTACCTCAAGCCTGTTGCCTAATGTGTTCACTGTTCCCCTCTGAGAAATACACCCACAATTTCACAATTTGGGCTTGAAACAGATTGTGATATGACCAATGGGCAAAAAGAGATGGAAGTGTTGCTCAAAGTTGTAGGGTTTCTGGATGAATGTCTTGTGTTACTGAACCAAGAGCAGCAAGTTGTTTATTAAAAATGTGCAAGTCACGAGTCAAGTCAAATCAGTGCATCATTTATTGCTAAGTCAAGTCCACATCAAGTCACTGAAGCAACTTAAGTCTGGCTTGAGTTCAAGTCAATTGACTCAAGTCTATATCACTGCTGTGAGCTGGTCTGAAGGTACCTGATCAACAACTTTTAAAAAAAAAAACTAAGCAAATTAGGACACAGATGGCTACAGGAAAACCCTCTGACTAGAATCCTCTTGATGACATACTGCTATTTATGCATATGTTCACTACCTCCTTGCCCAAGGTCCATCACCACCCATGGCAACTTTTAAGTGGCCAGAGTGTGCTGCAATGATCATTTACTGGGCAGTGGAAGAGACAGGAAGAAGAAAGATGCCCTTGAACTCTCACATCTCCAGGAAGTTCATGAAGATCTTAGAGACAAGGCAAGACACAAATCAAGTAAATAAACTGAAAAAGCAGTCAAACCAGCATAGACAAGAGACACAATTGTAGCAAATGACTTTAAAAAAGGGAGAATATTACTTACTCCTGTGAAAGAGGTGTCTTTGACCTGAAAATAGAAAATGGATGTGTGTTCAGTGCATTCCTGAATGTTGCCACTTTTGTTTCATGATCATTTTCCTCATTTTCTCAAATTTCTGCTATGAACTGATGCTATGAAGATGTTATGCACGGACAGGTGCAGTCTCAGACTCAATCAATCATTTTATAATTAGGAACATGTCAAGACCTAAGTATATGTTCTGGGACTACAAGGTTGCCTCAAGCTTTGTGTATGCAAACCTTGCCAGAGAGTGATGAACAGTGAAACAGAGGAGACTATAGATTTAAGATATAAGAGATTTAAGGCATAAGAGACAGAAATGCTAATCTGAATTTTGATTATGACCTTTATCGTGAGCAAGGGCCACAACATTTCGGCATCTCAGGAAATGTACTGAAAAGAATGATACCCATTGTTGATTTGCTCATGACAAAAGTTCCTCACTTAGGCCATTTCCACACTACACTGTTATAGTGCAATTATTCCACTTTCAACATCCTGTGGAATTCCAAAGAGCTCTCTGGTTGAGAATTCTAAATGCCTCTCCCTCAACTGCAAACCCCAGGATTCCATAGGAAATTGAAAGTGGAATAATAGCACTGTAACAGTGTAGTACGGAAATGGGCCTTAGTCCTCTTTGGGGGAGTTTATGTTGGCATGTTAAGTCATCATCTGTGCTCATAATGAAGCTTACAAGTTCTGACTTTGCTACAAGACAGAGTATGATATACTGTTTCAAATTTAATTTCCATTATAATTCACACAGAGGCTGAATTAAGACAAGCAGGCTCCCAAAGCCTCTGCAGAAGATGCCATCTCCCAACAGTTTTACCTCCCAACATCTCCCAGTAGTTTTATCTCACAACAGTTTGGGGTAATAATACCTGAGCAATGACTCTCATGATGGGAACTATCAGCTTAAGCCAGATGTCCAGAGTGATTGTCATCAAGCAACAGAAAAAGCAGGGGCCCTCTCACTCGGCATAGTTATACCACAATGATTCCACTTTAACAGCCATGGCTGCATCCTATGGGATCCTGGGGACTGTAGTTTGATGAGACTGTAGAGCTTTCTGGATATTACGTCTAAATTATCCTCTCTCAATTGGATATAGCGGGAATCCATAGAATGAAACCATGGCTGTTAAAGTAGAGCCATGGTGTTATCGCTATATGGCATGAAAGGTTCCCAGATCTAGAACTCTGTCAGAACTGGAAGAGAGAAGGATCTATCCTGGAGAAATAGATTTTTTAAAAAGTGTCTGAGTCTGTAACAGCCCAAGTGTTTTGGAAACATAAATTGCTTCTTTTGTGAGAATCTGAATAAAATATAAAGAATAAGTACAGATATCCAGGAAAGCATAGTAGTTTAAGTGTTGGACTAGGAATCTAGGGTTCAAATCCCTATAGGGTGACTTTGGACAAGTCACATTTTCTCAGCCTAAGAGGAAGGCAATGGCAAGTTTTCTCTGAATAAATCTTGCTGAGAAAACCCTATGATAATGTTGTTGTAAGTCAGATTCAACTTGAAAATTAAATTTTCAGAAGAAGCCAGAGTTGTATTTGTTAGGTCTGATGGAAGAGTCACCAGACAAAAAATACAGAAGGATTTTGTGGTACATGATGATGGCATAAGAAGTGGAACAGTAATGAGATGCTAGCCAAAGAAGATTGACTGGTCAAATTGATAGTACAGATGGACAAATTAACATTTCCTATAAGAGAAAAAACAATAATGACATTTGTAAAAGACTGGGATCCATTAATACATTTTTTATAAGACAGAAAGAACAATGTATCTGCTGTTGGTTTGATTGTTAGTACATAGTGAAATCAGCAAAGGAGATTATTTCTTAGAGGATATTCATGTGATAGAAGTTGATATATCAATTATAAATTATAGTTTGCATTGGAGCAGTTGGAAACCATTTTTTATTAAGATTAGTGTTTAGAATTGTGTTTCTGTTGTGGATTGTTACTAGGGGTGTAGTTTGGTAGTTCTAGTTATATAGTTGTGTAGTTATGTAGAGGGGTTTTTTTTTTTACTCCTGTAGAAAAGTGTGTGTGTGTGTGTGTGTGTGTGTGAATTTCTATGAATAAAACACAAAAATTTGACAATGCAAGTGCAAAGTGAAATTATCCAGTGTCTCGTTTTACCTCGCAAGAGATACAACCAAATATGCTAGTATATTTGTAGATATTTTCTCATTTAAAAAAAACCTCTGTCCTTAACAATATGTTTTTCATCCATTTTTTCTGTCACTCAGAAAGATGACTCTAATCTGAAACTGTGCAATGATACTGTAAAATTCACCAAAGAAACTTTTATTTTGTTTTATTATTGCATAAATTCCTTAAATTCTATGGCCATTTCCACACAGGGTAAGTAAAACAGTGCAGTGCATCCTCCACAGAGGACGTCTGCAACTTGGAGCGGACTGGGTTCAGACTGCTTACCGTAGATCCACACCTCAGTCCACTCCGGAATGACCCCAAGTGGTCCTCCAGCGTGTTTTTGAAAGACCTGATTTTTCCGGTCTTTCAAAATGCCGGCGCACGCCATTGCGTGCCTGCTGTCCGGTACAGATTCGCAGACTCGCACCAATGCGAGCCTGCGATCTGCAGAGGACAGGCTTTAGGCTGGCGTGCTTCAGTGGTTGGTCGAGACCCACAACCAACCGGAAGCCGCCATTTTGGACGCTGGAGCAGTGTGGATCTACGACCACGCACTGCTCCGCCTCCCCCCAGACTGGACTGGACCACCAGAAGATTCGGTGAGTAGTGGCAGGGAGTGATTCCCTCGCTGTGTGTGGAAATGGTCTATACTACACATGCCTTAAGTAGGGATGGGACAAATCCAGAATTTTCTGAATCCAGATCCGAATCTCTGGAAGGTTCTGGGAATCCACGAATCTCATGAATCTTGACTCTTTCTAATCCTTTTTTTAAAAAGAGTTTAAAAAGCAAGGGAAAGAAGGATAATCTTGGGCAAGACATACTCTCTCAGCCTTAGCAAAAGCCTAGGCAAAGGCAGACCTCCCTCTGAAGAAATCTGGCCAAGACAATTGTCATAGTTTTGCCTAAAGATCTCCCCAGATTGAAAATGATATGAAGGCCCTTTCTACATAGGCAGGAAAATGTAGGTTGATCCCACATTTTCCTGCCTATGTGAACAGTGCCACATACTACAGTAGAAAGATAATCCAGGTCAAACCTAGATTTTCTTTGCATAACTCCTTCTAGCATCCTGGGTTTGTAGTTTGATGATGCACCAGTACACTTTGTCAGAGAAGGCTGTGACACCTTGTAAAACTCCAAACCCCAGAATTGTGTCTGAAAGAGGTTTGCAAGGGAGCTATGCAAAGGAATGTTTCAGCTGTCCTTGAAATCTCAATGCTGTAGCTTCCAGTCAAGTGCTGAACTTAAATATGAAATGTTCAATTTAAATATCTTAGAATACAACCCTAGATGTAATCTGTGAAATTGTTAGCAAAGGCCATTATTACTCCAAGGGAAAACCTCACCTACTTACTATCCTCCCTTATAGGTATGGTCTCCCAGGTTTTCAGGCGTCCTGGTCTCCAACAATCTATTTAGTTGGCGGATTCAAAAGATTCAGTTTGCTTACTTTGGCACAGGGATTCGGATTCGGGAATCTCGAATCCTTACCCAGGATTTGAGGATTTGGTTGGCCCACCCCTAGTCTTAAGTGTTTTGTGAGCTGAACTAACAGTCCTTCCGCACTACGCTGTTATAGAGCTACGATTCCACTTTCAATCTCCTGTGGAATTCTGGGATTTGTAGTTTACTGAGGCCAAAGAGCTCTCTGACTGAGAATTCTAAATGGCCCTCCCGAAACTGCAAACCCCAGGATTCCAGAGGATGCTGAAAGTGGAATCATCGCGCTATAACAGGCCAGTGCGGAAATGGCCTAAGACAAAAAAATTTGTAATCACTTTATACCATATACCATGAGTGTTGCTTCCTCCAGGAAAATGACAAATATTGCAGGCTTCTCTGCCAAACGGATTGATAAATGTCTGACATTTGATCATATATTTGTGATGTGTATTGAAAAGATCCTCACAGATAAGCAGTGTGTTTTGATAAACAAGGGAAGAGTAGACTATACAGAAATGGATCTTAAAATTACTGTGGACTAACAAATCTTAATATTCCTCTTGTTCTCTCACATGTTATTTGCAGTGTATGATCTTGGTCTGGATATTCTCTACCAAATACCAATGCATTTGAATACAGCTGCCTGAATTCTTAATGACACAATAATAGGTCAGGCTAGCAATCCATCTGTTACTACACTTTGGAACCTGACCTAAAGAAAGAGCTTCCCTGCTGTTACTATGGTGTATAGGACTATTTTTCAGCATGCCATTACAAAGACCTGCAAAACTGAGGGTCATAAAAAAAATGTTTTATGTGTATGTGGATCTTATTGGAACTTGGTGTTCTAAATTCAAAGATGACCTCAGCTTTGCACCTTCGCATACAGGGTTTTTTTTTTTACAACTTGTTTCGATGTTTTTATGTTGTGATATGTTACTGAATGACATTAGCAGTGAAAAATTACTACATGAAACCTACCTTGTGGCCAGTTTTGGATATATGTATTTACAAAAGCTATAAAACTATATAAAAAGCTTTAATTTGTTGATATGAAATATAAAAATCTGTTCAAAAGCACTAAAAAGAATTTCACTGGAACATCAGCATCTACACTTAATCAAAGCTGGGTAACAACTGAACTGATTTTTTTTAAAAAAAACTGAATTTATGAAAGAGCTGGGTGTGGTATGATCTTTTTATTGTGTTTTTCAAGCTCAGCACTCAAAAATACATTAGAAACAGCTGCAATATTAAAAAATGGGAGGGTTCCATCATAGGCTTGTGATATTTGGCAAGGTGGTGAATTTGGACAAGATGTGATAACCTCTTGCCTAAATTCATGTTTGGCAGAGCCCTTGGTGACCTCTTTTTCTTCTTCTTGAAACCTCTCTCACATCTCAGTTCTTTTTAGAACCCACTAACAAGTTGACTTAAAGAAAGTAAGGTGACTACCTTTTAATCCCTACAAATGAGAAGTTAATTAATTCAAGGGGGAGCATGAAGAAATTCAAGGAAATTGTTGCTTTAATACCTATGAAATAAAAATCATGTCCAAGAATGGGAGACAGGGGCCCTTTTCGCACGGCATTTGCCATGCGAAAGGGCCCCTCAAGTATTGTGTGAATGTGAGGAGCGGTCCACATGATGCACTCACAATCGCATGACGCGCCAGGGGCTGGCAGGCACCACTCGCCCACTTTTTCATTTTCAGCTTTAATCCAAAAACGGTGCGCGATCATGAATCGCTCCGGGGCCCCGCCTGCACTTGCTGTGTGTGCGGAGCTCCGGAGCCGAGGCGCTCGTGCTTCCTGCCCCAGCGCAGCCTGGGAAAGTCCCAGGCTGCACTGCAGAAGGAAGAGGCGGGGCTCTCACACAAGCAGCCAGCAGCTGCAGAGCTGAAGCAACGGGAACATGAGAGCCTCTGGCTGGAGACTGCTTGTGTGATCCCCGCACCCTAGCACTGAGAACAGGTGAGTTGCAGAAAGGGCCATAGAGTAAAGTTTCTGACCAGGCAGAACTAGCCACAATCTATGCTTTCACTTTTTTCTTTAAAACCTACCTTCCTCAGTTTAGAACTCCCCAGCGAGACCATTTAGTGACTGGTGAAGAGTGGGGGAACAGAGTATCCAACCATGTCTCTATAGAATGGATGTCAGGGGGCCACATTAGATCTCCAGGAGACCCCAGAGGAGTATACACATACAACACACACACACACACACACCACAGCTTGCCAAAACACTTCATTTTTGAGGAGTCCTTTTCAAAATGGCAACAAGAACAGAAAGAAAAAAAAATGGAAAGAAAAAAAGTATGTATGTGGGGAGTGTTCTGGGAAGGATGCAGCAGTGGATAGAGTGTCATAGTGCATTTTTGCATATTTGAGGGCTGTTTGAACAATTTTCAGGGGAAAATCATTTTTAAAAATTCCACTGGAATTTAAAGGGGGAAAAGGTTGGGGAGGCAGGGGATTTGAAGGGACAGTTGAGGACTTCAGTGACTACAAAAGTGGGGTCCAGGGACTCCGTGCAGCCTCCTGAATTGAACTTTCTTCATCCCAAGCTATGGGCACACAAATTTTTCTTGACTGGTCCCTTACTCTCCTCCAACTGCAACATGGCTGAGTTGGGGAGACCCTGGAAGGAAGATAGTGAGTCTGGCACTTGGAGACTAATGAATCCTTCTCCCTGAAATGATCATAACAACACATATGCAAGCGTAAATTAAGACTTATGCCTGTGGGTGCAATCCTGTATAGCATAGCATAGTAGATCCACATGCAAGCTGCCTGCTCTCTGTGAAGCAGGGAATGGCCATGCAGGAGTCTTCAAGGGCTGTTCAGTAAGTCAGGGCGCTTTGGGTGCTGTGGAACAAGTAAGCAAATATCAACCCCTGCAGCACCCAAAAAGGGCATACGCATGTCTAATGGAAACGTTTATGTTTCTAACAGGATGGAAGCCTGTATATGTCCCTAACAGGATTCTAGCTGACAAAAGTCTTTCTTCCTTCATAAGTCACCTTTCAGCCCACTACAACAAAACGAGATTAAAATTCCACTCCTGCAGCAAAAATTCTATTTTGTTTCCCTCTTTATGAATTAGACTTGTCTGCTGACACTCTTTCCCACCTGAGGAATAATCCAAGACATTGAATGAATATTACCTGAAGAATGAATCAGTCAAGGAAGACTATTACAAGTGTGTCATGACTGGTTTCCATCAGGCTTTCACTGCAGGAGAAAAGAACAGTAGGCAAACCCCTGCAGATTATATTCTTGAACTTCTCTGTTCAACATGCAGCTTCTTTTTAACTTTCCCTTTGGAAATAGTCAAAGATGCTATAGTTTCTATCTTATTAAATTTTCTCACCTTGCCATGTCTAAACTGCAGTCAACCAGCCAGCGTTTTTATTCTCATTCTGAAGTTAAAGTCTTCACAGCTTGCTTTGTGTAAGAATTTCATGAGTGTAATTGTGCTTCTGGAATCTTTGGGCACAAGCCATTGGTTTATAATGTATTCATGAACTGAAAGCTTTGAATAAATCTACAGTGGAAGTCTCTTCAATCAAGCAGCATTTGTTGCTAAGATGGACAGGCAACAATTGGTGGTCACCACTCTTGAGTAGCAACTGAAAGAAACAAGGACAGGTCCATGGAAGCAGCTGTGACTGGCCAGAATGTATGCTATAGACATTACGGCATATATGCTGATGAATAGCTAGAAGTGTCCAGTGGAGCTAGTTATATATGTCGGGTTTTACTTGATCTGACATTCACCAGCAGTTTGCTTACACAAGAGTGCTTGAATGGGCTTTTCTGTGAGAGATAAACCCTTGAGTGAATAGACCGATAAGCTGACTGAGTGCAGGGCAGCTTTAATGATAAACACTGCAAGCCAAACTATTTTGCCAGCTGTATTGTGAACAGATTCAAGCAGTGATACAGACCTAAGCAGCTTGTGTGGGAACTGGCCGTAGGGCCACCAACAGAAGATGTCATGCATTGTTAGAAACAAAATGGCTAGCCTCTGTAGCAGTCCTAATACAACATAGTCATTGAACCCCTTCCAATAATTGAGCAGTTCCTGATACCGGTAATAGTCTATAAATAATACCTTTACAGAAAATGTGTCCTTCATAAACTCAGAATAATGAATATGTATTTTTGTTTCCATCTCCCATCTGAACAGAACATATGCCACACACAGCCATTCCAAAATATCAGAACAGGGTCTAAAGTACATGGGCTATAAAATATGCAGCCTGTGTCCTTGCATAGAAAATCACACTTCTGAATGGGGGAGGGAGAGCCACTTGGCTGTTAATGAGGTATTAATTAATTGCCAGCTTGGTTCAGTCATTTAAGGCTCTCACCTCTGGCCCAGAATGTCATGGTTTCCAGACCTACATCAGGGTCTGAACTCATTGCCAATGCTGACACTGCAGTGTTCCATGAGAGGTCCTGACCTTCATATAACAGGGTTCAGCTATAAGGTTCTTCTGGTCTCCAGTGGCAACTCTAGCTGGTAGATGAAATGGGGTTGGCTGGCACTTTTCAGAGAGCATACAGATGGAGCCAAGCTCTTGAAAAACCTGTCTAGTGATAATGCACCAGGTTGTAATAGAAGCCAATGTTGCGTGCCAACACAATATATTAGGGTGCATTGACAGCAAATGGGATAGAATATTATGTTTGATCACAGAAAGTTCAAATCCACTGCTCAGCTATGAAGTCTCACAGGAGGGCTTTAAGACAAGTCAGCCTCCCAAAAGTAATTCAGAGGCTATCAATCAACCACTGTATGCATTTTGTAAAACACACAAAAGAGCACTGAAGAAGGGAAATTGCTGCAACAGCTTCCATAAGTAAGATTTTCCGTACACTTAGCATGACCTGCTTAGAAGATTGCCACTCTGTCCTTCATGTGTCTGCTTCTCAGTTCACATGAGATACCAATTTAAAGTATGTTGCATTAAACATAATTCAATATCGCTTTCACTATCTAATACAATTTTTTCTCCTCCATCACCACCACTATCACCTCCTCAAAATAACAGTCTAGAAGCCAGGACATGATTGGGCAATATGACTGACTACCTTATTTGTGCCTGAGTGGGGGGAAAAATAATAATTCTAATGATCAGAGGTAAGAATAATGCCAGGCTTGAGAAGGTCATGTGGATGAAATAAAATGTTGTGTCTGTGGAGATGGGCACACAACCCTAATCACGGTCCCATCCCCACTGTTTGCCACTGCCTGTTTCCTGGTACAGTTTTGCTCCAATTTTTCAATTTTCCACCATCATAGTTTGTTCCTCTGGGCTCTGCCTCCAGTAACCCTGGTTGCTTGGCCATGTTCTCCAATGAAGCTAGTATCTGTGGCCTTTGACCAAAAAAAAAAAAAAAAAGGCCTCATGATGTAGAAAGTTTTACAGGGTTTTTTTCCCCCAAAAATCTTATTTTGACAGGGCAAGCTACAGTTTCTCATAAAGGACATGACCATTTGTGAATATTTTTCACATTCTTACCCCGAACTTCCAGACCATGTTTCATTCCCTGCCTCTTTTACTTCCCTTTAACTAGCCTGGCACCCTTAGGCATAACAGGGGATGCCATAAACTTCTTAAGTGTTGAAGTTAAACTCAGCTGCCATGCCTATTGACCTCTGTATATGGAATGAGGGGTGACCCTTTATTTTTTTATATTTTTTAAATATTTATTTATTTATTCTCCGAAATGGCTTCTCAGTGTGTGTGTGAGGGGGGTATTTCCACCACATTTGGAGACCCCCTGTTAAAAAATTGACCTCTGAGGGGGCCATGAAAACAGACCTGGGGCCACACATAGCCCACATTTTGCCCATCACTGTTCTAGAGGGAGGAATCGAGGGCCAAATTCTATTTCAGAGAAACTCTTGACAGCTGCATTCCAATGAGACTAAAATGCCAAGATATTTTTCCAAGTGCTCTTACTTGCAAGAATTAAGCCTTGGGGCAGTCATTTCAACCTTTAAGAAGAGGAGGAGAACTTATACAAGATCCAGGAAGCCACCAGACCAGGTGGCCATAAGTCAAAGTTCATGGGCCCCTCTGGGAAGCCCTAGAAAGCTGGATTGGGAGCCCAAGAGGGTTGAATTTTTTTCCCCAGGGCTTGATGATTCCTTTCATGTCCTAAAGGCTTTCAGGCAAACTCCTCACTCTCTCCAGTTCTTTTGGTTACTGGGGGTACCATTAATGGAAACAGTAGATGGTTTTATCTGCTGGTGGTTTTGTAAACAAAACTTTATAGTTTGTTGTTTCTAATGGCTCTTGCTTCTTTGCAAATATATGATCCTTTGCAAATATATGATTTGCAGAGCAAAGGAATCCTGCCAGCCCTGCTGTCAATACATTCCTGTTCTCCACTTAGTGAGGCTTAGCAAGAGAAGGAGGTTGTATAAAATGGATGGCTATATAACATTTAGTATAGGAGACAATTCTGGATGACGGTTGTAAGAAAACAATACAGCAGGAGAAAAAGCAGTTCTCTTTGTCTGGTCTTCTCTTTATATGGGGTAAATAAAATGCTCTGAAGCTCCCTCTATGAGTTTAATTGGATTTATTTCTAAGATATTGCATCCCCTTTCATTTGGTATGCTGGCCCTAGTTCTCGGCTGCCGTAAAGATATTGAAAAGATGCCATCCAGCTTATGAAATAATATATACAGAATTTAAGGAAGCTTGTTTTACAGAGGTGGATTTTTATTTTGCAATAAATCATCACAAGTCTTTAGATAACAATTTTTACAGATAAAAAGGGCTGGAAAGATAAATTTAAATCAGTGTAAAATGCCTCTTTCTCTCCCCCCTTTTTTTCACAGTGCAACATCTAACAGGAACAAGCTAGTGAAGTTAACTGCAATCCAAAATACACAGAGTTTAGGTCGTAACTGTGCTATAATCAGAGCTATTGGTTTTAGTGTACATCCAAGGTACTAACTCTGTTTCTTGAGGTTAAAAGTCCAAGAGGTTTTTTTTTGTTTTTGTTTTTGTTTTAACCGAAGACTTCGCCTTTTCTTCTCTGTGTGGGTTATTTCAGGTGGTATGCTGAAACAATCTTTAGCAGAGGGCTCTGTCATCTGTGTTTCTTTCTAAAGGCATGATCTGTCACTAAGTCATGGTCCCTCTTCGTCTGATGTGTACTTGGTAGCATGTCTGCAGGCATGGTAATCCCTGCAGACAGGATTAATATGTAAGCAGTTATTTCTCTCCTTTTTTTTTGCTACCTGGCACAAGATTTTGTCTGAGGTGCTATGGGAATGTATGACAAAATGTGCGGGGGGAAGCCATGTTTTAAATGGGAAAGTGAATCAGTTCTCAGACAACTCTAAAAGCTAAGTCCATCCAGACCTTGAAAGTAATCAGTTACAAAAAAGTAGTTATTGTTAATTCCTTAATTCTTTTTTCTCCATGACAACTGCACACAACCATAATGTAGCAAAGGATAGTAATTTGAGAGTGTGTTATGTACCCAGGATCACTCAGTGAGTTTCCATGGCCAAGCAGGGAATCGAATTCTGGTCTCCAGTGTCATGGTCCAATGCTCAAACCACTGCACCATGCAGACTACTGGTAAATCATATCAGAAGTTACACAGGTGGTGAATCAAGCCACATCTTACATTGAGAATTGTGAGATACTGATTTGGGAAGGGAAGCTTTCCTAGGACTTCATCCTTGAAATGTAAGCAGATCTGCCTGGGTAGTTATGCAGGACAATTTATACCAGCTGAATCTAGTTATGATGCCTGTATTCCTCTGAAATTATTTGATTAGGAGCAAGCTGGCTATATGTCAGTCTAGCCCATTAAACAACCTGGTTAACTTTCAGAAAATGTTCTGACTCCACAGAGTGCAATGAAGCCTGCAAATTTAAGTTGGATCTTGAATCAAGATGCTTTCTTGACTCTATGGCTATTGCGGGTTTCTTAAAGTATTTGTTACAGTGGCTTTGCTTAGTATGAAACACACAACACCTGTTTAATGAGATGAGTATGGACTTACACTGCCTCATGAATTTGAACTGACTTTAACTTGGAATTAAGCCAGGAAAATTTCCATAGCAACTTAGATTCCTGACCTCACGGACTGAATTCAGAGGAGTACAATCAACAGTGGTTTTGACCAGAAACAGACTTGAAGACCATCTGTTGAAGCAACTGATGGTATGATCTGGCTAGAGGCTACCTTACTTTTCCCCTTAACATCCTTTGGGCTGGAGCCCAGAAAAAGTAATAATGGATCTATTTGATGCTTTTGAAAGCCCTGTTGACAGAATAAACTGGAGTGCACACCAATCAGTTCTGCTGACTGAAGGGAATGTGTTTTTTTACCTCTGATCTGAATTGGGTGGGGAATACAATTAGAAAGTGCTGTCATGTCATAGTTTGCAATTACACTTACAAAATTCAGCAATGTTAAAGAAAGGAAAAATCTAGAGAATGTGAAGAAGCCATGTGTAGAGAAACACGCATTCCTTAGGAGAAGTATTTATCTGCTGTACCCGCCAGAGATTATTAGAGGGTCACCCTGCTTCTGTCATTATGATGAAAAAGCTGTCCAACAATGCTATTTCTTTGTTATGTGGTGCACAGGCCAGTACTCCTTGGATTTCCAGAAGCTTTTATACGGCATACTGCAACAATCAATCCTCTCTATTCTCAGAATTGCATAGCTTTGTTGGATATAGCCAAAGTATAAGCTCAACTGCAATCATACAATAGCCCTTTTTATAGTCAACAGCTTCAAAAGATGAAAAAGGATTGCTAGATCGACATTCCCAGATATAAGGGGCACCACAGAGTATAACCCTGGAGCTTCATCCTCTTTGATGAAGAGCTAGGGAGTTGGTTTGTTCCATAATAAAGGCCATCCATAACTTCTATGAAGCTATAATGTTTAGGAAAGTGGGGGACATTCCTCTAAAATAAGGGGTTGCCTGGCAGTTGGTAGTGGAAGTTAAGTCCAGGCTTATGCTATAGAAAATCAAAAGATATATGAAACAGACGAATGGCATTTAAATGTCTCCAAGAGCTACTGCATTTCTTGTGTTGCTATGCTTTTCTTTATAGCCATCTGTCCTAACTTTCTGTTTTGATGTATTTGAATCAGCTCAGCAATAAGCCTGGAAACTAACAGTGTGTTTCTTTGTACTGAAGGACAATTTCTTTCTTTCCCAGTACATACTAGAAATATTTCTGGGAAGCCAGATCATGTTGTTAAATTTCTTCCAGCTCAATCCTCACCTGAATTAGATGTGAGCACAGCTTTTAAGTTGTTAGTTACCTAGTTACTTTTATTTGTCAGCAACTAAGAGGTAACAAGCTACATTGTGATTGTAACTTAGCAAACATTATCCTAATTTCTTCTTATAGGAAGTTTATAGGTAGAAGGCTGTGTCCTTACTGAATGGCAGGGAAGGAATATCATACAATTCAAGTGCTAGCTTGTGCCAGTCCTTGTACTGCTGCCAGAAGCAGTCCATTGCTCTGATGAATCCATGCTGTGGTTTGCAGAAGCTACTCTTGAGTTTAACAAAATGTTATATGACAACTTACTAAGTTGCTGAACCTGTTTGGGAACAGGATCAGCACCTTGGATAGTTCCCATAAAACACATTGTAATTCTTCTAAAACCTAGGTTGGATCAAGTACTCCGAAGTCATAAAGCCACAAACTATGTCTGGCTGTTGTGTTCTGTTGTGGATTTTGAACAGGACAAGACAAAACTGGACAGGATATGAGTACATAGCGGAAAGGCTTGTAGCATTTAACAATGTTTTTCAAGTAAGCAAGCAACCATTCTAGTTATGTTTGAAAAACAGGAAAGTAGAGGATTACTTGAAAATTTGAAACTATAATAGTAACCAATTAATGGAAGCCAAAAACTATAAGTATTTTATTAAAATAATTTGCCAGGTTCTACATATAGGTTCATTTCTAACATTTCCTAAATCTTATCTGGATATAGCAGGAGTGATTAACTGTGCAGAGTGAACATTTGCACACTGTCCTTAGAAAACAACTCAGAACATCTTGGCTAGGAAGCATTGGTAAAGCCTCCCTTTGGTTCATTATTAAGTGATTATTATATTGAAACAAACCTATTTTTCCAATATTCAGACTTGCTTCCTCACACTTGCCTGTGTACCAGCTGTCCACACTAGTTCCACTTCTGTCTAGTAGATCCCCAAGTATAGGCTATCTTTTCAACCCCCTGTAATTCTGTAAATGCAAACAAAAAATTTTTTAAACAAAACAAAATAAAAAAAATTGTTTAGAATTTTTTTCCCCACAGAACATTCATAGTCCTTACTAGATTTTCTGCTTGTTTGTAATGGCAGTAATGTAACATAACATGCATCTATTTCTGGTCTCAGAACATAAATTTTTAATATATTATTCTATATCTGCCATCTTGTTCTTCCACTTTGATAGCAACAGTGAGTATAGCATGCAAAAATAAATATAAATTACAGAAAATTTATTTTTAAAAACAATAATATAATTAAAACATCAGGTACAGAAAATTATTGCAAGAAAAAAAACCTCTCATGTACCCATTAACTTCTTCAAGCCAAGATGTTCAAATCTTGCCAAAAGAAAAACTGTCTTAAAAGAACCAGAAAAGAAGAGAGTGGTCTAAACAATTTTTTGCAGGCAAGATGTACCTCGGTGTGGGTACAAACATAGGTCTCCTGATGCCTCTACCAACTCTGTGTTGGAAAATGTGAGAAATAGTAGTGGATGTCTCTAGCCGAGTAATCAAATTGGCAAGGCAGAGGCTACACAACTAGTTCCGTGCCCACTCAAAGAGAGAGTCCTGCAGAAACAGATGCAAACACAGGTCGTTTCTGCAGCTTACCTTATTCTGAAGACATCTGGTATGGCTTCTGACATTGCCAGGAGAGGAGCACAACAGGAGCACAACAGGAGCACTCCCTCCCACACCAGCTGCCCCTGCAAAGGGAGGAAGCACAATTGCACTGCCTCTTCTTTCCTCAGCTGGGTACTGTCCCAAGCTGCACTGAGGCAGGAAGTACAGCCATTGTGCTTCCAGGACCTCTGCACACCAGGTAAGTGCAGGTAGGTGGCAGGAGGGGTGTGCAATTGACAAGGAAAACCCATCAATGGTTTGCGGTGCGATAACACTGCCTGGGGACAGAAGACAGGCGAGACCTGGATGACATCATGAAGAACCATCATCCAAATCCTGTCCTTTGCTCATCTCCAGTGCGGGACAACAATGCCCTGTGGAAAGGGCCTTAGTTTTCTTACTCAAATATCTGCACAATCAAATATGGTCTAATGGAGGAGAAAGAGAGGCAGGGGGAAATGGCTGGAGTTTAAAGTGATACAGGAAGAGAGCGAGTGTAGTATATCAAGCAAACAGGAAATCAGTATAATACAAGGCAGCAATTAGTGAGTGCATATATTCAAAAGATGTTAACAATAGATGGAAAACACAGAGAAGCTTCCATAGGTAGGTTATAGAGTTTCAGTTCTCTGTGATAAAGGGGGGGAAATGGTATCTCACCTATTCCAGCTATAGAATCTGACTAGACTGGCAATTTAATCTTATTTATCCACCTCACCTAAGGGGATGCAGGCCAGACCATATATAACACATAGCTCTAACAAAGGTCAATGGACTGCATCTGCCACATCACTCATCATCTGCCACTTGAGGCAACTGCCTCACTTTGCCTAATAGAAGGCTGGCCCTGCTTCTACTTGAGATCTCTGTGTATTTCTGTGCCATGAAAAGAAAATTGTGAAGCAAATGATCAGGTGGCACATTCTGATGATAGATGCAATTGCAGCTGAACTTGAACTGGGAGAGCAAACTGAAATGCTCAGTGTTTGCTAAAAAGCCTGCTGTAGAAGTGTTCTCATGCAAAAATGCTCAAAATGAGCAGATCACAACTCCCATGAAGTCCCATCTGAGGGCCTTTTCACAGTATATGATTATAGTGTTAGAATTCCACTTGAACTGTCATGGGCTGTTCAATATTTACGAGATCATAAGCCAAAGTTACAATCTCATAAATTTTGGCATGCATGTTTAGAGTTGTTAATGACCAAACATGACCCCAAATAGCTACCTCTTAAGTAAGCAACACCTCAGGTGAAGGATTTCTGAGGTGCTGCAGATGCAGGTGCTGGAAAATGATGACTGTGACACTGTCTTGGTTATGGGGTGCATTTAGGCAAGCAAGTGTGTCAGGACCTGAGAGATCTCTGCAACTGCCTGTATCAATGCGGCCTGTGACTGGGAGAGAGTTGCAGTCATTATTTCCCAGTGCACCAATTTTCAGTGTATTGGAAAGCCTTCAGTTTAAGAAGGCTTCAGCTTAAGAAGTATGTTTGGGGTGGGGGGGCATCAGCAGAAGTAGCTATGATGGCAGAATTCTATTGTCATTGCTATATCTGATGGGTCAGTTCTCAGACATAATGTCACCCTACAGAATCCTTAGATTTGCAGTTTAGGGGAAAGCAGTCAGAATTCTCACCAAGAAAGTTCTAGTATCTCATCAAACTACAAAATCCAGGATTCCACAGGATGCAGCCATGGCAGTTAAAGGGAATTGCAACACTCTGTGTGGAGTGAAAATCCGCCTGTTTTTGCAGTTTGGTGAGGTACTTGAAATCTTCTACTAGAGACCTCTGGAATGTTCCCCCTAAACTAGACAGTTGACTTCTCTGGCTGAGAATGTAAATATCACTCCCTAACCTGCAGATCCAAGGATTCTATAGGATGTTGGTGTGACAGTTAAAAAGGAATCACAGTGCCACAATGGTGTAGTATGTAGTGTCCCTGAATCTCAGATCTCTGTGTTCTGAGACACAATAGAATACAAAGAAGCTTCTTCTCTTTGATGACTGAGAATACACACCAATTGCTAAGTCAGAGACATTGATTTATCTAGGTAGCTCATTACTATCTCTACTAGAACAGCAAAAGATGCTTTCTGCTAAGGTTTCTTTGCACATTACTGTTCCTGACAAATGTTAAATAAACTAATGTGTGAATGTTTGTGCTTTGTTTCAGAAATGCATGTCCTTGAAAGCTAATATTAGCTTTCCTTGCCTGTCTCTCTGCTGCCTCTCCATATTAAATGTTACTATAAATTTAAAGTGTTGAAAATTTCAAAGTGCTCAAAATTTCAATTCATAAAGATTGAAAGAATGAACTGGTTGTTGCTAGTGTTTATTATTTCTGCAGAGAACCTGAATTGTAGCTCCTTTTGGTTGAAATCACAAATAAAGGTACTCATTCTTCCTCACTGAGGTTTAGAGTTAGGATGGAAGGCTTAGAATTACATTGCTGCCATTCCTCATTATAGCAATTTTTGCTAGCCTGAAATTAAAGAAACCAAAAAGGACCTACAGGAACATTTTTGCTGCCACCTGCTGGTTGGAGTCTATAAGTGAAATCAGAGTCATCAGCAAGTTAATGCCCACTTGCAGAAGAAGTAACTAAACAAGCCATGAAGCTTCTGTCCTTGGTATATTTCTTGTGATGCTTGAATGAAGTGGGTCTCCAACAAACTAGGGGGGAAAAAACCTAGGGAAAAACATGGGAGAGCCGAGTCAAAAAGCTAGCTCCTTCAAATCAGAACTCCTAGGGCTGCAAGTAGGAGCTCCTACTTGCAGCAAGAGTGACCAGCAAGTGGGGCACCAGAATGCAGTTCTTAATTGTAAACAACAAGCAAAACTTGGAAAAGTCACTGTGGCCATGCTTGCTAAAGGATTCTGAGAGCTTTAGTCTTAAAAAAGGAACTTTTTCAAGCTCCAGTGACAGATCATGAGGATGCATCCCCTGGTGGCGCAGTGGTTAAATGCTAGTACTGCAAGCCACAAGGTTGTGAGTTCGATCGTGCCTGGCTCCAAGGTTGACTCAGCCTTCCATGCTTTCGCAGGTCGGTAAAATGAGTACCCAGCTTGTTGGGGGCATGTATAGAAAATGTTTCGAAATACATGCTATTTGTAAGTTGTTCGCCGCCTCGATCCACATGGAGAGGTGGGATACAAACAAACAAACAAACAAACAAATAATACTCTGTATAAACCTGGCTTCTTATGACATGCAAATCAGGTCTAGTTTGCAGCAAATCCAAATGATTGTTGCCTCCTGCTGACACAGGAGATAGGAAATGAATTCTGAATCCACAGGACCCAGGGTTGCTGTCTCACAGTGCCTGCTTGTTCTATGGATAAAGACCAAGACTGAATGAGAACAACTGTTGCCCCTCTAGAAACTCTTAGACTGAAGCTCCCATAATTCCTTGCCATTGGCTGTACCAGCCAGGGCTGCTGGAAACAGTAGGTCTACTGTGTGCCCATGGTGGAAGTTGAGCTATGTTGCAGTTCTCTTTTTCTACAAGTCCTAGCAGAAATATATTTAAGATTGTATAGCAAATAAACAACAGAACTAGATGTATAATCAGTGATACAGATATGGAATGATCTTGTCTGTTATAATCAGTCCCAAGCTATTACTGCATCCTATAGTATGTACTGTTTTAAAAACCAGCACACCCAAACCCAAAATCTCTTGGATCTTTGTGTTACATCTCTCAACCCCACCACAAAGCCACACTCTCTACCATTATTTTCAAAGCTTCATAAACACATTTGTTGCAAATACGTGCTTCCAATAATGCCAGTCCATTGCCCAACATGCTAAAATACAATTAGGTTGAAATATTCATTACAATACATATTAAGCAACCTAAATTTAATACATCGAATAAGATTGGCAATTAGGGCTAATTTGAATGAAATACTTAATATGCTGTGATTAATGTGTTCTCTGCATTTTTATTCAGTTAAAGTTAATGGAAATTACTTGTGCTGATAAATAATTCCATCGAAGAGCTCTCAGTCGCACAGCATAACAGGTGTAGCCCGTGTTCCTGCCATTGCTGTTGTCCTGGGGATGTGCTGTTAATTTTCCATTAGCAATTTATGCTGCATCCTCTTATCTTTGTATTATTCATTTTCTGCTTAAACATCAAGGAAGTAGTCCCTATAGGGAAGAGATTAAAGACAGATACAAGTGAGGATTTTTTTTTTCCTGGTGCTCCACCTTGCAGAATCTAACAAGAGAGCATGAAAGGTACTTGTGTTGATTGACGACAGCAACGAGGGACTTCAGTCAGTTCCATGTATAACAGCATTCATCAGCACAGTCTAATTCTGAGGCTTGTCTCTTAATGGCCTAAAGTCACACAGTGCAACTGTTTGTAGGTAAAACACTAGCTGGTGTCTAGACACAAAACTGCAGTGTTCGCATGAATCAGAAAAGCCATTTCTAACCCTCATTCTCCCAATAGAGAAGGACGAATGACCAATGATTTACAGCAGCTGAGCCTGAGAGTACACAGCACACTGCCCTCTGCCTCTTTTTGCAGACCCCAGACTCTCCCAGTCTATCAAACCTGCAAAAAGAATGTCTTTTCTTCAAGAATATTGTTCCTGGAAGTCTTTAGGAATGGCATTTCATCTCTAAAGTGAGATATGAAGCAGTCTTGCTATGTTTCAGTTGGAGAAGGAAAAGGTATCTAGGAGTTATTTTAACTGAATTAAACGTTGGTCACTTTTGTATTCCATTTAAAAATGTTTTTAAAATATTGCAGAGGACATGAAACCTCAGGCAGGTCCTGGAGGGACAAAACTGACTAATGGCCTAGCTGAAGATGCTCATCCCTACAAAGTACCAACTTACAAACTATCAGTGTGGACTGCAGAATTTTTGTGATCATTTTCTCAGGCCCAGACATGCATACCTGCCACAAAGAACTCATTTCCTTCTTACTGTTAGCAGCCATACAGTAATAATGGGGCAGTGGAAAACTGGCAATTGACTGGATATGTCTGTATGGTACACAAAGATATGGAACTTAAGCTCTCTCTGAGAAACTAACACAAAGAGTTTGAAATGTAAGAAATGAAACAGGCAAGGACAATTTTGTGGAAACCTGGTTTATTTCCACATGTCATATGGATCAAAATGAAGCTCCTAGGAAACAAGCTTCAGCTTCTCTTAGATGAATTTGAGACAATCCCTTTGACTGCGACTGAAGTTGTCTTGTCCACCGCTGTACAACCGTTCCTCTGACAACACCATTTCTTTCTTTCTCTGTTACATGTTAATATAACTTTCATTTTAATATACACATATTTTTGCAAATTAAAAAAAAAATCAAGAAAATTAGAATCTCTGGAATCCAGGTGAAATCCCTTGAAAAAAGAGGAGGGAGGGAAGAAAGGGGGGAAGAGCAATTTGATTGAACCCCCACCAATATATAGTTGCATATATTGGGTGCCATCTATGGGGAACCAGGTTTCTTGCTAATGTGGATGTGGGAAGAGTGATAAAGTACCTAATGTAACATAAGACCAGGAAGGATAACATAGTAGATAAGGCACTGCTAGGGCAGCTAATATGCTTTAATTAATTATTTAATTCATTAATTTTCTCCATTCCCAAAGGGTCTGAAGCTGGCTTACAGTAATAATGAATAAAAAGAACAAAACAATATCAAACACTGAAATATAATTAAACTAAAGGCATCTGTGACGACACTCCAAAACACAAATTAAAAACAGACCACTGAGGAAAATATAGCCCCCAAAAGGTAAGAAGCTCCCTTCTTCAATAACCATACAGTTTCCAAAAACCTTCCTGAATTAAAAGGACTTTCCCAGTGAGCAAAAAAACAACAATGAGGGAGCCAACCTGACATTCCTTGGAAGGGAGTTTCAAGGTCTGGAAGTGGCCCCAAAGGAAGATCTGTCATCACCGCAGTGCCTGGCAAAGATATATCTATTTTCTAAGATATCTTCACACTAGAAAGAGCTATCTGCTGTGGGACTGCGAGCTAGTGGCTGGAGAGGTAGATTTAAGTGTTCTGGCATGGTGAGCGGGAACATTAATGTAAGCACTGTGCAGGTGTTGCACTGATGTATTTACAGCTATATTATTTTGTTAATAGTAACTGTAGATTGTGTTGATTATATAGTTCCTTGACACACTAACTGTGGCTGTTTCTATGTTTTCTGTTGTAAACCACTTCAGGATTTCTTTGATGGTGGGAAGAGACTCATAATTTTAATGAATGAGTAAGACAGTGTAAGTGAATGAATGAATGATTTAGTCCCTGAGATTACCCATTAGGAATCTTAGCTTGAAAAAGTTCAGAACTGAGAAATGCCTACTGGTAAAATCAGACAACAGTGGGCAAGATGCACCAATGATCTGTGTATGTTCATAACTTTGTAACTTTAGGGATATTTAGTGATGATTGGTGGGCACTAACAGAGAACTGTATTTCATATTAAATATTCTTTATTAATGTTTTACAAATGCACTGGAAGAGGATTAACAAGAGCACTTAAGTCAGCCTGAAATATTTTCACAGACTTTCTTCCATGATTGAGCATTGGAAATCCAGCAGGAAGTAAAAGCCTCTCCCAACAACTTTGAAACATCCACAGCTCTTACTGCTTTGACATCAGAGAAATGGGGAAAGATGGTTGGTAGACTTCCACTAGTCATGCTGGGAAAGGCTTTGGACCCATGCGGTCCAAAGTTGTTCCATTCCTAGACCTGACCACCACATAGGGGAAATTCATACCAGCCCTGGGATTGGCAAGAAGTGACAGGAGAATTTCTTTTCTTTTCTTTTCTTTCCTTTTCTTTTCTTTTCTTTTCTTTTCTTTTCTTTTCTTTTCTTTTCTTCCTTTCCTTTCCTTTCCTTTCCTTTCCTTTTCCTTTTCTTTTTCCCTTCTTTTTGGAAGAAGAAGGGTAAAAACATTACTCCTTCCTTTCTTCTTCCCTCCCAAGGTTATGCCTACAGTGCTTTATATATTAGACCAGCGTATATACCTGGCATTGCCTGGGATTTTATTTCCCTCTTAAGAACTCACCAAACTGTCTTGTTCAGTACCTGTAACCTTTTCCCATATTCCCCAATGCAATCTGTATCATGGGATTTTATTTTCTCATAGGTAATACTTATTAGAAATACCTTAGGAATTACCTTACCTTACCTTAGGAGTTAGATGCAGTTGAAATACACAGATTGGAAGGGAGATTAATTAATTAATTAATTAATTAATTAATGAGATCCTGTGTCTCTAATTCCCCAAACTGTGTTGTCAAGTACCTGTAACTTTTCCCCATATTCCCCAATCCAATCTGTATTCAGCGTGATTAACATACAGCGGTTCGGTTTCTGAGGGAATATACTGTCCTCCTCCTTGCTTCTAGGCCTTGTCTCCATAGAATCTGGATTGGCCCAAGAGCTCTCTGGCTGAGCATTCTAAAGGTCCCTCCCTAAACTGCCAACCCCAGGATTCCATAGAATCTTCACAGGCAGCCAATCATATGAGATCTTCTCACCTGACACAGCCAATCATATGAGGTCTTCTCTGCCTGACACGGACAAACAGACAAACTTTGACTTTTATATATTAGATAGGCTCCCTGTCAAAGCAGGAATCAAGAGGTTGAATAATCCTGACAACATGACAGGCATAAGACATGTCTGACCGTAATGTCATACATTCCTTGTGGCTCTGGCATGGCCACAAGATATTCAGAATCTTTCAGTTCCATTTTAAGTTCATCTCAGCTTGTCATGCCACCTGAATCCACACAAATTGGTTATTCACAACAGCAATTTATGAAAAAAGGGCAAATTTAGGCACATACATTTTGGAACCCCAGAAATAGTGCAACCAGCTAGCATAGTGCATCAGCAGGACTCTGGCCAGGCAATGCCCTACTGTTTCTGCCCAGAATGTTATTGTATGCCACAGAAAAAGAAAAGAAATAGAGGAAGAAACGAGGAATCCCAGGGTTGCTGTATACAACCCTGAAGAGGGAGTGCTCACAAACAAAATAATAGAAGTAATAACAATCCAGTATCCCTTTGGATATTTTGTGCACCTGCATACACACACACACATACACACACACAGAGAGAGAAACACACACACACACACATATATATATATTCATTCCAAGCTCTACCAAGTATATGAGCATACTGAGTGACCTTCCATACAACAAACTGACAAGAACAGATCCCGCAATTATTAACCTTTCCACTTGTTTCCATAGTTTATTGTGACAAGACAATGCAATAAGCTTGAAGGTAATCAAAAAGCAATTTTGTAGTAGTGAGCTCAAAATGACAAACCTTCTCTTTTCTAAATAAATCACCATTATTCCCACATGGTTCATGCCTGACAAGTTTGTTTCCTTAGTAACAGAGTACTTAATGCGGATGCACCTAGCCACTGTTTATCTCTTTAGCCATGGCTGTGAAAAAGAAGAATATTTGTGCAATACACCCATATACAAATATATATTTTGGAAATGCAGCTGATGAATCTGTCAGCCTTTCAGGACAATAAGAAGAGTTTTTGAGAGAGAAGTACAAGAGACCCTGGAATTCTTGAGTCTTTAGCAATATTCACATACTCTAAAGGCTTCTCTAGGAACACTGGTTAAAAAGAGTTTAATGTTCTCTGGTGTTTGCTCAATAGCTTGGCTAATGTTAAGGTCAGCTGTCTTATAAATTATTGAAAAGATTAACAGTGTTGAGGTTTACAGTAAGAAACTACAATGATAAGCACAGGGCAAAGGGAAACACAAAGCATATCTCTCAGACTCTGTGGAAAAAAGATGCAGTAACTGTTCCCTCCACAAAATCATTGTTATTTTAAAAAGCCTACCAATTTAAGATCAGAATTAAGGCTATCTTTTCAGACAGCCTCAACACTCCACAAAACCAGGGCCCTGGAGGCTGAAGCTCAGGCCTTAACAGACATGACCCATAATGAGGAATGATGTTGTTTGATATCACAAACTGTGCTTGCTTACATCTCTTCTCTGCAGTTTGCCTTGGTCTTTCTGGATATTCAGGGAGGATGGAGTTTCTGGGACCAGCCAAGGATGCTCCCTCCATGATTTACTTCTGCAGTGTTTTTGGACTAGTTTGAAATGTGGCATATATGTAAACTTACCAAGTAGATAACGGATATCACATTTCAGGTTGTCAGTTGAACAGGTGTCGTTTTTAGAAGCAATAGAAATGTGTAAGGTTTACCATGGTGGAATCTTTTTGTGACTTTTCTTAAATAAAAAGGCACTCTGTTTGTGTGTGTGCCTGTTGACTTACAATGACCTCCTGAATTTCATAGGGTTTTTGTAGACAAGCAATATTCAGAGGTGGCATGCCATCTTCTCCCTCTGAAATATAGCCTGCAGTCCCTGATATTTTTTAGCCCATTAAGAATCTTCCATCACTGGGTCAGTAAGGACTGAAGATTTGCCTTCAGTCTCATAGTACAGATTGTCTTGTCTGTGATGTGCAAATACTTTAGCTTGTGGTACATTGCTATCCCAAACCTCTATAAAGCAGTCTGCCCCACTGGGTGCCCTTCAGAGGCTTTGAGGAACAACCCTCAGAAGCCTAGGTGGTGGGGTGGATGACATTTTTAGTCTAGCACATCTAGATTGCTGTTCTAGCTAGATGTTGTTGTTTGGTGCCTTCAAGTTATTTCCAACTTGTGGTGATCTTAAGGCAAACCTATCATGGAGTTTTCTTGGCAAGATTTGTTCAAAGGGAGTGTTGCCATTGCCTTATTCTGAGGCAGAGGGAGTGTGACTTGCCCAAGGTCACCCAGTGGGTTTCCAGGAATGAATGGGAATTAGAACTCTGGTCTCCAGGGTCTTAGCCCAACACCCCAACCACTACATTATGCTAGCCACGGTTCTAATACTCTTCTTCATGGGCCTTTTGCTGCCCTCTAAAGTGACATAACTGATGATTTATTCAAGCTCACATGTACAGTGAACAAGTAGGTATGGAGAAAGATGAGGATCAAAAAGACCATAACCTCCACCATCAACCTTGTGGTCATGTGTGTGTTCCTCCCACAGTAGCAGAATGAGGCACAGCCATCCCCATTAAAGCCATGAGTTTCCAGCGACCCTACCTATTTGTTCATGTAGTTTCTCATTCATACAGAGCAAGAATGACTGACTTCAGCAAGTCTGGGGGGCTAATTTCCTGTCCTGGAAATGGCAGGATCACATGGATGTCCTCCCCCATGCAAAAGAAATCCACCAAAACAAAACAAAAACTAACTAGTTGGAAGTTTGTTTCTATTTCTGGTTTTTTTTTTAAAAAAATAGTATTTATTTATAATACTGTACAACAGAACATTACATACATACATACAAACAACTGAGCAACTACGCAGCTGAACAATGCAACTATCCAACTATACCTCCACATCACAATAACAAAAATTACAAAAATACAATTGCAGCCAAAACATCTACTATAAAATTGGTTTCCATCTCCTCCAAGATAGACTAAGGCCATTTCCACACTAGGTGCCATTAGTGCATTGTGATATTACAATCCCAGCATTGACATTCGCACAATGCTCTCAGGTTAGGAATGCCTTTTTCAGCACCCTTCTGCCTGAAGTGGATGAGTAGTGGTATTGCCACTGATGTTCCTTCTGCACTAGAGTGTTCTTCCTGTCTCTACCTTCATCCCAGCCCACCACCCCTGACTGGTTGGGGGGGAGTTTGTTGTTGTTTTTCTTTGGAAGCCGTACTAGCAAAGCAATGTTGAAAGGGCAGGACACACCAGTACACTATTGTATTTTCACACTATGATGATTAAAAATGTATTTTTAAAAAAAGTTTTAAGTCAAAGGAGAAATATAAAATATACATGGAAGGGTGATAGATTTTGAAGTTACCATGCCATGAGAGTCATGGAGAGAGGGACAACCTGGGAATGCCTACAGCCCACCCACTCCCAGATCTGTGATAACAGGAAGTGCTATCAAGCACTATTATGGTTCTACATTAAGATGACTGACAGGATTGAAATGCTAATGGAGGCTCTTAACAGATTTTTTTCTGGAAATAGAATATGATGGTTTTGCAACACTTGGGGATGGGATAGCAACTGAACAGTGACAACATTGTGTGGTCGCACAGCTCATGAACTGGAAACAACTTGCTGCTGGTGTGCTGTAGCGATGTTGTGCAGAAATGGCTTATGAGTCATCATTTATTAACTAAGCTTCTGTTAATCAACCTCTTCTGAAAAACAACTTCCATTGCTTAGTTTATAATATACTAATAGGCAAAACCAATAATTAATACATTGTTCCCTTTATCTTGTAAAAAACTGATCAACAGATTCTAATTTTTCATAAACATTGTTAATGTTTTCTGTCTTATAAAAATGTATCCATTTCTACCAAGTTCATCAACTTCACCAACCAATCTTTTTTAGCTGGACTCTCATTACTCTTCCACTTCTTTGCATATGATAATTTCATTATAGTCATCACATATTGTAGAAATCTGCCATGTTTCTTTTCTAGCAAGCTACCCATCAAGCCTTACAAATACAATTCTGATTCCTTCTGAGGATTTACTTTTAAAATCTTTTTCATCATAAAGTGTATTTGATTCTAGAATGTTTTGGCCTAATCAAATGTCCACTGCATATGACAAAAAGTTCCACATGTTGCTCACAGGTCCAACACTTGTTTGACATATCATTATGCATCTGATTTTCTTTTAAAGAGTAAATTGGTGTGCAGGACTGCAACCTATTTAAAAAGTGAATTGCCGTCCCTGGAGCTATCAGGAGTGGTAATTCATCTCTCCTTGCCTCAAATGTGTATTAGATGGTAAGATCTGAGGAAGTCAAGAGGATTGCTGAGGGCCACAAAATGGCTTTGGGATGTGCTAGACGCACAGAAAGAAGGGTGGCATACCCAATGTTCTTGGTTTGCTTCCATTTTCTTTCATAGCAGAACATGAATGTACCAACATCTCAGCACAGCACACCTTAAGGTGGTGTCCAATGGGCAAACAGTAAAAGTCTCCCACCAGTCATCATCATTGTTACAAGTAATTTAAAGAAACAAAGATTTTGTTGTATCTACAGAATTTCACAGACAAAAGGCAAGTTTCACAAGCTGGCACCATGGGATATAATGGAGATGCCCGCCCTGTGATTACAGAGCCAAAATATGACCAGTTTATAAATTGCCAAAGAATATCAGCAAAAGCAAAGATGCTGTCTCTGGATCTGAACTGGAATATGAGGTTTGAATTATTGGGAAATGTGAAAGATAAGAATGGAATTCTCAAACAGAATAATAATATTGGTAAAAACAACAGCTGAACAACAACCAGTCCCATGCCCCCGTCACTCACACATACACAGGATAGCAGAGGGGGGAAAAGGCATAGGCCCTTTTCGCACGGTGTTTTTGAAGCAAAAGGGCCTCTTGAGCATTGTGTAAATGTGAGAAGCGGTCTGCATGACGCACTCACATTTATGCGACGCTCAAGGGTCTGATGCGGACCGCGCATGCACTTTTTCATTTTCGGCTCAAAGCCGAAAATGCTGCACGGTCGCACATCGCATACAAGCATACAAGGGCTATAGAAATTTAAAAAGAGATGAAAATTAAGAGAGGCATTGGGGTCTGGGGTAATACTACCTGACGAGAAGTCCTGAAGACATGAGTTGAAAGCTACTCAGTGCAGCAACTGAGGGGAGCTCTTCAACTGAGGGGAGCTCTTCAGAAAGACATGAGTTGAAAGCTACTCAGTGCAGCAACTGAGGGGAGCTCTTCAGAAAAAACTGAGGGAAGCTCTTCAGTGCAGCAACTGAGGGGAGCTCTTCAGAAAACGTGGGGATCTCTCTCTCTTTCTGGGGGCTCCCAAGAGTGATGCAAAAAGGGGGTCTAGTTATAGGAAAAAGCATGTGAGTGGGGGGACAGACCCTTTCCTGGGAACACCAGAAGGCTAGATTTTATGAAGATGGATTTCAGCTTTGTAATATAAAGAAAATACAGCCAGACATCTTTTTCAGTTCCCACAAGATTGTTGTCTCGTCCAGGGATGCAGGCATAACATTCCTGGCTGTTTGAAATGTTAGTTTGATCCCAGAGACCTTTCATTCTGTTGGTGCTATTACTGCTGAAAGTCCATTTAAATGATCTGTGTGAACAATTTCCAAGATTCACCTAGGATATGTGACAGGAACCAGTGCTAATTTTAACTTTTGATCTGTTTCCCATTGCTCAGCTGTCTACGTGTCCCTGCAGTAGACTTCTATGGCTCACTATATTTAATATAAAGACTTATACTCCTCAGGGCGGGGTCTGCAAGTTGGGGGTAATACTATGACCCTGAAGACTGGAGTTTGATTCCCTACTCAGCCATGGAAACCCACTGGGTGATCTTGGGCATGTCACACACTCTCACCTCCAGAAACCCCCATGATAGGTTAACCTTAGGGTTGTCATAAGTTGGAAACAACTTGAAGGCACACAACAAGACAATAACTTCACATGACCATTACCCAAATAGAGGCAACAGACACTGAAAGGAACGAGCTAATGCTTCTTTTAAGCAAATCCCTACCATTTGTGTTACACTCAGCAACCCTTGAATGTCTACACCTTTTCCAACAAAATACTGTAAGTTGAACAGCTAACCTAATTCTCTGTGGCCTGGCTATGTAAAGCTGGGCTCAAGATCCCTTGAATTATCCTGCCCTCTTCAAATTGCTACAGCAGTGTTTAGCTAATTTTCTCCACAAGTGATAATTTTGACGAGCATCGGGAATCCCCTTAAGAGACCCTGAGCAAGTGGGGTAACAGTAGTCCAACACTCCAACCACTAGATCACACTGGCTGAATTACAGATTCTTCCATATTAAGACTGTAGCACAGTGATAGGGAATTGGTTTGTGGTACTAGACCACATTTCCTCCTTTCTCCTTCGTCATGTGAGTGAGTGAGTGAGAAGAGATCAGAAGCCATGGCCATCACCCTTTCCATCACCAGCTCCCAGGCCACAGCAGGGGCTGGAATTTCCCACCAGTACTGCAGTTGAAGATGTGGTTGAGCTCCTTCCTCACCTTCCCTACATGGGATAAGCAAAGCCATTTATATTCAGCTAATGTTTAGAGAACTGGCTGAGCCCCAACCCAGGGACTCTACAAGACCCATCTCAGTGACTTTAGTCCCTTCCCCTCCTTCCAAGCTATGCGCAAATACAATTGCTTGCTGAAAGAATGTAGCTGCTAGAAGGAAACAGTGTGAGAAAAAGCTCGTCGTTCTTAACTGTAATCAGAAATCAGATATAGGATTCCACCTCACTGCCTCCCAATTGAAAACAAATAAGAGGGAATTATCAGACTATTTTTCTCCTTACATCTTTCTTCCCAATAGAGAAGGTTAAGTGGGGAGAGGGGTCTCCCATAGGAGTAGATCACTGGGAAAGGGGCATAATTTGAAAGAGTGGAAGAACATTTCCTAGTTTCTTTGCAGGTTGGACTGGGCCTCCTAGCTGCAGTTTCCCTTCCCTGCCCTAGCAGCTACTGGCAATTGAAGCCTGCTTTTCCCTCCTTGTTTGTGTTTTCAATAATGGCAAATTTGTTTTGGAGTAGAGTTTTGAAACAGGTAAACGAAAAAATTTCCAAAAGTATCTAAAATCACCAATTAGGAAGAGGGAGAATAATTTAAACTGCGATGCTCATAAAATATTATTATAGTCAGTTTGACCCCAATGTTAATGTGAAACAAAATTAATGAACATAGGTACTTACAGCCAAATACAAATCTGCTTAGAAACTATGAAGCAGTTTTGTAAGCAGAACAATTTTCACATGTACAAACAACACGCTTCTTTTTTTGGTGTTTGAGGTATCTTTTTCTACTAGTTCTGCAAAAGAGTGAAGAACTATCTAGCTGTAAGTCACAAGTTTAATAACATTTTTGCCCAAACCTTCTCAGTACCCAACTGGAAGGGGAATCACAAATCGGATTAAATCCTTCTGAAGCAAGCTGTAAAATATATCAGAAAAATACTGAAATGTAAAATGTTCTCCAGTCCACAGATATCTTTGAATTATAGAAGAAGTTCTTATTCCTCAGCTCAGTAAATCAGTGATATTTTGTTTTTGTTTTCCTTTTTTAAATATGAATGTAGGGTTTTCGTTATTCAATTCTTACCCTATCCTCATGTATCCTTGTAATGAAGAATTTAAAACCTATTTGGAGAAATGAGTGCAGTTGACAGTCCTGATCTTCCACCTAGTCTACAACAAATGGGTAGACACTGAGCTGAAGTGGGCAAGACTAATCCTTTTCCTTTCCTTTTCTTTCCCTTCTTCTCCAGGCTCTATCTTACTTCACTTTCACTCCTCTTGCTCCCCACCTAGCAGGCTGCCATGTGATAGATTTTTCCTTCTTGCTAGAGGTCTGAACTACTTGCCTACAGAGGGCTTTTGAAACTAGGTTGAGGTTTATGTGTGGCCCTAGGATTGCAGTTTTCCAGTTCTGCTTTATAAGGTCCAGAACCAAGCTCAATCATTGAGAAATAGGGCTCAGAATAAACAAATCAGAGAGTCAGCATGGTAGTTTGAGTATTGGACTACAACTCTGGAGACCAGTGCTCGAATTTCCACTAGGCCATGGAAACCCACTGAGTGACCTTGGACAAATCACACTATCTCAGCCTCCAAGGAAGGCAAAGACCAACATCGTCTGAGCAAATCTGAAAACTCCATGATAGGGTAACCTTAAGGTCACAATAAATCAGAA
Source organism: Ctenosaura bakeri (assembly GCA_948474755.1). Classification (NCBI taxonomy): domain Eukaryota; kingdom Metazoa; phylum Chordata; class Lepidosauria; order Squamata; family Iguanidae; genus Ctenosaura; species Ctenosaura bakeri. The sequence goes on from CAOLHI010001507.1 coordinate 439,854, forward strand.
ACGACTTGAAGGCACACAACAGCAACATAAAAATATCCCTATCAAGTCCACATTCAAACTAAGCCTGCATTGAGCTTCAACCTGTCTGTCAAACTTTTGAAATCATACATAGTGTCTCTGCACTACATATGCAAATTAATTATATAGCACTGTGACTGAAAGAAAGAAGTTTGTTGCACAAGCTTTCACAAACTGGGTCTTCTTCATCAGATGCCTTTGCTATTACTTCAAAACATGGGTGACTAAGAAGTCCATCTGTGATGCCAATACCTCTGTGCAAAGATGGGGAATTATTAGCTCAAATTAGCATGCCTGTGAGAGGGGGGCTAACCTAACGAGATCTTTTACATCAATGTTTACCTGTACTTCTGCAGGAAAGAACCAGCCAGAGATCCAATAGTAAGCTTAATTGTGTTTTATTAGGGGAATTAACTACACAAAAGTTCCAAACAGTCACACAATCACACAAAGCTAACTGAATGAAAAGGGCGGAAAGTTTTAGATAGCAAAATTTCAGGGTGTAGTGTGTGATATTTACCGATCTAGAAGAGAAACAAAGAAGTAGCAATGTGGCTTAGACTCGCACCTAAGGACAGTACGCAATCGGCAAACCAGCTGTGAGTTGACTGGTTAAAACTAGGGGTTTACATACACAGTTTCTTCCTTGAGGGCAAGAGTGTGAATGGCTCTCAGGCTGAGTAAACAATGGAGTTTGCAGAGTGGACAATGAGGTGTGGACCAGGCTAAAGTTCTTAGTGTTATGTGACAAAGGGCTAATGGTTGCCCTGATAGCTCAGTGCTTGTTGGACAGGTTTTAGGACAAAGGACAGGTTTGTGCAGTCAGCGGAAGATGAGTTAAGACGATCAACAGTTTGGTGAGAATCTCCCAATTGCTATTGTCTAAAAGGCAGAGTTGTTAAGGCTAGCTGAAATCTTTGGACTTACCTGGTGATTTCCTGACTATGACCTGGCCATGCCTAGAGGTGTTTTCTGACCTAATTCACTACACACATGTTCAGCCAGTCTTTTCCTCTTGCCTAGCTTGGCCATACAGCCATAGCAGAACATGTTTTATATCAATGCCGCTTAATATATTTTTCTAGTTAAATCATATTTCTCCAATTAAATCACATCAAGGTGTGGGGGTGTATGACCTGGTAACAAAGCATACTGATACAGACAAACACATCTGTTTCTTTGAATACTACCATAGGGCTACATAATTATAGCAATATATCATCATCACCACCAGTACCACCATTCTTTATAAAAAGTCATCCATGTACACTGCACTTTACAAGTAAACCAAACCAAAACAAAACAAAAAGGCAGTACTAGCAACATGCATACAAACAAAATATCTATGTGTAGCCTAAATATCTTTAAACTATCAGATCACGTCTGATCTTGGAAGCTAAGTGGGGTTAGCCTTGGTTAGTACTTGGAAAGGAGACCACCAACAAATATGAGGTCCTATAAGCTATATTTCAGAGGGAGGAATTGGCAAAACCACCCCTCAGTATTCCTTGTCTAATAAAACCCAATAAAATTCATGGGGTCAACAGGCAACTTGAAAGCATGTACACACACACAGAAGAAGGAAGGAAGGAGTCATACAAATATAAAACTATGCAATAGAATTCTAAAACAAATACAAAACCAAGCAAACTGACATATAAATACATATATAACCAAAATAAACAAGATTACAAAACAATATATAAATAAGATATCACTTTATTTGATACCAGTTTAGTCATCATAGCTCCATCCTACAGATTCCTTAGTAAGGTACTTAGAATGTTGTCCTAGAGATTTCTAAAGCAATCTTCCAAGTACATACACCACTAGAGCTCTTTAACAGAGCGTTCTATACATTTTCCACAAAAATCTTGCTGTACTTTCAGCTAAGCCTAAATCCGTGAAACTGAGTATATATATTTCCCTGTTTTAAAGCCTTGTACTAGCTCCCTTTTTCCTCTGCTATCTCTCCTCCACAACACAGAGAGTTTTCTTATTGTTACTTTCTTGTCATTATTCTGTAAGGACTCATTCACCTTGAAGGAAAATAGATAAACAATAAGGCACCTGTAAGGTGGGTGAAATTTTCCAGGAAAATATCTTGCTACCACTTAATTAATCTGCTACACTGCAAAATTTAAATGTTCCAAACCATATGTATAGCTATGATGAAACCTTAAATTAGCTGTCTTCTGAAACAAAAACACAATGTATAACCAGACTTTTTAAAAACTCAACAATGGCAGATGAATTAGCGTTAAGTCAATAGGACTGTCGAAATGATGTGTTTTTTGCACACAGAGAGCAGATTTTCAGTCTGTTCCTTTGTAGGTTTGTTTTTTTCTTTGTTGCTTCTCTTTTTTTGGCAAGGAGGCAGATGGCTTGCAGGGGAGAGCAGCACTTTTGTTATCCTACTTTGGAAAAAAAAAACCCTACTTACTAGTTATAAGTCAAACTGCTGCTTTCTCCTGCATATTTATTTACAAAAGCAAAAGTAATAAACACTGGTAACATTAAAAGGCCACAGGGGGAAAAAATAGCTATGCAAACATTCCTGTTGTAGTATCAGCTGAAAACAATAGTGCAATATTAAATGTATTTTTCTCTCTTTCTCAGGACAAATTGGTGAGAGTCTTGTGTACCTCACAATAAAAAAAAGTACATTTTGGAAAGCATTTGAATGTCAGCATCCTGTGTCATCAGATGTAACTACAATGGCAAGGCTCCATTGTCATAATTATATCTGATGATGTCACCCCCTACACTCTACATCTATTGCTGGGCAGCACCTTGGCTGAAGGACTTCCAAGACATTGCAGATCAGGGTACTGAGATGTGACATCAGTAGTGTTCTTCAAGTCACAGGGTGCATGGGGAACAGGCAGCTGGGGAAACCCTTCAGAGTTCTTTTGCCACTGCTTGTCTCAATGCACCCTGTAATCAGAATAGCATTGCAGACATCATTTCCCAGCACTCCTATCTGCTATATAGTGGCCCACTTTCACAAGAATTCAGGACACAGAACCATTGCAAAAATAAATTTAAAAAGTGAATAACTCCCCCACATCTGAGTCAGTGCTCCCCCTCCCATTCTCTTGCTTTTTGCCTTTCTTCTCCTTTCTTCTTCGCACCTGAGTAAAACAAGGGGGCAGCCCCACAGGCAGAGAAAGCGGACCACTCCCCCTCCTTTCTCCTGCCTGTTGCTTATGCGTGCTGTCTTCTTTTTGCACACCTGCCTGGCCAAAAGGTAAGAGAAGGGAGGAGAAAATACCCCCACTTCCTTCTTCTGCTTGTCACTAGTGTGCATTTCCTCCTTTCTGCATGCCTACCTGGGCAAATGGCAAGTGAATGAAGAGGGAAAGGCTTGCATATATGAAACTTTACCCCTTCCCTTCACTTGCCTTTTGCCAGGGTGGAGAGCAGTGCCTGGGCAAAAAGCCAGGGAATGGGAGGGGGGATGGGGAGGAGGCAAGTGGGCACCCCATGAATAATCCAATTCACAAAGATCAAGCCCATGAATGTGGAGGGGGGACTGTACCTCAGGAACCCTTCAACCGAGGTGCTGCCTGACCGTAAGTCCAGCTTGTGATCTCATAACTACTGAACAGGATGCCAGCTGAAATTAAGAGGGCCCAGACTATTTACAAAGAGAAATTATGGTATCTTCATTGGGAAAATATTTCCTTTCAGGCTGTCATTTTACAATGACAGTATGCTGTATTAGGTGCCAATCAAAGAACACTTAGTGACCAACTACACATTACATGCAAACATGTCTACTAGACCCAGGAGAGATTTTTTTAATAGCAAAAATAACTGGGAAATGGAGCACAGCCTGGAAAAAAATCTCTCTTGGGAGAAACTACAGATTCTAGAAATCCTCTTGTTCACATTTGTTTTCAAAGAAGTAGTCATGTTAGTCTCTCCCAGCATAAAAAGGAGGAAGTGAGGGAGGGAAAGGAATGTGGCATCACTTTTAAGACTAACTGGTTTTTTGTTTTAGCATGAACTTTTGTGGATATAAATCCACTTCTTCAGAAGCAGTACAGAGTGATATTAAGACCTCAGGTATAAAGCATATTTATACAGTTGTGGGAGTGGGGATCCAGAAAAATGCAAATCATGTCCCTTGTCCTAAATTTTCAGAAGGCTAGGCAAGGTGATGCAGGTTTTTCAGATCTTTAAAGTGGTCAGTAGGTGCTGATGTGTAAAAGCAATAAATCTGCTTACCAAAAGTCACTTTCCCTGGGTTTAACGCTATCTCTGAGAAGATTCCTTTTGTTTTATTTGTTATGTGTTCAGTAGTGAGGATTCCTGTATTAATACAAGAATAAAACAGACAGAATAACACTGCTGTCTCATAAGCTGGGGGAGGCAGGCATTTATTGGCCTACAGACAGCCTCCAAATCTCAAACAACTACTCACTTACAACAGGATACATTACATCCATGGTCATACATGGACAAGACCCTGCCACAAATCCAGACACTAACTTTGTCCCCATATGTACTGCAGGAACAATATTATAGGGGACAAAACATCATCCGCAACATCAGAGGTGCATCTACTTGCTCTTCCTCCAATGTGATATACGTTATCCTGTACCAGCAATGACCCACTTCACTCTGCATTGGACAAACAGGACATTCTTTATGCAGGAGGATAAATGGACACAAAAGCGACATTAGAAATGGCAATACCCAAAAAGTAGTTGCAGAATGTTTCATCTTCCTGGACATACAGTAAGGGATTCATAGGTTGCAGTCCTTAAATAAGGAAATTGCAAAGGAAAACTAGAAAGAGAAACTGCTGAACTGAACTACAGTATAGTCACAAATTCCAATTCATTAGCAAAGATATGAACAAAGACAGTGGTTTCATGGCACACTATACAAGTGTGCTACTGCACATATAACAAAAAGGATCTTCTCAGAGAGAGTTTTGAACCCTAGGAAACTGACTGTTGGTAAGCAGATTTATTGGTTTCACACATCAGTACTAAATGACCACTGTAAGGATATGAAAGACTTGTATCACTTTTCCCATCTCTTTGCCGTAAATGGGCAAAGGACATAATTTGCCTTTTTTTCTTTCCTAAATAAACTGAAAATACCACTACCTTCAACAAAGTAAAAGGGGCCTACTCCTTAGTCCTTACAACCACAGTTCCTCTCCTTTTGAACTCAAGTCAGTGAGTACGGTCCCTTCCTTATGGTTTCCCCACCTATTGGGCCAAATCAGTAACTCATAGGGATTACAGTGGGACTTGCAATTAAATGATATATAAGGTTGTCATATATTGTAACCAATAGCAGAGGGCTTCCCCAAAGATATAGCAGGCCTCTCATGCTTCCCAAACTGATGCAAATAAAGAGACTGCCAGTGTTGTGAAGCCATCAGAATCTTTTTCTGACCATGGAAAATGAACTGCAAAAGACAGTTCTCCGACTGGGAAATGTCACAGCTGCTATCCTGCTCCTCTTCCACAATGTGAGCATTTTATTATACTGGTGAGCAGGTTCCAGAAGGCAAGGTGGGAGAAGTTCATTGACCACCCCTTCTTCACATGTTCAGTTTTTTCCTAGTCTGTATAGACATGGAATTATATTAGTTCTTTTGATAGCTTATAAAAGTATAGGACTATTTTATTTTCTCAGCATTGACTGAATGCTAAATGTAAGATGAACTCAGCCACGGAACCTGAGCATGAACTGTAAATAAAAACTAGATAGTGTTTGGGCAGCCCATCCTGGCCTTAAGAATGACTTTAAGGGCCACATGTTCCCCACCCCTGCTATACTTCTTTCTCTCCTGCCTTTTCCTTTATCCCCCATCAATGCTATTTGTTTAACGTGCATTGCTCATATTCACCCATGTCCATATTATGACCCTTGTTAGTGCTCACATCTGACTGTTTTATTATTTTGATCCATAATTTCTGTTTCACAACATGCAATAATACACTCCAGGCAGCTCATTTGAAAGTGATTACTGTACTCTATGGACTATAAAACCCACCTGGTCTTATTACACAACTGTAGGTATGCTGGGCTGGCAATTGCCCATAAATGGAATGCCTATTGTGTTGTAGCGCTTAATTATATTTCCTGTTTTAATTCTGCAGCTTGGAAAGTGCAGGCAAACCATTCCTCTCCAGGGAGGCCATTTGGATAATCTTTCTTCCTTGTCCTTGGCAGGTTCTTCTTTCTGGTTTGTCAGCTGAGTTGTACGTTGACTAGTTCTGTATGGGAAAGTGCTGGAAGCCACATGGCCCACTGCAGGACCTATCATGCATGTTCTAGGTTTGGCGGAAGCATTTTTTGTCACTGGGCCAGCCTCTGTGTGTCTATTACTCAGTGCTAGGAAATTGCCAATATTAAATTCAAGCACATTTTCCTTGCCTAGCATATGCAAAGTGCCACTGTCTGGTGATGAGACTGTTTTACATCATAGAAAGAGTGAGGAAAATCTAGCCTCACATTCTTTGTGATTAGAATAGCAAAGCTGATCTCATGTGTGTTCAGTAGAAGAAAAAATAAAACACTCCCAGATAGGTGAATACATATTTCTTTCAATACAGCTGGGTTGAGAAATGAAATCACTGTTTGAAATCCAGACTTCAGCTTATCTCCATTGCCAGCGGGTGACTAAGAAGTGACTCTCAGGTGTGCATCTTGCAAACCCCAGGATTCTATAGGATGTTGAAAGTGGAATAATAGCACTATAACAGTCTAGTGAAGAAATGGTCTTTGACTCTAAAGTTTGGTCTGGAAAACTGGTTTCACATATGTAAGTTATGGCATGACAGTGCTGTGATCCAGTGAGAAACTCTTTAAGATCTGCATCTTTACAATCATTTCAGGGCATGAAAAAGTTCCAATTTTTCATCATTACCAAATCCCATCAACAATGAACATGAAGAAAGGGCATAAGTCATTAGTTTGTTTGTTTTTTTCTTCAAAAACAATAGAACAGCCTTTTAATCATCAAAATACTGATAGACGTGGGCTGACAATGCTTATACGCTCCCACAACAGTAATCATTGTTCTCCTTGACAGGTGTGATGGTCTCTCAGATGATGATAGTGCAGTTTTTCACTTTTACCAGCCTCATTGAGTCCCAGACTGGCATGCTGTATCTGGCTCCAGCTATTACTAGGATGGATGAGCAAGATAATTTAATTGACAAGTTTTTTTTTCCAACCTCTAATTTACAAATCAAACTTCTAAGAAAAGTTAGAATTTGAAATTAGACTGGACAGAAGAATGTAAGTTTTAGTACTGATGGACGTCAGTGCCATAAAACACAGGATACCTATGTGGGATATTTGAGTTCCAGCCTCACCTCTCTTATTGTGTGACCTTGAGCAACTCACAGTCCCTGTTGCCTAACAGGATCAAGTCAGATATTTATGAGAACCTCAGCTTTGAGCAATGTACTGGTTCACTTCTTTTAATTCCTTCCACTTGCAGCAAAAAGAAATGAGCACCTTCCAAATGTTCAACCACAAAAGCAGTCCCTTCTCTGGTTTGTTTTACTTCCAAACAAGCTGGAAAAGGAAATGTTGGGAAACAAACAAACCAGAGAGAGGACTGTCTGTGTTTGACTGACACACTTCATAAACCACAGTGATTTGCCCAATGGTTTGTTAAGGCTAGGAGTCAGGATTATGAGGCCCTCCAGATGTTATTGTTGGACTGCAACTTCCAGCATTTCTTGCCATTGGCCATCCTGAGTAGGGCTACTGTGATTTTCAATCCAACATCCTCTGGAGCACCTTGTTTTCTGCCCTGGTTTAGTTGGTTTCACTGCAAACAAAAATGATCAAGTAGCATACTCTAACATGCTGCAACTAAAATCATATAGCAATCTAAATCATACTAAACTAAACTAAACTAAATCATATAGCAATTGTGAAGATAAATGTAATAGCCTCAGCCCAAAGCAAGATAATTGTGCTCCAGGCTCCAGTCTTATAGCTATTTTCCTGGGAATAGGACTCAATAAAAGCAGTAGAACTTAAACTTGGATAATTCTATATAAAATTGCATTGCAAAGTCCCTTTCAAATCAATAGGATCTAAATTTACTGTGATTACCCTCAATCCTATTGATTCAATGGGACTTCAGGATCACTGATTTTCTAGACTGGACTAATCAAACTTTATGTTGTACCAGAATGATAGCACTATCCTCTACCTGGCCTTTCCTAGGTAGTGCCAATGGACAGACAAGAGAATAAAGGGTTAACAAATCTATACTTTGCTTGCTTTGGTCCATTTGCCTCCATTTGTCATCCTAGTGTCACGTTCTATTCTGGTGGCAGATTTCCAGCAAATGTAATTACAAAGGGAGATAGGCTTGCCCGTGTGAAGAATGGCACAACAAAGAAATGAATTAAGTTCCTGTAATTGTACTATATTATGGTTTTCAATGTGTTCATTCAGGGACTAAATACCATAACTATAAAGATTTATTTTCCCTCTTACTGAAGCCTTCATCAGAGATGATTTCTTCTTTAATGCCATTGTTGTCTGCTCCTTGGCACATGGCCCTTGTTTATTTATCTGTATATCACCTTGCACCTCGTCAGTACCTCGTAAATATTCATCAGGATGATCCCTGGCTCCTTCTCTCCCTTTTGTTTGCAGATCTTTCTTGAGACAGAGATCCTATAATCTATATCTCCTCTGGTTGCTTTCCTACCATTGCCTGCATAATTGGAAAGTCAATAACATACAATTTAGAAACCCATTTCACTTAATCTACTAGAGGTTTACTCTAGCTGATTGTGAATGTCACACTAATGGTGGGAAAAGGATTTTGCATAATTGTGAGAGTCAAAACCAGCAATATACTCCAAGCTTCTTGAGACCTCATGTATGAGTTTAAGAAAACAGAGAGAGGGAGAAAGACAGAGAGAGAGATTAAAATTTCTCTAGTATAGCCCCAGCCCTAAGAATTTCATTCAGGACTGCTTATAGAATGTAAGCAGTAACTGTCAGTAGTTAACTGTTGGCTGTTTTGGACATTAAAAACAGCACCTAGATGGTAATATTGGCATAATCTCTTCTCCCTGGAGAAAGAACACCTTTGTATTCAGCCAACAAGGCTCAATAATATCTCAGACCTTGTTTCAGTGTTGCCAGTTACACATTGTCCCATACAGAAGAAGGCTTATTATCATTCATGGAAGCAAAACATAACCACTCTACAAAAGTTTTCACAGTCAACAAGTCTGTAGTTTTGTTCACATCCATTGTACATTTTCTTAGTGTAAGACAGTTGGACATTTGTTGTTGTTAACTTATGTCAAGTTGACTTTAACTTAGAGTAACCCTATGAATTATAGAGATCTCTAAGTCAAATCAAACTTTATTTTACAGTCCATAGACCCAACATAGCGAACCATCCGATGGTACGGTATAGAGAAAACACACCAACTAAAAATAGGATATAAATATAGAAGTAGGATAGACGATAAACAGGATATAAAAGCATAAAATAGGATATAAATGATAAAATAGTATAAAAATACATGAAGTAAATTAATATCATAGACAATATGCATTGTTAGATAAAATACAAATAGATGTCCATTAATTCCATCTAATTAAAACAATAGAATTGGGTTGATCTTAAAGTGCATTGCCAGTAACTGGCATAGTTTTGATACTTCTTTCTCTATGATCTTAATAGTCTTAATAGAGACAGAAATTTAGCAACTAATAGGGTTACGTTCAGACATATGTCCTCCAACAGGATTTTTACATAGAATTTTTCCAAATGGCCCAGCATACATCTCAATAAGTGAGAGATCAAATGATAGTGACTCTGACTATAGAAAACACAAGATAGCAAAATATGCAATATTGATTGAACATCACATGACCCTCAAGGACAAAGCCTAGAGGAAGTGGGCAACCCAGCAAATCTGCCAAAATATAATTCTGAGGGGAAAGCATTGCATCTGGCCTTAGTAAATAATATGTGATGGTTTGGCATAGTCAAGTTATTTAAATAAGTAGCCTAACGGAAAAATCCCCCACACTGACTATTTAAAGCACTGGGTGAACAGGATGAGATGGAATCTGCGACTGCAAAAAGCAATATCCCATTGTCTTTGCTTAATAGATTTTAGTGTTGTCTCACGACCCAAGGTTAAGGAGCAAGGGTGGAGAGAGACCTCCAAGTCCAAGTTATCCACAGCCCTGCTAAGAACCTGAAAAATCAGGGCCATGGCTTCCTTGAGTGCAACTGTCCACTTGCAGTATGGTCTTCCTCTTTTCCTCTACTCTTCTACCTTAGCAAGCATTTCCCCCGCTAATTTGTTATGTCTTCTGTTGATATGCCCAAAGCTTTACAGTCTCAATTTAACCAGGGAGAGTTGAGGTTTTATTTGCTCTTGAACCCATTTATTTATCTTTATGGCAGTCTATGGTATTTGTAGAATTTTCCTCCAACATCACATTTCAAATGAATTGATTTTCTTTTTATCAGCTTTTTTCACTGTCCAGCTTTCACAACCAAATATAGAAATTGGAAATATAATAGCAGCTGGACATAGATAGGCATAAAACAGCTACTGTGAGAATGCTGACAAAGCAGAGCTTGTCCATCAGATCAAAGGGTCAAGTCCAACTTCAGACACATTACAGATTTGAGAAAACTCTAGGCAATTCACAGCTCAAATCATCCATAGCAGAGCCTGGAAAAGTTAGTTTTTCAGACTATAACACCCAGAATTCATGGGATTTTCTCAACTAGTTTACTGCTAATGCTACAGGATTGCTTTAAGCCAGTGGTTCTTAAGCTGAGGTTCAGGGACCCTTGGGAGTCCACAGAGCCCTCACAGGGGACTGCAAAGCCCTGCTGTTGGACACCAATGGCAGCAGCAAAAGAGACATGGCAGCAGGGAGTGGGAGTGTAGATGCTGAAACTGCTCTCTTGTTTGCAAACAGAGGAGCAGTTTGAGCACACACACTTGGTTGCTGCTGTGTTCCTTGGTGCCCACACCTCCTATTGCCATGTCCCTTATGAAAGGGGCATAATGGCAGGTGTGTGCACACACCCAAACAACTCCATTATTTGAAAAGAAGGAAGCATTTTTGGCTTCTTTTCCTTTTCCTGATGAAAAGGAAATGGTGGCAGGCATGTGCACCTGACCAAATTATGACTTTGGAGTCCAGAGTCTGAATTCCCATTTGGCCATGGAAACCCACTGGGTGACCTCAGGCAAGTCACATTTTCTCAGCCTTCAAGAAAGATAAAGGCAACAAATCTTGTCAAGAAAACCCCTATGATAGGTTCACCGTAGGGTCACCATCAGTCAGTTTTCAAAAGGGAGAGAAAATATGGCTAAAAAGAAGCTCTCCCGTCAGTAGCACTGTGTAGTTGTGTGCCTTCAGGTCACTTCTGATTTATGGTAAACCTAAGGTGAACCTATCACAATTTTTTTTTTCTTTTTGGCCAAGAGTGGTTCAGAGGGGGTTTGCCTTTGCCTTCCTCTGAGGCTGAGGGAATGTATCTTACCCAGAGCCACCCAGTTGCTGAGTGGGCGTTTGAATCCTAGGGCCATTTTGCACTACACTGTTATAGTGCTATTATTCCACCTTCAACCTCCTGTGACATTCTGAGGTTTGTAGTTTACTGAGACCAAAGAGCTCTCTGGCTGAGAATTCTAAATGCCCCCCCTAAACTGCAAATCCCAGGATTCCATAGGATGTTGAAAGTGGAATCGTAGTAGTACAGCAGTGTTGTGAGGAAAGGCCATCTCCAGAAGCCTTTAATAAATAAAAAAAAATTGGATCATTAAATCTAAATTTAAACATTCAAATCTTGAGTTAAGTCTTGGAGATCCCTGGCTACAAATTGTATTCACAGGGGGTCCCTGGTAAAGAAAAGCTTAAAAAGCACTGCTTTAAACATAATTGCATAGTGAGGGTCTGATAGTAGCACGTCTGGTTTTTCAGCTATTCAAGACAGGGCCACAGTTGTGCAAACTAGGTGTATCACATCCTGTGAGTGAAGCCCATTCCATCCTTGAGATGCCCTTTGCCTTTATGTTCCTTGCCTCCTTAATAAAACAAAGGAATTTCATTTGCCTTCCTCAGTGGAGTGCTTTCTAGCTTTCCTCATGTGCATTATTTAACATGTAGTTGACAACTTCATAATTTCCTGGTCATATCTCAGGTCAGTACTAAGAGAAGTATTAATGCCCACACAGTTGCAGCTGTTTTTTCCTCGAAAGCTCTGGGTACTTTCATTTTATAGCCCAATTAATTATTTCAGTTTAGACCAATAGCAATATTGTCCATGATGTTTGCCCAGAAGAAAAAAGACAAATAAAGTTTCCAATTACCCAGGACAATACCATCCCTTTGTCTATATATCATTATGAAGCTCTTAATACCAATTTTCAAGTTTCATTAGCTAAAAGTCTATTTGTCCTTAATGAGCTATTAAAGACCAAGGGCAACATTCTGTTTTGACTTGCACAAGCATTGTCTCATTATCCAAGCGCCTGCAAGCTACCAGAGAGCAAGCAATGAGAGCAGTCTTGGCCCCCCAAGGCAGCACTTGCATAGAAGTGGGATTGACAAGCCACAGTCTTTGGCCTTTTGACCTCAAAAAGCAGAACTTTTACTCTTGAAAAGGATAAGAGTTTCTCTGAAGTGTGAGTCTAAGGGCCCCACAAAAGGCCAGAGAAGCTACAGAAATCAAATAAACAACAACATTTAGAGTAAAGATATAAACAGAGGTACAAATCAAACTACATTCCATTCAGTGGGGCAGTGAATCCAGGCTTTAGTATGGATTAGTAAAGGGACTATCCAAAGTTCTGAACCATATACCCCAAATATTGTATCTCAGATATCTCCTTGAAAATTGAGCAGATTCAGTACTACGGATTCACTACTACATTGGTGTGGGACTCACCAGCCATTATTCATCAAATTACTGGAAGAGCTCCTATTGGTGAACACATTACAAATCAATATTAAAAGTTAACCCACATAGGCTACAATCCTACTTCTCCTCAGCGTAGCATAAACATCTGCATGTGGAGGTATGCTGTACAGCACTACGCAACCCCCATGTGGAATAAAAACATTGTGCAATACGTGTCAACGACTGGGTACCATTGTTCAAAGCATAATGTGCAACTGCAATGTTTAATGTGCAACCTCCATTCCTAACTACAATAAACAATGCGCAGCATTGGCCTTAGCAGAATACTTCTGTTGTGCTATGGCAAATAATTTGCCCACACATATAACATGGCTTATGCATGCATAGGTTACTCACAGTATACCAGCCAGAGAGCGAGCAAGCAAGGACATCTAAGGCAGCCTTGTAATAAGTCTACAGATGGGCTAGGTCAATTGATTAGAAGAGTGATTCACAATCTGGGGTACCTGTACTCCCAGCAGCATGAACCAGGACATTTAGGGGTATACAGAAAAGGGTTGAAATAATGGTGTCGAAAGGCATAAAGCTCAACAATGTAAAACAAGATCCAAGTCAAAATTTGTGAAATTAACAGAATGTTATGATGAGTTGTAGAATGGATTTCCTTCATTATTTAACCTTGAGAAAAGTCCCATTCCCTCACTTTGTTATTTTGGTGAATGCTGGGGAGTCCCTTCCTAAACAGCATGTTGCAAACATGCCACTACAGTGCTCATGCTCAGCAGCATGCCCCTCAAAGGCTCTGCTTTCACTCTCCTTTCCTTTGAGAGCATTCAGTGCTGTTATGCCAGTACCAATGGGCCCCTCAGTCAGTCCTATGAACAGTGTTCAGTGAATGAGTTTTTTTGGGTCTCCCCTATGTCTCTTCTCTTTATCATCATTTTAAGTTTTAAATTACTTTTTCAATTTGTGTATTTTCAGAAATGGATCAGTGACAGTAAAAAAAGATCAAACATAATGTGGATAGTGAGAAGTCACCAACTATATTAATTGTAAAAATGAAGGGTATAGTTTATAGAGATGGGCTGCCAAAGGATACACAAGGGAAAACAGTTGGGACCCATTGGATTAAAATATTGTACTAAGAATATAGCATTGTTGTTATGTTTGTTAAACTTGACTCTAAGTTATGGTAACACTATCATAGAGTTTTTCTGACAAGATTTGTTCAAAAGACATTTGCTATCACCTTTTTCTTTGCCTTCCTCTGAGGCAGAGAGAATGTTGCCTGCCCAGGCTAACCCGGGGGTTTCCATGGCTGAGCTGGATTTGAAGCCTAGTTTCCAGAATCCTAATCCAGTACTCAAACCCCGACACCACAACAGATCCAAGCTCAATTCCTTATTCAGGCACAATGACCTTGGGCCAGTCTCTGTCATCCTCTCCCCTGGGGCCATTATTAAGGATATTTTGAACTAGTTGAGACTAACAATTGGATTAGACCACCTTGAGATCCTTACATAGAAGCTGGGATGGCGATCTAATTTATACTCCATATTGCAGGATCAACAAGAGACAGCAGCTTCCCCAGGAAAAACGTTTATGACTGAGCAATGCTTCACAGCTCACATTTGTAGTCTCTGTTGTACACCAGCATGATAGCATCAGCATAATAGTGGAATGCTTCATTACATGGGATATACAGCTAAGACAACTGAGGAGAATGCAATCTAGGATTTATGACTGTGCACATGCTCTGCATTCAGAAGGTCTCAGATACAGTCCAAAGCATCTCAACTGGAAAGGGAATCAGTGAAGTAATAGGTAAAAGGAAAGACAGTGGCCTTGGTAAGTCAGTACTAATGTAGCTTTTAGGTCTAGCTAGGAATACCAATTGGATGTGGGCCCCAGAATCTCACTGGGCACTGCTTGGGGACTCTGGGGATTGAAGTCCAAAAACTTTTTGGACTTTTCTAAACTCTGACTTTGTGAGTCGTCAAGATAGATGGCTAGGGAGGAAGGGATTGTTTCACTATCTGTCCATGTATCTTATCAATCATACCCAAAGCAATGTATTAACATATTATTTGATAAACCCTTTCTAGAAGAGAATTGTGAAGAGGAAATTAGACTGAGGGAAAAATCACTTTCCGAGCTGCAAAACTTTGAAAGCCAGTCTAGGAATGCCTGCTTTTCCTATTATTGTTCATGCTTATTAGGGAATTAGGATACAAATAAGGAATGAAAGATTAAGATAATGAATGCCCATCTGGTCATGCACAATAGTAATAGTTCATAAAATGTTCCAGGAACCTCCTCTATCCAGTCATTTTCTTTTTTAAACCTTTATACAAAATGCATGTGTCAAAATAATCAGAAACACAGGATTGAGAACAGGCAGATGAGTTTGCTTCAAGAATCCTCAATCTTGTTTCACGCACTAACAATTAATAATGGTAATCAAACGTATCCACACAGGGCCTGTCAAACTCCACAGGAGACTTAAGCTATCATATCTTGTTAAAAGCAGCATTAAACATTCACCTTTTCCAATGCAGATTTAACAGGAAAAGCCACAGAATGTATATGGGACATGCAAATAAACCAAGGAATTTGCTGGCAGCAACTTATAAACCAAATATTATATACCAAATATTCCTTCAGTGTCTGGGGAATGCTGCCTATTTTAAAGGAGAACAATACTTTTGCAAGACTTTGTAGGAAATCTTTAAGGTACCAAGGAGTGTAACAACAAAACAAGCACAATTTCATCCAAGATTTATGGTAGGGAAAGGAGCATGGAAATCTTATTTAAAATATAATTTGAGAGTTTTGTAGAAAATCCAAGAGTTTGGGGGATTTTTTCTCTGGTATTTTTTTCTTTCCCTGTGAATTTCTAAACATCATACTCATTGTAATCTCCATCTATGCCTATTTGGACATGGAGATCATCATCTGAGGCTCTTTTCCCAAGCATTGGTACTAAGTATGGTGTAATGGGTGGTCACTGAAGGCACGGTAGCACTCCAACTTCTGGGAAGATCATATGGCTTGGATCTCATTTCTACAAAAAATGTCCTTGTAATAATGAAGGCCTTTTTATCTGTTTTTGCTTCCATCCTGGATTTTTAGTTTGTCCACTTAACTTTATGCTGCTTTTGTGTGTGTCATTGCAAAGGATGTTTTATTTGATATTTCACCCGCTATATTTTTTAAAAAAAATTGTTGATGTTCTGTTTTTGTGAGCCATCACAAGAACTTTGTTAAAGGGATATGAGTACTGAAAATAAATGCAGAAATAAAATCTCTGTTGCTAAACACCTTCTTAAACTATTTTTTCCCCGAGTCATTTCCCCCACCCCATCTATTACACCACTAGCTCTCCAAATATACTGGAAAGCAAATGCCACAGATGACCAAGCTTTCAATTCATTTTGTAAGTTCTAGCCATTGTTTCCCAACAGGATTCTAAGATAGTTATTTTAACCATTTTTTCAAGGAATAACCATTCAGAAACCTTTTTTAAAAATACTTTTTATTACGATATATACATATATAAAATACATTCAGTAAAAATTTCGTAGCTCATTGAAGTTTCATATAGTTCTTCTTCCAATCCTTATTAGAGCCGAATACTCTTAACATTATTAAATTCTAACTGTACTACACCCATACATTTGTTAAATTAATTTGTTTCTGAAGAATCTGATCTATCTAATGTTTTAATTTTATTCTGATCAACCATCTTTACCTCAATTGTCAAATCTAAATACACTTTTTCAACTGTACAAAGTCAAATGAATATTTTTCTCTCCTTCATTGGAGTGTAAACTTCATAAGTTTGTTACCCCATTTTCCTAAAGTCAATGTTACCAAATTAATCAGAACTGTTTATTGACAATTTTTGCATTTTCTGCTTTTGAAGGAACTGTTTCAAAGGGTCCCATTCTTTATCAATGTCTTTATCTATTTGACCTTTGAGTCTCTGAGTTACTATATCCACATTTTTTGTCTCTAACAAAGTGGATAGCCATTGATCTACATTGGGGGTCTCTTCATTCTTCCAAAGTTTGGCATATTCAATTCTTGCTGTCATTATCATATAAAGCAAGATCCTCCAGTTTTGTTATATTTTGATCAATCATATGTAGCATATTTAGTAAGTAGATTTCAGGTATTTTATTGAATTCAATTTGTAAAATCGTACTTATCGTTTTATGTATATCGTCCCAGAACTTTTTAGCCTTGTTGCAGGACCACCATGAATGGTACATTGTTCCGACTTCCCTTTGACATTTCCAGCAGATTCCTGTGCCTGTATATTTTTTTCAGTTCATTTGGTGTCACGAAACCTATTATTGACAAGCTAAAGATTTATAAGAGGAAAACTAGAGTATACATCTTTAATTTATCTTGGATGACCGCCCCATATATACACTATTCAATATTATGTTCTTTGACAAATGCTTATAGACACCATATCTCAGAGGTGGTTTTAACAAATGCCTCTATTCTTGTATTATCCTGGCAGTGTTCAAAAGTATCTCTACATTAAAGTGGATTTATATGTTTGTGATGTATGTTCTAATATTTTCCGATATAGCTTTTATCAAGCTGAGACTGAGATTCCATTTTATAGTATTTCATTTCCTTGCAGATGTGGAGCTGGGCAATTGGGAAATATTTTTGTTATCCAACTTACAATAGATTTTCTCAGAGGCTCACACAGAAATCATGTGTACTTTACACATAATCTGTAGTTGATCAGGACCATTATTTATAAGACCATTCTTTTATTTAAGGTTCATTTAATTCTTATAAGAGAGAGTTTTATAACAATCATGACACATTGTAGGGCACAATTGCATGATCCCTCAAATATATATTCAATGCTTGATTGTAGAAGTCAGGTTCATTTATGTACTGTATTAACAAAACTGGAATATTCTCAAAAATAACCAGTGAAGATTAGAAACATCATCTATTCATCCCTCCATCCCCATCTGTCCCTCTCTCCTTCCCATTATTAATACCCTGCCTTTTTTTCCAAAGTGGGATTCCAGGCAGCTTACCAAAGACAGAAAATTACAATAAAAACTCTTATGGTTAAAAACATAACAAAAGTTGGGATCAAGACAGTAGTAAACTAACAACAAAATTAGAACCATTACAGACACATGATTAGAATTCACATGTAACATGTTGTAAATCATGATGTTTCCTGTTAAGATCTTACTTTGGGCGACATATGAACAATCCGTTTGGAAAATAACAGAAAGCACTGTATCATTATTACTTTTTTCATGGAATTAGTAAAATTTATACATTACTGTATCTGTTCTCATTACTTCTGGGACAAAAACTGTTTTTGCATTTGAGGATTTTTTTTAAAAAAAATTAGATAATCTTCCCACTTTTCTAGAATTTTTTCTCAATAATGGAACACAAATTTCACAAAAAAGGAAGGGGAAAATAATGAATAATGGGAATAATGAATGATGGTAAAAAAATAAAAATAAAAGTAGTTTTCTGAGCAATCCATACACTTCAAGTGTATTTACAAAGAAAACTAGTCAAGATCAGGTCTGAATGTAATCACTGGGATAATTATTATAAGTGTTCAGTTGTGGGAGTAATTTTGTTGGGTTTCCTGAGGATATTATGATGTTCTGTAATTTAAGTGTCTTGGAATTTGTTTATAAATTTGCCCTAGTGACTAGAAAAGCAATTTTTTAAGACAAATGGTTGCATAAATGAGCAACTGAACAAAATTTCCTTCCTTATCTTCTGTCATAGGTATTACTGGAAGGGAAGTTTATCAGTAGGAATAGTCGGCCATTACAACAGTCACTTCAGCTTCTAGTTCTTGTTATGAGTTATGCTTGATAAATATTTATTGTAAGTGTACTTTGATGCATCAGAAAAGGAGTTTCCTCTTGCCATAGTCCCCACATTTGCAGGGTAGGGCAATATGCAGTTGCCTGGGCCCCATGTCCATCTTGGAGAAGTCAGGCCTCATTTTAAAATACAAGCTGGAACTTTCCTACCAACCCTCCCCACTTTTGCTGTCTCCTTGATGTGTTTGTGAGAAGAATCAGTACTTAATTGACTTGTTCATTTCCACTCAATGGAAGCCCTGCAGAACTGGTTCAGACCGGTATAACTCCCATTGTAAGGTAATATGCATTGTCTGGAGATGTTGGGACATCCCAGTTGGACTTGAAAGAGAGCAAATGGCTCTATTGGACTGACTTTGTCTGATGTGTGTGGAATCTATTGTTTGCATCTCCTCAGACTACTTAAGAGTCATTGCTCGTACCTGGAAGGTAATGAGCAGAGATCATATTCAAATCTGAACTTTTGAATCTCCAGAGTATAACATTAAGGTCATGTTAGGCCCTCTCATGAATCTGGGTGATAGCTCCCAAATTAGGAAAGGATTAAACACAGACACACAGACTTGGAGAGGTAGCTGCTTCCCCTAAAGAGAGGGGGGAAAAAGCCTGCTTGCAGACACAGACTTGCAGACCTGCACCCTGACAGAAAACGGCTGAAAAGAAGAAGCCTGGAAGAATGCCAGAAGAGAGACTTTGTAGAGATAGGCCAGAAAGAGCCTGGAAGAATCACAAAGAGTCCCTCCTGATCTTCAGCCACCCAGCCAATTGGACTCTTTTTCCCATTGGAAGATGAGAGAATCCATGTGCGTGTCTCAGGCCATTTCTGCATGAGGTCAATACATCGTAGTCGCCTTGAATTCTCACCCCCCCCCATCTCCACATTGTACCATTTTAGTTTCATAAATTTCCTCATGGTTCTGTACGTTTTCAGCTCCTAGCACGGTTCACTGCAATGAGAAACCACTGTATGTGAAAACCAGAAGAACTTAGATGCAAACCTCCCAAATCGGTTCTCCTTTGTTTTTGCCTATGTGCAGAACTGTAACATTGATTCACAGGACAGAAGTAGCTGGCTAGGGGTGTTTCCAGGCTGTCATTTCCATCACTGTTTCTCTCCACCTATCAAAGGACAGGCTGCCACCATTATTGTCTTCAGGTGTTCAGGACAGTGGGAAGAGAGTGGATCTGCTAATGGATCATGAAGAGTTTTTTTTTTCCTCGTATCAAAAAAAATATATACCTATGCACAAAGGTAGCAATGCAGAAATGTGTTTGAGTGTGAGCGAGGAAGACACAATCTTTGATTGCTTGATGAATGAAGGCGATTGTTCCTTGCCAAGGAAGAGCCTTCATTCTGCAGCCTTAACATTCACTTTACTGAAGTAGGGAACTTATTTTGACAGTTTAATTTGACAGCTTTTATTGACAACTTTGACAGCTTACTTTGAAAGAACAGTTTGGAGATGTTTTGTATGGCTTTGCCCTTTGCTCTTTGGATGTTGTCAGTAGATCTTTTGGATATTGATGTTAATTTTTTTCCCTTTTTGGACTCTCGATGCAGTCTAGCCTGGATTTGGGGGATGCTTGCTTTTTGATCCAGCCATTTAAAATGTGTTTCTTTTTCTTTAAAAAACAGACCAATCAGTAATGGTGGGGTGGGGTGAAGGAGGGGGATGGGAGTGGCCAGAGACTTGCTGTTGCAGATGCAGCAACCACTTTTCTCCAAGGTAGTACAATGTAAATGGGGGGCAGGGGTGCAGACAGCACAGTTTCTGAATCGGAGTATAAAACACCACTCTTGACACGCAATGAACTGCTTCTCCCCTCTCGTGCGGAAATGGTTTCAGTTTGCATTCCCTTGAGCTTAGTTGCACAACTTTAGCCCTCTTAGTTTGGTCAAGAGTAGGGTTTTTAGCACTTGTGCCACTCTACCCCTGTTTTCTTTTAAGAAACAGCCTCTATTGAACACAGATTGTTCTGTTGGGGTCTGCTGCTATGTTTTACTGCCTTTTAATTAAAAAAATTGTGTTTCAAAATAAGCTTGCCTTCATCTGATCTCTTTTTCTTTCCTTGTTTTTGGAGCTACTCTAGTTAATAGTCTGTTTTCAAAACCTATAGCCCGTAAGGTTCTGCAGAGAGAGAGAGAGAGTTAGTGCCTGGAACAGCTTATCTGTTACCCTGTATGTTGGGGGTCCTGGGAAGGGCGCCCAAATAACCAAATAAAAGCACAAGATGGGGAAATTAAGCTCAAGCACTCTCTTAAGCTAACGAGAGGCAGGGTAACTTTAGCTAGGATCTTTTACCCTATGTCTACGGCTTCAGGTCAGAGAGCATAGCCAGGCAAGTTTAAAGTAACAAAAATAACATTTATTGAGGACAAACAACACAAAAGACACGACATACACTAGCTAACTGAGAAATAGAAATGGAGAGCTTTTGGGGAATGGGTAATACGACACCTGGTCTTGTAGTCCTGGAGAGAAACGGAGATTGCAGGGGGAGAAAGGTCAGCATGGTTCGCTGAAGGGGCGACTCGCTGGACAGACCGACAACAAGGCAAGATAGCAGTCCGGAGTGTTCTGAGGAGGACTAGAAAATGGGGACCTTTTATAGGGTAGATTTTACCTACAGGCCATGCCATGCTCGGTGAGAACAAAAGAAATTTGTAGCTGGACAAAGGAGTTGGAAAAGGTCAGGTTTTGCATGATGAGCTTAGCGCTGGATGACAATAGTATGGCCAGTATGCTAATGGCCCAACATAAAGGAATGGCTCTGCACTTGGCCATGCGTCTTTGTGAAGATTCGTGCTGAGCAAGGACGGTTTGCAAGAAGGTTTTTCCTGAAGCATCAGAGAGGCTTAAGTTGCCTGCCTAAATGAGGTTTGGAATGTACAACCATTAACGGCCTCGCCTAATACGTGCTTGTCCGGTGGACCTCTGCAAACACGTGGAGTAGGGTGGCAGAGAAAGGTCAAGCAAAGGCCAAATTATTTGATATCAAAAGGATAGCTAGTGATCCCACCAGACATATCATAACCGTAGTAACATATCCCCAAACCAGTAAACCCAGTGCACAGCTCTTGCCATGCTCTTTGTATCACAAAAAGTAATTAGTAGCATATTCTGGAACTGGAAGCTTCCGCCAAATAATTTTATTTGCAGAATAGTTCAGTACATGCCAAACACTGCAGTTTTTAGGAACCAACATAATATGTGCCCAACTGGTAGAATACACCTACAGAATATAACTACTAAAGGTGAGGCATGTATTTCAACGTCATCTGTAGTCTTTTAGTCAATACGTAGCAAGACCTGGGTATACAATAAAAGACAGGATACTTACCGTGTGAATGAGACTGCTTTAAAATCATCAGTCCGTATGTGTACCTTCCAACCTTTCATACATGAGAGTAGTATTACACTTGTAATACCTCATTCTTATCTCAGAGCCTACACCTCACCACACTTACATGTAACTGAATATTCTGTTCTGCTCACTCTATGCTGTCATAAGGGAAACTGGACCCTTCACTGTATTGTTTGTTTAGTAATCTGTCAAGTCTTATGAAGATAAGGGTGCTGATGCTAGAAAAAACTTCAAATATCCTTAAGTAGTATATTCATCTGGGGTTGCCCCCTACTTCGTCTCTGAAAATTATCCCTTATTCCAGATCAGCTAGGGTTGGAATTCATGAAGCCTCTTGTGTTCTGCCTTAGAGCTGCCAAATGTCAAATTCTCAGAATGTTCCTCTGATTGTTTGTGTAGAGTTCTAAGTGTCATTGAATGTGATGCTGAGGATGAAAGGATATATAGAGACATACAAGGAAAATGCACACATGTAGTATAGAAGTGCATGCTATATATGTGAATTACGTGTAGATCCCCCCTTGGATCCCATGCTAGGAGAAAGGTGAGATATAGATCCAATGAATGGATGGATGGATGAATGAATGAATAATATACGACTTTGCAACTTTAGGTGTTCCCTGAAAAAAAAAATCAGCAGAGGACCTTGACTGCATTCTTACATGTTTAACTAGACGTAACCATACAGGTTTGTCTTGAACTGAATCTCGAAGAATGGTGCAGGCAAAGTTACCAAGGAAATGTGTTTCTTTCAGTAGCTTCCAGTAATTTAAAACAAGATTAAGTTAAAAACTTATTTTACTAATGTTAAAAAAAATTAAACAGCAGCATTATTTTTTAAAAAATGCTTTAAAACATTAAGAACATATTTAAAGCATGATTACTAATAAAAGAAAAGAAATACAGCACACCACACACGCTACTGATACATAACCTAAATCTCAAAGGCCTGCTTGAATAGAAAGTCTTCACCTGCTGGTAGAAATAGAGCAAGGAAGGAGTCAAACGGATCTCCTGTGGAAAGAAATCCCACAGTCTATGAGCAGTCGTGAAAAGTAAATGGTGTGAACCATTTTCAATGTTTCACTCTCTGAAATGCTAGAAATTTCAGGGCTGATGGAAAGTTTCATTGAGGGTAACAGAATTCTTAGGTAGAGGGGGCAATGTCCTAATTTTGCCATGCCATGATAGCTATACCCCTAGTGTCAACAAATATCACTCACTTTACATCTTTTTTTTTTTAATGGCTGGGAGGATAATGTTTCAACAAATCTACTAATTTTTGCAATTGGGATACTTTTTCTTTTTTACCTCAAACATTATACATTGAACCAGAAGTAGTTCAGAGGGGGTTTGCCTTTACTACCTTCTGAAGCTAAGAGAGTGTGTTTGCTCAAGGTAGGTTTCCATGGATAAGCAGGCATTCAAACCCTGGTCTCCAGAATCATAGTCCAATGCTCAAACCTCTACACCATGCTGGCTATCAGGGTACTGTACAACCTGAAAATCAGTTTCAGCCTCACATCTGTTTTTTTTGTTTTTTCCCCAAAATGAGTAAACTTGCATCTATATTTGAGCTCATTCATTCTTGAAAAATCGGAAATGTAGTCAGGCACGAGAGGGCATGATTTCTTTGTAAAAGGCACAAAATCTTTACATCTTGCCACCAATATGCTGACGTTAACTGTTTCCAGTGTGCTCACTGTTATCACAGTTTTACAGATGCCGTAGGGCACTACAAGAGATGTTTCTCCAACATATACGTACAAGGCAGCTAGAGGCAATCCTTCATTTCGGTAGAGGGACACTGAAGTATGAATATTTCTGGGATCCAGCAGAGTTAAAGTTAGGTTCTTCTGCAGCCTGAGGAGTGATTTGCTTTATTTATTCCCTTTTGAAGTCCCCCTTTCTTTTGATAACTTTAATAATCGCATTGGCTATTGAATAAGCAACTATTGCCTGCCCGCTTCATCACTGACTGACCACAAACAGTTTGATCAACTTAACAGTCTACTACATGCCCATGAATACGCCTGTATAATAGGTCAAAAGAAACTGAATCTGTAGAAGGATTTGCTGTTACTGTGCATGTCAAGAAGATTTACCCACCTCTATGTATTTTAACATATTCAGTAGTGAAGATCTAGGTTTTGGATTTCTTTTGGGATGTAACTTCCCCAAGTTTCTTCTCAACATTATAATTGCCTTAAAGAATCTAATCTTCCCTAGAATGAGGAGCCATATGGCTTGCACTCCCAGGAGTGATGTGAGGTGGGGGAAACACGTGAACCCTGACAGGAGCAAAACAAGTTAAAAAATACCCCATGATAGTCTTGTGGCAAGGCTGCAATGTAGACGGGTCCATTGTTGTAGAAAGGAACAAAGTATCAGAGGAAAAGGAGCCAGAAAGGAGGAATGAAACAGAATTATAGGAAAGAGGGAGGGAAACAATAGTGTATACGAAGTACATGGAATATACCAACTAGATGCTGAACCAACCAGATGTCTGCCCCAACACAACATTTTCCTTTTTCAATCATGACTTGTGACATTACTAAATTTTCAGGAGATTAAGAATATGCTTCTACCAAAATGATGTCATTGTATCAGAAAGGAAATGAGATCATTTAAATGCAGTATCGTAGAGACACTTGCAAAATGTGAAAATGAAACTAAGTCAATCTATTTCCACAAGAACATGTTATGATGTGCAAGAGAAATAAAACAATGTAAATGCATGTCACACTGGACTTAAAACAGTCTGTCAAGGATGTCTGCAGTCAAATTTGTGTGAACCATGAACACACACCTTTTATGTAGCACATTTATTTTTGATAGTTAGCTTATTAAACAAAATTAACATGCAAAAATATATGCTAACAGATCACTTAGAATTCAAGAAAGACAAACATATTTTGCATTAATGCTAATTAAGTGTTACTGATATCAGTTAATGTGTTATATACATTCCGTTGTTTGGGAGCGTTCCCATAACTCATTTTTTTCAGACTTCATCCTGAAAAAGAAATTAGGCAACTCTATATATGTGGGAGAACCTTTGTTAAAAAGGACTGGTGGGGTAGAAGTTGTTGGGGAATGGGAGAAATGGTAGTATGTAGTATCTGCGTGCATTAGGTGAGTATCAACCAATCACCCATCCTCACCACCCACACTCAGGGTCTAGCAGAGAAATAAAGCAGGCTGCATATTTTAGTAAGAACCTGTAATTATCTGTAATTACAAATACTAAACATGGAGGAGGAGAGAGAAAGACAAAAACTGCAGACTGTAAAACAGAGGATGAACAAATTCAGAGTAGCCACAGGAAAAAAGAAGGTATGGCTAAGACCAAAGGACAAGAAATGGCATGCTATGCCTAAAGTCCCAGAGATATGCAAACTAGCAAGCACTAATTATATGTATCCTAAGTTTGCCATCTCTTAAAAGATGATTTATTTTGCCTCTGAAATATTCCTATGCAGAAGTAAATCTTGTTTTGTAAGGATTATTCCCAACGACAGTGCATAGCACTGTAGCCTAACACAACATGTTCAAGGGAGAGAAGGCTATTGGTGTCCAAGAACCACAATGGCTAAACCTATTATTTCCAATATCAAAGCCAGCATGCCTCTGTGTACCGGTTGCTGGAGGAACTCGAGTAGGATGATGCTCTTAAACTCAGTGGAGGCTACTAGAGGCTACTGGGGGAATAGAATGCAATACAGTGTATTAGCTCAGCCCTTGGTCTGATCAGCAAGATATTCTTATGTTCTTAATGACATTTATGTTGTCATAGAAAGATGTTAAAAAGAAGACTGGGAATTCAGACAAGAGTAAAATCAAAACTATTAATGAGCCTAAGAAGTTGACATAAGGGAAAGTGACAAGTGGTGGAAGAATGCACAATAACCACCCCTCATGTGTTGGAGGGGCATCAGGGGAGAGTAGGTTTGTTTAAGAGGAATCTAATTAGGAGCAATGAAACGGATATGGAGGAAGATAATTAGCTGTTTTTAAAAAATCAGGAACAGCCTTGTATTTTCATAACTGTGATAGGGTTGCTCTCTAGAAGCAAGAGACATACTGTTTTGTCAAGTCACGCAACAAATTCTTCATAGATATTGTATCACAATATTGAATTCAATTGTGTTAGTACTGGCTAATAGTGCTTAATTATTGATTTCAGCTTCCAACAGAAGGTAAGAATATTGTACAGTTGGTCCCACATATCAGCAAGGCACATGTTCCCAGACTTAATGTGGATGGCAAAAAATGTGGATAACACCAAACACTATATTTTGACTGCCAGGCCAGACAGTGAGGGAGGAAGAAAGCTCTAATGCCTGGATCCTCTTTTTTGGTGAGCAGTTTCCTCCTTCAGAGCCAAATCTGGTGGGTGGACTGGCTACTCAGACCAACGTGTCTCACTTGGCCAAGGAAGGAGTGTCCATCTACTTTCTCAGCCAGAAGAGATATGTGCAGGGGAGCCATGTGCCTCTCTCAGCCAAGGAGGAGGAAAGACTCCTTTCCTGGTTAACAGAGGCATAAAAAGACCAGGTGTGTAGAACAAGGACCTCAGCTGGCAGTGGCAGTCATGGCCCTGGAGCAGATTGTAGGTAAGTGAAACCATGGATACTGTGCTAGTGGATACCAGGGAACTATTGTACTATACTTTGCAGAAGCAAATGAGGTCTTTGGTTCATCTTATTTGTTGACAGTGATTTATTTCTTTCATGCTAACTCCCCCTCGAAGGTTAAGCACCTAAGTAAATGAGATATTAAATGCACAACCACGATGTGTGAGAGGGAGGGGGAAAGAGACAAAACTTTATCCCACAGCTGAACCAAGTAATTTTGCCACCTGAGGCCAGTGGTGGCTGGTCAGGTTTCCACTTCAATGGGAAGATGAATCTACTCCAATGGGAAGATTCCACTTCAATGGGAAGATTAATCTACTCTGGGCTTAGTCTGACTTCTAAAGGAGCTAGCTAAGTGCTGAACCTATTTGGGGGATATCTCCTTTAGAGTTCATACTAAAATCAGGCAGGCGTAGATTCACTGTCCCATTGACATGGAAGCCACTATTGCATGAAGCAAAGATCAAGATGGCAGTCACCCAACTGACAATGGGTTAATGTCCTCTACCACATCTGAGAGCAGTGGGCTTGCCTACTGGGTGGAGAACGGAACATGTGGCACACATACCTAGGCCACCCAAGAGAGTGAAATGAGCACTCAGGTGAAATAACACAATGATTCACATTGCCATGTCCCCACCTGAGAAAGCTGTCTCACTCTGCCTAACAAAAAGGAGAGCTCTGCTTTGTCCCTGTGCTGTGGACTTAACCTGATCTTAGCTCCAAGACAAAGTTTCCAGTGGTACTGACTGAAGCTTTCCTTTAGGATAACAACAGGTGGTTTTTTTCCCCTTTGGGAGGGCAGGGTACAGTATTTATCGGAAGTGCAGCACAACATGAAATGTTCATGATCTTGAGCATGTTGACCCCCCTATAAGCATTTTAAAAAAATCTACATACATCTAACATCTTGTCCAGTGTTGGTATCAAATTTACTTAGGATATAAAAATAAATTTCCAACACCATGAGAAGTTAGTTTGGTAGGAACAGAGCCTACAGGGCATACTTGTTTGTGACAGCCCCTTAGTTTTGGAAGTCAAAGTGGGCACATTCCATCAATCTTTGTCAAAAGTGTGGCAGATGTGAAATAATTTATTTAGGTTGGCTTCTGGTGGGTTTTAAATATAACTTTAAAAAAGTACTTTTTAAAAACACAGTGCCCAGAATCCTAGGGACTGGCTGGAGGATTCTATGAACAACAATTCTTCAAATTTTCTGATTTTTACATCATTTTATTCTGTTCTCTGAAGGGCTCTGAGATGGCTTGTTCTGCTCTTTAAATGCCTTTTTTAAAAAGCTGCAGACTGCTTGGGGAGCAAAAAAACAAAACAAAACACAAACTACGTATTGTATAGTGTAATATACAACATTACATAATACAATATTGCAAATATTGTAACCAGCTGAACAGATCACTGTAACATTCACTAACTACAGTCAACTAGCCTATGCAGAATTCCAAAGGGATAAAAAATCTCTTTGTGTTTCCTGTGACAGAAGGCATGTAACAGAAGACTGAACCCAATGGAGAGATTGCTATTCCTAATGGAGCAATGCTATGTATGCATCATTGCACCAGTAGGCTGCAGAGACTCCACAAAGAACATTCACTGGATTAGTGGTCTCTTAAGACATATTGATAAAACTGAACAACTATCAATATGTGCTTAAAGAGCTTTCATTCTGTGATAACCAGCCTAAATGGAAAAGCCTCAGAAATTTCTCTTTGGAGGTACGGTGGTCCCTTGCTGAGAGAAGAAAACACTTTGATAAGCAGGGCCGGTTGGTTAGTTTTTTCCCTGTCCCCCAAGCAGAGGTCTCTCAGAAAGAGAAAACAACCCTTGGGAAGCAGAGGAAAGTGACTGGAGTGCAATCCAGAACACAACAACCCTTTCATGTCAAGAGTGAGAGGGTGGGTGCTCCAAGCAGTAGCGTAGTATTTGTGCAATACAGTAGATAGAGATAACCTTCAGTTAACTATATAGTGGTGAGGAGTGACAAGTATGGCGTAAACTATCAGAAGAATCTCAATTCCGCTGGCCAGTTGTCCTGAACAACATTTGTGCCCTCTTTTTCAATATCATTGAGAGGAACTCCCATGCAAATGTTCCTATTCCTCAACAGAAGAGGAAAAATACTGTGACTAGGGTTGCCAGACCTCCAACTGCCTTCCAAAAGCTCTGGGAATGGAACCCTATCCCAAACAAACAGGTGAAGTCCAGAAACTCTAGCCTGATGAGCTGTTTTCTTCTTAAACCAAAGAACGCTCAGGATTAGCCTGAGAACGCCCCCCCCCAAAAAAAAATCTGTTTGTCAAAACTACACTATTGCAAAGCCTGAGTAGCTGTCTGTCTGACACTGTCTGGGAGATAATCTTTTGAGCAGCCATGCAACAAGCAGAAGTAGGGGCCCTTAAATGAATTTTGACAAAGCTTGGCTAACAGGGGTAAAGGTGCATGTGCACTTTTAAAGGGAGAAGTTTGTTTGGAAGGCACTATGCAGACAGCAAGAAGCTCTGGCCTGTTGCTGCCATGGATTAAGGAGACAAGCATCCTTTTTTTTTTAAATGAAAATGTAACACATAAGAAATATGGAGCAGCATTATCTTTTTCCTTAACTTAGAACTAGAAGGTGGTCTGCTAACCAAAAACCTAACATATATTGGCACTATTAACTGCAATAACCCATACATCCCTCCTCCTGTTACTTCTATGATAGAACAATGGATAAGGAAACTAGAAGGTAGTAATGTGTTAAAATTTGCTTGTAACGATCATTACAAGCACTGAAGTGACATCTTCTAGTTGTAATAGACTGGTTGCCAAAAAGAAAGGCTCTACACTGGAAGCCATTTTCCTCAACATTTTCAACTCCCATGTTGTTATTAGGGTAGAAATTATGCCACCAATGTTGTACAATTATACCATTGTACCAATGTTGTTGTTCCCTAAGGATTCATCTTCATTTCCTGATTTTGGTTAGCCCAAGATTTCTATTGTTTTGAACTAGAAATAACAATAGAAATATTTTTTAAATACAGAAATTGTATTGGCTACTTTTTCTCCAAACAAAGAAGGGTAACAGCATTCCATCCTGTGAGAACTTGTATTTTTCTCTTTTGAATGTTTTGGCATTTTGCAGACTCTTGATTTTGCATCCACAAATATTTTTGTGCTTACTTTGTAATACATGAGAATTGCCATGGGGTCAAAAAAATATTCCGGAAGTCACTTGCCACAGGATTTTTCTCCTTCTTTAAATCCACCTAAATGCAAGTTAATGCCTCTACATTCACATGATAAAAGAATCAACCAGTTTGGATCAGAGAGGTCAGTGGAAAAATAGGATTAGCCTGAGGATATATACAAAATATTCACAGATCATTATGGGAGTTAGGATTCCAAATTTACATCTTGAGACAGCAATAATGACAATAATTTTCAGTGATGAATTAGGCTTATACTCAAGCTAGGTCTCTGTTGATTACTATAATTAGTGTTATAAAACTGTGAAAATGCCGACAAAGATAGCTAGAAAAACTTCAATTGGTCCAGAATGTAGCAACTCAGCTTCTATTTTAAGCTAG